>CM038682.1:390184654-390657114 GCA_021605205.1 Aegilops longissima
CGACACTGAGTGAGGTGTACTTATTCACGGAGCGTATGTATAGTATATATGCTAGTCCCCTCCCACCTCTTCGACGCGTAATATATACCACCATAACACAAACAAAAAAGATTCTACCTTGCTGGTCAAATTAACCTCACTACCGGTTGTTCGTCAAAGTGATGGACGACGACCTCGCGGGCCCACAGAAAGCGTCACATGCGAGTATCGAGTGTCGTGTAGGACAACCATCTTCTGCATGTGGCCAAAACATGTTTGTATGAAATGGTTGTGTAATGTTTTAAATAACGAATTCACGAATCTGATGCGGCACCGGCCTGCCTAACAAAATGGCCAACCCACACGGCGGCTCACAACTTGTAGTATACTGCGAGCCACCCGCCACCCCCCATACGCACACACCCACACACACACACACACCGCGAATCCACCGCAACTACGATGCATGTTAAATTAATTATCCTGCGGTGAACATATGTTACCAAAGGAGGGACGTTTTAAAGTTGAAAAAAATAGAGATCGTTAAGACGTTTAGTACATTAATTGATTGATTTTCCACGGGTATAATGTGCAAAAATCAAATTTGAGCTACGTGCACACGTGACAATGCACATAAATGGATTGCAAAAGCACATGTGTCTCACTGGGTGCATGTTTACTACCCGTGCAACAAATTCCAAACATTGAGAATCTTGATTTTTAAATTCTAGTACAACCAAAATTTATTTGAAGTTCATGAAACTTATCATGTTGTCATATGGACACCAATACAAAGTGGCATTGCACTTTTTTTGTCAAAATTGAGACCAGTTTTGATGTAATCTTTATCTAATTACAAATGGGAGATTATTAATAATTGGGAACCAATATCCCAAATGGATTATTTATTCGAACCGTGAGCGTTAGAGCAACAATGGATACGTGCCATGCTTCGGTTAAGCAATAAAGCGGCAGCATTAATCATCCAAATAGAAAAACAATATACGTGCCGCCGCACGACCCGTGTGCCGCGCGAGCGGGCGTGAGTTGACGGGACAGATGTGAGCAGTCCGCCGCGCAGGCATACCGGGAGGCATGCGTGCAGGTGTGTGAATTGACGGAGGCGTCCTCGCTGCGCATTGTCATCAGGAGGCGTGCGGGTAGCTGTGTGAAACTTTGGTAGGCATGCCAGCAGTTCGGTGCGTAGGCTCACTGGGAGGCGAGCCATCGGTTTGACCACCGCCTGCCTCTATCCCACTACTCCATATTAATGGTGCGCCCGAGCGGCCGCACCCCCCATCTTCGCCACACACACAGTCCTCTCTCTCCGCTTGCATCCTCCACGCCGCTCTCAGTCCTCAAAGCCGTCAGTGTATGAGGATGCCGCCGAAGCGCCCCATCGGAGGGAGTGGCGATGCTGCGGCTGCTAAAGCACCAGAGCATGGCGTGGAGATGGAGACAGAGGTTGTCGTCACTGCCGGCGAGTTATCGCTGCAACCTGACGTCATCGATGACGTCGAGCTTCCACAGCCGGAGGCGGAGTTCCATACCCACTCTGGTGACGACCCCGGCGACGACTCCCACAACCACTCCGGCAACAACTTCGATGACGACGGACAACTAGTTAGTCATCTATACCCATTTATGTGTCAAATAGATCATAGGGTTTCTCTAGTTATTCCTGCCTCCCCCCTTTTTGGAATAGAAATCATATGGTTATGTTCTCCCAATCCATGAAATTTGAATAAGTTTTGTTAGGTCCGTGTAGTGTATTGATTGTTTGGATGGTACAAGTGATAAGTGATTAGTTGTTTCATCTGTGCAAATGATTTCTGCTAGTAATCCGACTAGGGTTAGTGTTCGTGCTAATAATTCCTAGCCAGGACTTGACAATTTATTTTGAATGACCTACATATGTTTGTGCCATTATTTTCTTCAAGATTTGTCTGTACATAGACGATTGTGCTTAAAAATCAAACCATAATCTCTGGATATGTATGAATAAATAGCCATAAATACCTAATCCTACTTCACAAAATGTAAACCTTGATTTGATGCCAAATTTGTTTTACTATTTATATAGGTGCTGTCTAACGATGTGGACAGCGAGGATGAAGATGGCCAGAGGAGGTACAAGAGGCAAATCCTGAGGGAGCTTTATGCGGGAAAGCATAACAGGCGTATTAGGACCTGGAACGGTGGCTATCGATGCCCATTTTGCAACCACAAGCTTCATGACGCGTATCTAAGTGTTCTGGCGCATGCAAGAGGACGGGCCGTTGGCTCCTTCAAGCAGAACTATTCTGGCAGGGTGGCGCATGGCGCGTACACCGAGTACCTGGAGAAGCTTCATGATTGTGCCAGCATGTGAGATGAGATGTGGGATCCAACTATGTATGCTTGAGTATGCTTAATGACGGTTGAACTATGATTGTGTACGTGTATGCTTATTATCTATGTCTGATTATGTTTAATCTATGTTTTCTTATGTCTAACCGTGGGATACAGATGCAATCAGTTCGGTTGATGGAATCTACCTCCGTCTTGGTTTATTGGTCCTCTTTGTAATTTGTGTTAAATTTTGACCAAAGGTTTAACTAACAAAATGTTAGTGCAGGTCAGCAAAAATTATATCATTGGATGGGTATTTGAGCATAGTGTTCAATGCTATAATTTTTTGTGACATGACTAAACATTTCTTAGTTAAATATTTGGTCAAAATTTGGTAAAAATTACAAAGGGGACAAATAAACCAGGACGGAGGTAGTACGTCAATCTCACACGATTCCCAAAATTGGAACTGTCTGCAATGACTTCCATTTTGTCTGTTGCGTCAATCACATACGACTGGCTCTAGCAAATCGTTGCCTCCAAAATTCTTTCTGGGACAGAAAACCCTCGCCACCCAATTCAAAAAACAAAAGAAGAAAACCCTCACCATCCCCACGTCACAAAAACCCTCACCCCGCCCGCCACCCCCTCCTGTCCCCATTCACACATGCACAAGCTCCTCCGTGTCTATGCATGGCACCGCCTATCACGGAGGTAACCACTTTGCTCAACGCCTGCCACCGCCGCCAGGCTGCCGGCAAAGCCCACCGCATTTCGCCACTTACGCTTGCCGCCGCCTATCGCCATTGACTTTCTCGACGCTGCTCACGGTCGACCCAGCTCTGCTCGGTTGGGAAATCCGCCATACTGAGGGTTCTTTCTCATGCACAACAAGGTAACAAATTTAATGAGATATTGTCTCATCTCTTATCCCAGTTCATCTGCCTCCTTTAATCACCCAGCCGAAATCGCCGTGAATTCATTTTTATTCGAGCTGATTTCAGGGTTTTGTTCTGTTCATAGAGTGTACAGAGCATGGACAAGTCAGGACCTTGCGGCCTCCGTCAGACACTCCATCTCACCGTACAGATGACTTGAGGATGCGCGTGTTATGTTCAATCTCACCCTAAATCAGCTGGCATGTCCTACTTTCCTGAACATATTCTAAATATTACTACATTTGGATAAAAGGTGTCACATGCACCATATACGTCAAAGGGGATTTTCCCCTCTTCTTTCTATATTAGGCAAATTAATGATGTATTGTTCTTTCGATTACTCTCATATTTCCATGACATCATGTTTACCCTATCTGTTTAATTACAGATTTTTGTCCTTCGATTTCGACTGCTGTACAGTTCTTTAAATTTGTGCCCATATTTGCATGTTACCATATTTTCTTGAACAATCCTACCATTTTCTGCAGCGCGTCCCTTGCTATGCAACAGAATCTGCAGTGCACGATATTTCCCTTTACATAAATCAAGACTGCAAGGATGTCATACTGCACACAAACCATGGATTTACAATCGTTGCTACTGTAAGACTTGATGAACGCGATGACTCCTATTTTGGCACTGGCTTTTGGAAAGAAATTTCTAAATTTTATGAACTGAAAGCTGGCACTAGAAATGCACTGCACATAAAAGGGCCTAGTCATGAGATATATGCTAACTTCCCCGACGATATCATCCGTACAGACTTTGTTTGAAGTAAGTTTTCTTTTCAACTATCTGCATGTTGACTTACCCAACAATATCAAATGAATTGTGTAGTATTTAAGCAATCAATTGTTATTCCCTTTTTTTTACTATATTCCTACCTAATAACTTCTAGTTACCAATACACTTTTCTATTGCCCTGTTTTAACTAAATATTCCCTGTATTCCCATTTCTATCAGAAAGTGTCGCTGAAAAGGAGACTCTGAAGGTGGAGAACGGGGTTGCCAACAAGTGGAGTCGGGGCAAGCTAGAACTGCAAGAGACTCCAACAGGACCAGAATTCATCAGCAGCCTCCCTGATGATATGTGACAGTCATCATCTCCCTCCTCCCAATCAAATATGGGGTGCGGATAACCATCCTTTCCCGGCGGTGGCGCCCCCTATGGAACTCCATCCCTCTCGACCTCATCGACACCCACGAGCTCTGCCATGGCTATCACAAAATCTTGCATGCGTTCTCCAAGATCCTTGGCAGTCACCTTGGCCCAACCAGAGGCCTTAGAACGGGCAAGTTCCATTCCAACGGCAAGGACCGAGCCAAGCTTGACGACTAGTTCCGATCCCCCGCCCTAGATCAGCTCGAGGAGCTCACTTTTGATGATGGGCATATGCGCTTGCTGCCAACGTCCGCGCTTCGGCTCGGGCCCATGCTGCGCGTCGCCAAGTTCATGAACTGCCATCCCCCCCTTAATGACACGCCCGCTCTTATTCTACGATGACTGAAGCACCTCGAGCTCGTCACCGTCCCTATCAAATGGTGACATGGAGCACCTGCTCCGTGGCTGTGCTGCACTCAAATACCTTCGTCTTCATGCAGTCAATGGGTTGAGTACCTTCCACATCACCTCCATGACTCTCTGGACTATTTATGTGTGTTGCTGGTGCGACAGGAAGACATCACAAGATGTGTACCACGGTATGGTCATTGAGGACACACCTGCACTTGAGAGATTACTTGTAGTTGATCAAGAAGGTCCAACAAGAATCAATCTCATTTCTGCGCCGAAATTGATAGTGGTGGGCTAGTCGTTTGATAAATACTCCGAACTTGTTATTGGATCCACACCCGTACAGGTACAACAGCCGCCTTCTACCTCTCCTTCTACAAATTAACATTATTTCTAATTTTTAATATGTTTGTTCGTCTGTCATTCAGAAAATGATTCCTACAAGCTTGACCCCGAAACTGCGCACAGTGAAGGTCTTGGCACTAAAATCTATCGGCCCCAACCTGCAGCAAGTTATCCGTTTCCTGAGATGCTTTCCGTGCCTGGAGAAGCTATATATCGAGGTGATGTTCTTTTCCTGTTAAATGTTAACCATAAGGGAGTTCAATTTGTGACACCTTTTTCCAAGATTACAATGACAGTGTACTACGATTTCTGAAGGATTCTTTTAGAGGATTTCAGTACATACATGTCCCCCCATATTAGTTGCTTGATCCATATGGTTACAATCAATAAGCATTTCTCCTTTGGATTCATCAGTACTAGTTTTCTTAGGGAACTTTTCATCGACTCCAACCTCTTATGAAGAAGGCTACATTTTTCTAGAATGTAATCAAATGGCCATGTTAATCATGTCAGATCGAAGATGGCATGTTAGTGCATTTTACAAATCTTGCAAACCAAATAGGCCTGTAGTAGTGTTCAATACTGCATGTAGGCACTAACACGTTTCCTTCTTTTGCAGATAAGATTACGCCCAGTGGTGGATAATGTGATATAATATAACAGTCATGTTGAATGCCTAGATCTGCATCTCTCAGAAATTACTTTGAACTCCTACCGAGGGACCTTACCGGAGATTATATTTGCCAGGTTCTTTGTTCTCAGAGCAAAGGTGCTGAAGGTAATGAGGTTTGCCCTACATTTATTTCGCAAAAATGAATGGTTTGTTGATCAGTGCCAGTGCCTGCGGCAGAATGGAAAGGCTCCAAAAATGATGAATTTCATCTTGGAACTTCAGATGCAAAGTAATCGGAAGTCATCGTGTCAACCCCATACATGACTTCTCAGTAGCTGACCCCTTTGCAAAAATTGTGAGGTTTCGAAACCAGACTTAGAAGTGGTAATATTAGTAACCTCTCTGATATCCATGTTCAGCGGATCAGCGCGAGCGTTTGCAGCTGATGAGCTCAATTTCATTTCTAATATTAGTTTGAACCTCGTAATCTTTGAATTTGAGCCATATAACTGTGGAATTTGAACCTTGTGATATTTTGAGCTTTTGTGGTACAATCGTTGAAATCGCATCGTATGAGACTCATATATTGGTAGCACTATTTTGACCTTAATATGCAATGGTCTTAGATTTACCTTGTCGATATCAAAGCACATGATCTGTATAGCTAACTCGACTACGATCTTTGACATTATTGCACACAGTTGGTTTCTTCCACCATGTGCCCTATAGCGCAGAATTAATTATCGCACTCGAGTGTCCATCATCACCCTTCTGTGTAACTTTGACCTCATCACCCACGGGTAAACTTATGACCGAAGTCATTCCACACACTTCGTTTTTACAAAGCTTTTTGCCAATAAATGCCCACGATTTGTCTCTCTTCTAGCCGACATGTGGCCAAACTAGCCGGGCGGGAAGCTTGCGCGGTAGCGCGGGAACAGGCTTATCGAAGATACATTTGGCGCCTCTTCGAGCCCACGCGTGCGGTGTGGTGTTGTCAAGTGTGCACTGGAATCCTCCTCTATGAACACTGTGACAAGATGTGACAATTACAAGCCGACCGACCCCATTTATTACAGCGGTCATTTAACCCTTGTGTCGCTTCAACCTTTCGATCGCGCCCCACCATTGTAAGAAGCACACCCACGACGAGAAATTCTTAGAGAGTATCCTGCACGGCTCCAATGGCGCTCCAAGCGGCTGCCGATGATGAGCAGCAGTTCACCATGCATGCCGTGGTGGACACCCACAGAAGGTTCATGGACCTCTCGGTGTTGTACACCAATGACCCGGTCTAGGTGGAGCACTCCATCCACATCATGGAGCTGTTGCTTGCCGAGGAGAAATACAAGGTGGTCAGGTTCGACCTCGAGTACACCCGCGCTCGTGCCAGGTCTTGTCCCAAGGTCGTCGTCGCCCAGATGTGCGTGCGCCACCACTACTGCCTGGCCACAAGGCCTTGCGAGCGTTTTGCCAGGTTTGTCAATAGCCCCCACTACATGTTTGCTACGATGCACATCACCAACGATGTAAAGGCGCTCAAGAATTCGGGCATCGCCTGCCAGAATCTTGTCGACATCCAGGGCCAATACAAGATCTGGGGCAGCAAGGAGCATGAGAAGGACTCACTGGTTCACCTCGCCGAGGCCATCATCGACCCCTACTATAGAGACATGAAGGACTCGTGCAATAAGGGCAAGCGTGCCTAGCACTCAGCTTGGAAGGAGAAACTCGACAAAGCTCACGTCATGTACGCGGCCAAGGAGGTATACACGAGCTACGGCATGTACAGGCGGATCGTTGACATGAGGAAGTGCCTCCTTCCCCAAAATGGCCAGGGATCCAGCCGGAAGCAGAGCAATGGCAAGCGTCATCGCAATAATGAGTAGATGATTAGATCCTTGTTTCTCCTAGTTCAGTATGCTTGTAATTGCTTACTTGGGTGTGTGGAAATGTTATGTGTGTAGTCACTTATGTAATTGTATGCTTAATTTGGTTATGCAATGTTGTCTTTTTAAGTATATATGTTGATGCTCTGTAGACAGAGCGTAGATGTTGTGTGGACAAAGAAAATCACATCGCACACGGACTAAACAATGGAACCCGTCGGTGATGTTTTCATCAATCACTCACAATTGTATACCACCAATTATTTGTTCACAACACACACGACTTGTTAGCAGCAATCGTTTGTGTTGTTATCGGTCTTCGCACACGTTTCCGGTTACAGACATGTTTGCCGCGTTTCACACGCATCTTGTTAAGTTGAACCGTTTTTGTTCTCTTGTCTCACCGCGAATAGTTCATCCGAGTGAACTGCATACCGTATATCGCACACACCTTGATCTGGCTGACCGTTTCTTTCGTGTTGCCTAATCACAAACAGTTCATCCGAGTGAACCGTATGCTGTATAACGCACACACCTTCATCCAGCTGCCCGTTTCTTTTGTTCCTCCTCATCGCAAATAGTTAATTGAACTAAACTGTATGCCCTCCATCGCACGCGCAACTAAAATCTGAACCATGTTTGATGCATCCTCCATCGCAAACGTTTTGCACCTTTTTTGACTGTTTTTTTACACCACCGTTTGCGATTATTGCATCGCACGCAGATTCGTTGAAGGGTCTCTGATCGTAGTGTCATGTTAGCAGCATCATGCAGTAGTGCAAGCCATCCCGGTGGCCGCACCACAACAGCGGGGTCGTGGTACTGTCGCTGTTGGCACCATCAGGAGCCGAGCGACGGTGCGATCTACATCATCATCACCCATGCCGAGTACTGCTATGGAGGCCATGGCGTGGGCTCAGCTGCTACTAAGGTTTGCGCCAGCAGCCTAGGAGATGGATGAATGGCGTGCCACCATCCAGAGTCTGCTCGGTTTCGCTAGGCTAGGGGCTCGCAGGGAGCTGGCCCACCATGGCCTCCCCTGGCGACGACGACGGCTCGTGCTACTGGCCGTACGGAAGGGGCCACACACACGATGCAGTCACTGCCATGGTAGCCAGCGCGAGCGCAACAGAATCAAGAACCTGATAGCGTCTCGATGGCCTCTTCTACCCCTCGAGTGCGTCCAGGCCGATAGCGAGCCCCGGAGGACAAACGAAGGGGAGACGTGCGCGTCGTTGTTGAGCGACGCTGCGACAACCATCCCCGGACCAATGGGTGCGACAGCCCCTATGTCGACGAGCCTACGCTCGATATTGGCGGGTGCCTACCTTTCGAGGTTGGGTGCCTTGCCTTTACTCGTGAGCTGCAGCAAGTCCGTTGGCCGTCCGTTCGCATGTTCAAGCCAGAGATACCCGAGAAGTACGATGGGAGGCTGAACCCGGCAGAGTTTCTGAGCATCTACACTGTCGGCATCCTGGGAACGGTGGTACCCAGACTTGCCTGCCTGCGGCCCACGGCGTGGCTCCTCCAGCGGCCTGGTACGGCCCATCGTCATTAACAACCACTCAAGACCCTGGCGAGGAAGACGATGCAAGACCTCCTTAGGGCGGCCTCCCTAGGTTGGCTCCTGAGGAGCGGATATATCTATGCAAGGGGCACCTCGTGAGGTTCGCATGATGTGAGCCATGACGATCAAGGCCAGGCGGGCGCCAGCGGGCGCAGAGTACTCGTTGCCTCTTTGGTGCTAAAGCGGAAAACGCAGGTGAGGGGTCCCGTGGCATCAGACAAAGATTTCCATATTGGTGCAACGAGACCAAGACCAGCAGGACCGCAGGACAGAGGTCACCGTGGAGCCCACGATGACATCACCACCAGAGCCTTTGGCGGGCAAAGACCACCTTTTGTCTCGATAACTTGTACTAGTTGCCGCCCTTCAAATTGGCCGTTGTGGGATCCCTTCCCGCCTAATATTTGGGAAGAGGACCCGGGCCACTATAAATAGGACTAGCCAACACCCTAGCAAGGGGACGGATCATTCAGATCATCCTCGACCATACAAGCTCACCGAGCTCAAGAACACCTCTCCTCAGGAGGCTGTTCTTCCCTTGTACTCGTCCATCCTTAGCCTACAAGGCAATCCACCATACCACACTGGAGTAAGGTATTACACCACAACAGTGGCCCGAACTAGTATAAACCCCCAAGTCTCCTGTCCTTTGGGTTTGTCGAGTTAGGCCTTGAGATCGTTGCGACATCGAGCAGAGAGAGAGAGAGAGAGAGAGAGAGAGAGAGAGAGAGAGAGAGATCTTCGTGCGCACCCCAATGTTCGAACCTCAAGGGTTTGCTGGAACCTAGAATCTGACATTTGGCGCACCAGGTAGGGGTGCACCGAAGCCTCTCTTCTGTTAGCTGATCCGCCAACACCCCGCGGTTCCGATGTCCCGTGACCAGAGGACCGACGCCGACCATTGGGATGCTTGGCCCGTCAGGGCGGCACCATCCGCCCAAGAACACCTCAACTCCGCACTCCAGGAGACCCGCACACCGCCGAACACCGCGGGACATGGGCGGTGCAGACCGGCACCTTCCACCCTAACACCGCGGCGCGTGGGGGGCCGCCGCGAGGGCCTCAAGCTACGCAGCAGCGACAGCTCGACACACCCGGCGGGAACAAGCGAACATGCGAGCCGCGCTCATAGTGGCACGGGAGCTGCTGCGGTGCCGGCTGGTGGAGAGCGGCCGTGATGCATTGCTGGAGCGCGTCGCTGAGCTGTTGGATGCCGCATCTAGGGGTACGCCGCCTTTCTGCTCCTTACCTACATCTCAAGTTGTGGCCAGATCGCATGGCGGGCCTCGTCGCACCCACGTGCTCCTAGGTGCACCAGGAGGGTTCACTAGCGCCAGTGTGGCTGACGGTGTCGAACATCCGGCCGCGCTGGCGTTTCCCCCGGGTGGCGCGAGTGCGGGTGCTACCCCGCACGGCCACAATGGGAAGCCACCCTACGGCCACCAGGGGGATGCGCTGGGCCCGGCGGCGCCGGTTGCAGGGCGCTTCGTCGGGGGGCCCGGAGCGATGATTCCGGAAGCCTATGTGTCGTGAATGGTGGATCGGGACTACAACACCAGAGGATGGCCCCTGCTTGTTTTTTGAGCTGAGCTGGGAAGAAGAGATGGTGAAAGCCGAGGCCTCCCACGGGCAACCCAGGAGCCTCACCGACCCCACTAACGACGACAACCGCAGGGTACAACTGATATCTCAGGAACAATCTTATGCTAACCATGGGTCGCAGGTGAACCAGACCACGACAGTGGGCGGCGACCTCAGCAAGGCAGCCCCGCTCCAACCAGGGGTAGCGCACTGCGGGCTGCATGGGAGGGGTCCGGAGCCAGGCCCTTCCCCATGCCGCACGGAGCAAGGCGGATCCCGGAGGTAGGTCCTCTGCTGGGGGAGCGCCGGCAAGCCCTCCCCCGGCAGAGGGCCCGTGGTCGCCGAGGGTGCCACTAGCTTCCCCTTTGTCCCTTGGCACTCGTCTGGCGATATGAAGCAAGGCTCACGCCTATGAAAGTCTCCACCCGTGACACTCTCACGTAATAATGAGTGGGCCTGTATGTCACGCCCAATATGCGACCCTATCCAAAAGGAACACAAAAGACCCACCAAGGATAGACCCGCATATTGAAACGCTTTTGCAAGGTGGATATCATTACATTGACATTACAAAATAGATGGGGATACATACAAGACATACAATGTCACATGAATACAACATCATATACAAGAACAACATCTGACTACGGATGAAATATAAACAGAAACTCAAACGACATCTACCCTGCTAGCCCAGGCTGCCGACCTGGAACCTATCCCCTGATCGAAGAAGACGCAGAAGAAGAACTCCGAAACAAGCAAACATCGCTCTCACGTCATGATCATCGCAAACCTGTACCTGCAACTAGTGGTGCAGTAATCTGTGAGCCACGAGGACTCAGCAATCCCATTACCATGGGTATCAAGACTAGCAAAGCTCAAAGGGA
Source organism: Aegilops longissima (assembly GCA_021605205.1). Classification (NCBI taxonomy): domain Eukaryota; kingdom Viridiplantae; phylum Streptophyta; class Magnoliopsida; order Poales; family Poaceae; genus Aegilops; species Aegilops longissima. The sequence continues at coordinate 390,196,298 of CM038682.1, forward strand.
AAGGAAGGGGTCAAGTGGTGAGGTTGCAGCAGCGACTAAGCATATATGGAGGCTAACCAACGCAAATGAGAGCGAGAAGAGAAACAAAGGAACGGTCGTCAACTAGTAATGATCAAGAAGTGATCCTGAACTCCTACTTACGTCGACATAACCCGAAACCGTGTTCTCCTCTCGATCAACCCGAAAAGAGACACTCACGTTACGCATACGGTTGGTGTATTTTAGAAGAGTTTGCTTCAAGTTTACTACAACCGGATATTAACAAATTCCCATCTGCCACATAACCGCGGGCACGACTCTCGAAAGTTTATACCTGCAGGGTGTCCCAACTTAGCCCATGATAAGCTCTCGCGATCAACGAAGGATATTCCTTCTCCCGGAAGACCCGATCAATCTCGAATCCGGCTACAAGACATTTCGACAACAATAAAACAAGACCAGCAAAGCCGCCGGATGTGCCGACAAATCCTGATAGGAGCTGCACATATCTCGGTCTCAGGGAACACCGGATTGTCCAAACTTCCGGTAGGCGAACCCAGACTTGCCCCTGGTGGCCACCGGCGGCTGACGGTTTGGACCAGCACTCACAACGAGCACTGGCCCGGGGGGGGGGGGGTAAAATAAGATGACCCTTGGGCTCCAGAAACCCAAGGGAAAAAGGGCTAGGTGAGGCAAATGGTAAAACCAATGTTGGGCCTTGCTGGAGGAGTCTTATTCAAAGCGAACTGTCAAGGGGGTCCCATAAATCACCCAACCGCGTTAGGGACGCAAAATCCGGGAAGATAATACCGATATGACGGAAACTAGGGCGGCAAGAGTGGAACAAAAAACCAGGCATAAGGCCGAGCCTTCCACCCTTTACCAAGTATATAGATGCATTAATTAAATAAGATATATTGTGATATCCCAACAAGTAAACATGTTCCAACAAGGAACAACATCTCCATGTTCCAACAAGGAACAAACTTTATCTTCACCTGCAACTAACAACGCTATAAGAGGGGTTGAACAATGCGGTAACATGGCCAAACAACGGTTTGCTAGGAAAGGTGTCAAAGGTTAGAGGTTCATGGAAATATGGGATGGCTTGATAAACAGGTGATAGGTAGCGCAGCAAAGCGATAGAACGAAGCAACTAGCATAGCAATGATAGTAGTGAGATCTAGAGTAGCGGTCATCTTGCCTGAAATCCCGCAAGGAAGAAGAACGAGTCCATGAAGAAGATGAACGGGTGAAGCCGAACCATGCGTGAGCGAGCGAATCCTCACGATCATAGCAAACAGGAACTAACAAGGAGAAGCACACAACATAGGTAAACACACCACACATGAACAAGGCATGATGCACAAACAAGCATGATGCATGACGAAGCTACATGAAGCTACTCATGGCAAGAGATGATGCAAACAAGAGCAACACATCAAAGCAAGTTTAAATGAGGCCGGGAACAACATAGAACAATTCCGGTAAGTCCTCATATGCAAATTTCGAAATTGGTCCAGATCTGAATAAACCTTATGTTCAAGTTGTTAAACAGAAAGTTAAGATGCACCACGATTATCTACACGAAATTTTAGTCAAGTTACATATAAAGTTCATTAGATTCGGAGCTACGGCCTAGAAGATATGAGCAAAACAAGTTAAACATGGCATTGATGCAAAATGCATACAAACATCAAGCAAACACCTCAAAACAAGGATGCAACATGATAATATGAAACTACATGCAAAATCAAGCAAGTTTCATATAGAGCACACTCAAAACGGAGCAACGGTTCAACACATACACACAATACAAGACACGACAACAATCTGTCCATAACAGCAAGTAGGCATATTGCAAGCAATCAAAACAACATGCTACAGCATCTCAACATAATAACAAATGGCATGGGCATGATGTACAGGTAAAGCATGACAAAACATGAACACTGAGCTATCTCCAGAAACCAAAAGTAAGAAGACATGGTATAGAAGCTATACATGGCAAGAACACCATCATAGCATACACGGATCAACTACAACAACCTTGGCAAAATTGAATAACATGTAAACAACCTGCCAGGAAACATTTTATAGCAAAAGTAGAGCTCGATTGACTCAAGCTATGGCACTCCATAATTGAAAAAAAGGGCATGAATGGATAGAGAATAACCATATGTTCAAAACATCCTTACTGAAGTATCTCAAAATACGCATGGATCTCTCTGTAGCATCAAGTTAACATGGCATGAAAATATCAGCAAAACAGGGCTGAAAACAGCAACATCATGAAGCCTAGTTTGCATGCTTGTGCTAGTCACCACAGAGATCACAAAAATACATGGCATACACCCCTGTAAAGATGGCATGGCATATTACAAAACACATGTAGACATCAACCTCATAGGATGCACACATCAATCATGGCAAAAATGACAAAAGTGCATGTTCTGTTAAGAAACAGAAACTAACATCACATAGCACTCTTCTAACAGCATTTCGGGCACCAAGATGAGCTCAAATGAAAATGATGCAATGAGATGAAATGATGTACTCATCGAGACGAACATTTTGAAATCTTATACGCACGAAACGGAGCTACGGATGCAGAGATATGGCATGATGAAAATGCATGAAAGTAACAAAAACTCGGGGACTTAGAGATATTTGGAGGGGGGATAGAAAGTCAACCGGCGGGATCCGGGCGCGCGAACCGAGGCCGGATCGGGCTCCTCCCGATCCGCTGCGGCGACGGACATGGTGGAGGAGGAGGGCCGGCGAGGGGCGGCGCTGGCCGGCGGGGCTCGCGGCGGCGGCGGCGGCGGGCGGGCGCCGGCCGGGCGCTGGGAGGCGACGCCAGCGCCACGGGCGCGGGAGGGCGGCGCTTGATCGCCGCCCGGCGAGGCGGCGGGCGGCCGGAGGGCACGGCCGGGCCGGGGCGGCGAGGCGACCGTGGCGGCTGGACTGCGGCGGGACGGTCGGGCGGCGGGCGGCGAGGAGCCTCTGGCGCTGGGCGGAGCGGGCTCGAAGCGCGCCCATGGCGAAGCGGCGGCGGCCGGGCGGGCGGGCGGCCGTGGGCCCGCAGAGACGCGGGCGGCGGGAGGCTTGGGGCAGGCGACGTGTCAGCCCCAGTTGGGCGCGGGCGGCGGCGGAGATGCGTCCGGCCGGGACGGACATGTCCGGCCTTGGCTTGGAGGAGAATTTTAGGGTTTGGGGTAGAATTGATCCATGGTCGGAGGAAGGTGTATTTATATATAGAGGAGCTAGGAGAGTCCAAATGAGGTGCGGTTTTCGGCCACGCGATCGTGATCGAACGACCGAGAGCATGGAGGGGAGTTTGGTGGGTTTTGGGCCACTTTGAAAGGGGTGTTGGGCTGCAACTCAAAGAGGCTTTTGCGGTTACCCGGTTAACCGTTGGAGTATCAAACGACCTCCAAATGGCACGAAACTTGACAGGCGGTCTACCGGTGCTATACCAAGGCCGCTTGGCAAACCTCGGTCCATTACGAGACCATTTAACACCCTTTACGAAAAGAGGTAAAAGGGGCGCCGGAGACATAGGAGTGCCGGATTGCAAAACGGACAACGGGAAAAATGCTCGGATGCATGAGACGAACACGTATGCAAAATGAAATGCACATGATGACATGATTGAAATGCACATGATGACATGGCAAAGTGCAACACGCAAGCAAATGACATGGCAACGTCGGCGAATAACTGGCAGACACCTGGCGCATCGAATCCGGGGCGTTACAACACTCCTCCACTAACAAGAGATCTCGTCCCGAGATCTTAGGACCGAGATGGAAGAGAAAAAGGGATGAGGTGAAACAAAAACTCAAGAGAAAAGAGGCAAAGAATCGAGAGCACTCGAGAAGAAGAGAGGAACGACGAGAATGACGAGAATCAAAAGCTCATGGAAACATGATAGACTCAGAAACAACTCGTTCTAACCGGAGTGGTTAGAATGAGAAAGGAAACGGATAAGACTGAAGGGATTTAGGCAGCACTCCGGCTAAAACATGGAGGAATTAGAACATGAACTTGAGAGGACGGAATGATACTTGATGAAGACATGACACAAAACCTCCGGAAAGAATTGATAGAGTTGAATGAAAAGAACGGAGAAGAAAATGACAACTTGTGCCGCGAATGAAATTGAAAGCATCTTTAGAAGGAAGGTTCGAACGGAGTTGTTGAGAAAATCAACAACGAAAAGAATAAGCTTGTTGTGGACTTATAGGTAACATCTCAAGATCATAAGGTGATAACCGGCCACAAACGGAAATGATTGGATAGCTGAGAAGAACGAAGAGATGCAAAACTCCACTTCAAAAGAATACGGAGATTTAATTGCACTTCGAGATGCAAGAAGAAAAGGTACTTGAATTTCTCCAACAAAATGTTGATGAACTCTTGAAGAATGAATTAAATCATGAAGAACCACCATGAAGAACTCCGGTAACGAAAGGATGATGAGATAGAATGAGGGACGAAAGAATAAGATGAGCCTTGTGATGATTTAGATGGAGGTTTCCGACGAAATGGCCGAGGAAAATCGAACTCCGGAAAAGAAAAGATGAAAACACTTGGAACTAGAATTTATTCCTCACGAACAAACTCTGAAGGAAGGGATTAATGCTTGGATGAAATAAGAATAAGATTTATTGTATGCTTATCCTTCATCAAATTAAATTGATGACAAGAAATGGATTTTGCAAATTACTTATTCTTCTTGAAAAAGAATTGAGAAGGGACATATCACAAACTTGAGAAAGTCTTCATGAACCACCGGTAGGATTGGGAAGAACGAATGAATTAGTGTGATAATCAAAGAAAAAGAATCTTGAACGAACCACCGTAAGAAATGAAAATGAACGAAGAGAAGAGAACGAATCGCCGGAAAGAATTAGAAGAACCAATATGCTAGAGGGGATTTAGATTCAAAAGAACAAAGAGATCATGAGCTGATTGAAGAACATTGAGATGAACGAAGCTGAAAACTTGGAACGAAGAAATATTCCGAAAAGATGACCTCCGGATGATCGAGAGCGAAAGCAAGACCTGAAGTATTCCGGATGGATGAAAAGAATTGCACAACTGGAAACAACTAGATATGATAACATCGAGCTAGCACCGCGAATCTTCTGGGAGAATGGACAAGATTTAGGGAAAACTCTAATTCGGTTTTCAAAGTTGAGAATGACGACGAGAAACACCACCAAAATTTCTGAGGTACTCAGGGAGAATTAAAAGCAAAGAGGTTGAGCTAACAATGAAAATAATTTGAAATCGATCTTGGAAAGGCGTCTGACTGATGAAACTTATACTTACGTCAAATTTCGAAAAGAATTGAGAATAACTCCGGGGGAATTAGAAGAGTCAGGTAAGATCCTGGGAAAAAAAACCTGTGTGTTAGGGCCCACTAAAGAGATAACACCGTTGGAAAGGGATGTTGAATAGATAGATGATGCACCGGAACAATTGAAATATTTGAATGAGGTGACAACCTCTAATTAATTGGAACACAGAAGAATCTCCTGAGAAGTCTTGAACACTCCAGAATGATAAACTGGCGAGAGGCGAACGAGCAATGGGAAATATTTGAGCTGAGGGAAAGAATACGATCGACAACGAAAAACTTGAATTGAATCCACCGGGGAAGAAAAAGAGATGAAGAATGACGAACGAGACGAGAATTCACCGGTTGAAATAATTTACGGAAGACTGAAGAGGCTCCACACAAATGGAATAGATGGTCGGGAGAGAGGCAAACTCCGGGAAGAAAAAGGGTGGGAGGGCGGGAAAAACAAAGGCAACTGGAAGGGGAAATTAACGAATATCTTGAATAGAAAACACCGGTTGAAATAATTGAGGAGAGAATGCAAAGGCTTCGCAAAAGTGTGAAGGATACACGATTACGGACTCCGGTTCCGAGAAGAAGAAGGGTGGGCGGGTGGGAAAAGAAAAACAACTGAGGATTGAACTTGCAAAGATGAAGAGGCTCGAGTCGACTTGACGAGAAATGCACCGGATGAAAAGAGCTGAGGGCCAACGATCAGAAAACCAACTGCGTGATCCTAAAGAAAATTTTTGAAGGGGAAGAGGAGTAATTCAAAACACCTACGTCAAGATTCCTCACCAGAGCGACGAAGGGGCAGAGGAATAAAAAGAATTCCTACTCTCCGATATAACTAGACTCTGAAAACAGTTTTTTTTCTAGACTCAACAACGGCCAAACTACACGATCAAACAAGGGGGCTCCTAGGGTCGGTCGAGGCTCTGATACCAACTTGTCACGCCCAATATGCGACCATATCCAAAAGGAACTCGAAGGTCCCACCAAGGATTGACCCGCATATTGAAACGCTTTTGCAAGGTGGATATCATTACATCGACATTACAAAATAGATGGGGATACATACAAGACATACAATGTCACATGAATACAACATCATATACAAGAACAACATCCGACTACGGATGAAACATAAACAGAAACTCAAATGACATCCACCCTGCTAGCCTAGGCTGCCGACCTGGAACCTATCCCCTGATCGAAGAAGACGCAGAAGAAGAACTCCGAAACAAGCAAACATCGCTCTCACGTCATGATCGTCGCATACCTGTACCTGCAACTGGTGGTGCAGTAATCTGTGAGCCACGAGGACACAGCAATCCCATTACCATGGGTATCAAGACTAGCAAAGCTCAAAGGGAAAGGAAGGGGTAAAGTGGTGAGGTTGCAGCAGCGACTAAGCATATATGGAGGCTAACCAACGCAAATGAGAGCGAGAAGAGAAACAAAGGAACGGTCGTCAACTAGTAATGATCAAGAAGTGATCCTGTACTCCTACTTACGTCAGACATAACCCAGAAACCGTGTTCTCCTCTCGATCAACCCCGAAAAGAGACACTCACAGTTACGCACACGGTTGGTGTATTTTAGAAGAGTTTGCTTCAAGTTTACTACAACTGGATATTAACAAATTCCCATCTGCCACATAACCGCTGGCACGGCTCTCGAAAGTTTATACCTGCGGGGTGTCCCAACAGCCCATGATAAGCTCTCGTGATCAGCGAAGGATATTCCTTCTCCCGGGAAGACCGATCAATCTGGAATCCGGCTACAAGACATTTCGACAACAATAAAACAAGACCAGCAAAGCCGCCCGGATGTGCCGACAAATCCTGATAGGAGCTGCACATATCTCGGTCTCGTGGCACACCGGATTGTCCAAACTTCGGTGGCGAACCCGAGTTGCCCTGGTGGCCACCCGGCGGTGATGGTTTGGACCAGCACTCTAGCGAGCATCGCCGGGGGTACAATAAGATGACCCTTGGGCTCCGGAAACCCAAGGGAAAAAGGGCTAGGTGAGGCAAATGGTAAAACCAATGTTGGGCCTTCTTTGGAGGAGTCTTATTCAAAGCGAACTGTCAAGGGGTCCCATAAATCACCCGACCGCGTTAGGGACGCAAAATCCGGGAACATAATACCGATATGACGGAAACTAGGGCGGCAAGAGTGGAACAAAACACCAGGCATAAGGCCAAGCCTTCCACCCTTTACCAAGTATATAGATGCATTAATTAAATAAGATATATGGTGATATCCCAACAAGTAAACATGTTCCAACAAGGAAGAACATCTCCATGTTCCAACAAGGAACAAACTTCATCTTCACCTGCAACTAACAACGCTATAAGAGGGGCTGAACAAAGCGATAACATAGCCAAACAACGGTTTTCTAGGAAAGGTGTCAAAGGTTAGAGGTTCATGGCAATATGGGATGGCTTGATAAACAGGTGATAGGTAGCGCAGCAAAGCGATAGAACGAAGCAACTAGCATAGCAATGATAGTAGTGAGATCCAGGGTAGCGGTCATCTTGCCTGAAATCCCGCACGGAAGAAGAACGAGAACATGAAGAAGATAAACGGGTGAAGCCGAACCATGCGTAGACGAACGAATCCTCACGATCGCAACGAAACAGGAACTAACAAGGAGAAGCACACAACATAGGTAAACACACCACACATGAACAAGGCATGATGCACAAACAAGCATGATGCATGACGAAGCTACATGAAGCTACTCATGGCAAGAGATGATGCAAACAAGAGCAACACATCAAAGCAAGTTTAAATGAGGCCGGGAACAACATAGAACAATTCCGGTAAGTCCTCATATGCAAATTTCGAAATTGGTCCAGATCTGAATAAACCTTATGTTCAAGTTGTTAAACAGCAAGTTAAGATGCACCACGATTATCTACACGAAATTCTAGTCAAGTTACATATAAAGTTCATTAGATTGAGACTACGGCCTAGAAGATATGAGCAAAACAAGTTAAACATGGCATTGATGCAAAATGCATACAAACATCAAGCAAACACCTCAAAACAAGGATGCAACATGATAATATGAAACTACATGCAAAATCAAGCAAGTTTCATATAGAGCACACTCAAAACGGAGCAACGGTTCAACACATACACACAATACAAGACGCGACAACAATCTGTCCATAACAGCAAGTAGGCATATTGCAAGCATCAAAACAACATGCTACAGCATCTCGACATAATAACAAAAGGAATGGGCATGATGTACAGGTAAAGCATGACAAAACATGAACACTGAGCTATCTCCAGAAACCAAAAGTAAGAAGACATGGTATAGAAGCTATACATGGCAAGAACAACATCATAGCATACACGGATCAACTACAACAACCTTGGCAAAATTGAATAACATGTAAACAACCTGCCAGGAAACATTTAATAGCAAAAGTAGAGCTTGATTGACTCAAGCTATGGCACTCCATAATTGCAAAAAAGGGCATGGATGGATAGAGAATAACCATATGTTCAAAACATCCTTACTGAAGTATCTCAAAATAAGCATGGATCTCTGTGTAGCATCAAGTTAACATGGCATGAAAATATCAGCAAAACAGGGCTGAAAACAGCAACATCATGAAGCCTAGTTTGCATGCTTGTGCTAGTCACCACAGAGATCACAAAAATACATGGCATACACCCCTGTAAAGATGGCATGGCATATTACAAAACGCATGTAGACATCAACCTCATAGGATGCACACATCAATCATGGCAAAAATGACAAAAGTGCATGTTCTGTTAAGAAACAGAAACTAACATCACATAGCACTCTTCTAACAGCATTTCGGGCACCAAGATGAGCTCAAATGAAAATAATGCAATGAGATGAAATGTTGTACTCATCGAGGCGAACATTTTGACATCTTATACGCACGAAACGGAGCTACGGATGCAGAGATATGGCATGATGAAAATGCATGAAAGTAACAAAACTCGGGACTTAGAGATATTTGGGGGTGGGGAGAGAAAGTCAACTTGGCGGGATCCAGGCACCTTGAACGAGGCGGATCGGGCCCCTCGATCCGCTGGCTTGGCGACGGACGCTGTCGAGGAGGAGGGCAGCCGAGCAGGCGGCGGCGGCGGGCTCGCAGTGGCGGCGGTGGCCGCCCGGCCGGGCGCCTTGAGGCGGCAGTGGCGGCCACAGGGCACGGAGGGGCCTTGATCGCCCGCCGGCGTGGCGAGGCGGCGGGCGGCCGAGGCGACCGTGGCGGCTGGACGGGCGGCGGGGACGGTCGGGGCAGGCGGCGAGGCGCCGGGCGCCTCGAGCTGGTTTTGAGGCCAGGCTCGAAGCGCGGGCGGGCAGCAGCGGCAGCGACGGGGCGGGCGGGCAGTGTGGACCCAGAGAACGCGGGCAGCGGGAGGCGTGTGGCAGGCGACGTGGCAGCCCCGGTTGGGCGGCGGGCGGCGGAGATGCGTCCGGCCGGGGACGGACATGTCCGACGCGGCGCGGAGGAGAATTTTAGGGTTTGGGGTAGAATTGATCCGCGAATTCGGAGGGGAAGGTGTATTTATAGATAGAGGGAGCTAGGAGAGTCCAAATGAGATGCGGTTTTCGGCCACGCGATCGTGATCGAACGACCGAGAGCATGGAGGGGAGTTTGGTGGGTTTTGGGCCACTTTGAAAGGGGTGTTGGGCTGCAACTCAAAGAGGCTTTTGCGGTTACCCGGTTAACCGTTGGAGTATCAAACGACCTCCAAATGGCACGAAACTTGACAGGCGGTCTACCGGGGCTATACCAAGGCCGCTTGGAAAACCTCGATCCATTTCGAGACCATTTAACACCCGCACACGAAAAGAGGTAAAAGGGGGCGCCGGGAGACATAGGAGTGCCGGATTGCAAAACGGACAACGGGAAAAATGCTCGGATGCATAAGACGAACACGTATGCAAAATGAAATGCACATGATGACATGATAAAAATGCAGATGCTGACATGGCAAAGTGCAACACGCAAGCAAATGACATGGCAACGACGGCGAATAACTGGCAGACACCTGGCGCATCGAATCCGGGGAGTTACACTGTACACGCCCAGGAGTCTCCGGAGAGCCACCCTCGGGCCTCGGGGGCTCCCGCCCACGTCCTAGTGAAAGCACCATGCTCCGCGCTGGCCGTCGACACTTTCCCAAGCGCAGGCAAGAGTATCAAGCAAAGGCATCCGTTTCGGTGCAACAAGACCATGACCGTCGCAACGCCAGGAAGGAAGTCATCGTGGAGCCCAAGCCGGCATCACCACCCGAGCCTTTGACAGGCGAGGACCAACTTTAGTCAGGATAAGTGTACTAGATGTTCCCCTTCAAAATGGCCAATTGTTGGCGCCCTTCCCGTTCAATATTTGGGAAGAGGCCCAGGGCCTTTGCCTATAAATAGGACAAGCCACCCGCAAGGTAGAGGCATCTAGAGAGAGAGGATCTAGCATCTGGGATCACCAGAGAGAGAGCGACTGAACTCCCCCTAGCAGTTCATCGCACCAGCCAAGAACAGACCCTCGCGAGGCTGTTCTTCCTTGTATTGTTCATCATCAGCCCAAGAGGCAATCCACAACACCACAAACTAGAGTAGGGTATTACACCACAATGGTGGCCCGAACTAGTATAAACCTTGTGTCTCTTGTGTTGTTCCTTCATAGTTTAGATCCCAATGAGGCAGCGAGGTGCGGTAGGTAGAGGCGAGATCTCCGTGTGCACCCGGTGTTGAACCTAGAGGTCTGCGGAACCCGAAATCCGACATTTGCGCGCCCGGTAGGGGTGCGCGAATTAAATCTTCCGCCGCCCTGTTCTTCACCGACCACCGCATCCATGTCGAGGCCTTCTCGGGCTGAAGCGCCTCAGCCGCTCTCGCTTCGCGTCGCCCGAGACGGCCCCCGTCGGTGGCCGCCCCCGCCGTTCCCCGTCGCCTGTAGTCAACGCCGCCACCGGCCCGGCGAGGAACGAGCAGCAAGCATCGTCCCAGCATCCGTCCGTGAGGCGAGATGGCCGCACTGCTACTCCCTCACTCGCCCCAGCTGTTTCTTCGTCTCGCGCGTTCCGCGCGCCCATGGAGGCTCGAGCTGCGCTCATTGCGGAAAACGAGCTCCTGCGCTACCTCCATGTCGACGACGTCTACGAAGAGTGGCTCGACCGCGTCGCCGAGCTCATCTGCGCCGCAGGGGTTCCCCCGCGCAGTCCTTCTCGCTGCACCACGCTCCGCCCTATGCGGGCGATGAAGCTGGAGGGGCGCCTCAGCCGCCTCCCCCTCAAGAAGGCGCCTTGGCCCCAAGGCGCATGGCCCCTGGGTGGAACCCACTCCGTCCGACGCCAGCGCAGCAAGAGCAGAGCTGTCAAGAGGTCCCTCGCCCCCAAGAAGCTGCCCGAGTGCTCCCTGCACCGGCTCGTCACGACGACAAGCTCCTGCTCCAAAGACGCCAAGACCCCGCGCTGCTCCCAGCTGCAGCGCATGGGGACCCGCAAGACCAGGCTCTTCGTCACCAAAGGCCTCCCGTGGCCACCGCGGGATGCGGCACCTTCACCACCGAGCCGCGCAGCGTCGCGTGGCCCGACAAGTTCAAGCCAGACCTGCCTCCTCTCTACGACGGCACGGCCGACCCTGCGGAGTTCCTCCAGCTCTACGAGCTGGGCATCGAAGCCGCCAACAGGGACGAGAAGGTCATGGCGAACTGGTTTCCCATGGCACTCAAGGAAGGAGCCCACACCTGGCTCCTGAACCTGGCTCCTGGCACGATCTCCTCCTGGGACGAGATGCGCACCCGCTTCATCGCCAACTTCCAAGGTACTCGCGACCGGCCTTCTGCCGTGAGAGACATACGCCACATCAAGCAGCAGCAAGGGGAGACCCTGCAGAAGTACATCCAGCGCTTCAACAATGCATGCCTTAAGATTCCCAAGGTGACCGAGGAGGCCATCATCTCTGTCTTCTCCAACGGTGTGCGTGACGTCAAGATGAAGGAGGAGCTAGCGATGCATGAAGATCTGTGCACTTCCTTGGAGCTGTTCAACTTGGTGACCAAGTGCGCCAGGACTGAGGAAGGGCGCCTTTCCCTCCTCGAGCTGCCAGCCGTAGACCCAGAAGTGAAGAAATCCAAGGCCATGGACGTGAAGGGCAAGGGGGCTGCCGTGCTCGCGGCAGAACCAGACACCAAGCGGGGCAGAGATCAGCCCGAGTCTTCCAAGGGCAGCCGGTACTGTGTGTACCACGACCTCCACACCCACAACACCAACGAATGTCAAGAGCTCCGAGCCATGCGAGAAGGGAGGATTGGCCGGCGCCCCGACCGCAACGATCGAGGCTGCGGCCGAGGAGGAGGAAGGAACGCAAGACGCTGGGAAGACCGAGGCCCTCGCCAAGGGTGGCGCGACCGACCTCGCGAGGATCGCTGGCAGGATCAGCCTCGCGAGGGAGACTGGAGGATCAGCCTCGCGAGGATCGCCCGCAAGGAAGCATGAGCCTCCCTCCTCTGCCGTCGCAGCCGAGGAGAAAGCGAGGATCATCATCGGGGCCGAGGGGCTGGGGGCTTCAGGGAGCCGCAGCGATCGCTTGCATCTGGGCGGAGCTCAAGCCCCAGCCTCCCAACGCATCTTCAAGCAGTTCGCCCGCGAAGTGAATGCAGTCCTCCCCAAGCTCCAAGCCACGCGCCCTCTCAGGTGGTCAGCGTGCGCCATCATGTTCAGCTCAGCGGATCAGCTCAAGTGCGTGGCCACAGCAGGAGTCCTCCCGATGCTTTGTTCCCCAATCATCAGCAACGTGCAAGTCACCAGGACCCTCATCGACGGCGGAGCAGGCCTCAATGTCCTGTCCGTAGAGACATTCAACAATCTTCAAGTGCCTTACAATCAGCTTCAGTCAACCAAGCCTTTCTCCGGAGTCACCGATGGCTCCATGGTTCCGATTGGGCAGGTCCGCCTCCATGTCACCTTCGGGGCGCGCGACAACTACCGCACCGAGCTCATCGACTTCGATGTCGCCCACATTCGCCTGCCATACAATGCCATCCTCGGGTACCCAGCTCTGGCCAAGTTCATGGCCGTGACTCATCACGGCTACAACATCCTCAAGATGCCAGGAAGCGGCGGAGTCATCACGGTGCCTTGTGAAGAAAGAGACGCGGTGTGCTCCCTGGAGCAAGCCTTTCAAGAAGCATCACTTGAAGACCCAGATCGTAGGAGCGTGAGGTTCCCTGAGACCGCTCCCAAGAAGAAGAAGACATCGCCAGGCCCGACCCCTCGGGAGGCAGGCCCCTCATGGTCCGCCTCTGCTCAGTGGCACCTCCTTATGTCGCATAGGAAGGCGCGCCCGGCGCCCTCCTCAAGCAAGGCTCGGGGGCTCTCTCCTGGAGGGCCACCGACCTTGCTAAGGTCACGAGGGAGGCTCTTGGGCACCACTTGGAGGCGTGCTTCAAAGCACGTTTCCCTCAGGAAGGAGCAAGGCAAGGAGGGCCAAACCCTCAGGAGTTCGTCAGTCAGATCACGCACGAGTTGCAGGAGTCAAGAGTCATGAGTGGCAGCCGCCGCTTACCCGCCATAGCACCCCATCCAGGCGAGGATGGTGGGCTGCGCTTCTGCATCGACATCCCAGGGCTCAACCGAGCCGCCTCTCAGGAGCGCTTCTCGCCCTCACGCGCGGGGCGCTGCGAAGGACCACCCAACAGCTACATTTGCATGCCCTACGGCATGCCGAACGCGGCCGCCACGTACCAGCGCCTCATGAGGAGCATCCTGGAGGCTCAAGAGGCCAGGCGTTCCGCGGTCCTGGCGGAGATGGAGATGGTCCACGAGGAACCACGAGCGCCTGCGGAGCCTCCCGAGGTTCCTGGGCCTGGGGGCTCGTGAGGATCGGCTTCCGCAGCCCACGACGTCCGCTACTTCAACATCCTTTCATCTTCAACGTTATCAGGTGACATCCTTCAAGTTTCATTTCCAGCTGGGAGCGCCCCCCAGGGCTGGATTATTCCCAGGCCGCGTGGGTCCGTCCCTGCGGCGTGTATCCCCTTTACTTCATGTTCCTAGCTTACTTTGTTGGGGGCGCCCCTCGGGCTGCATCATCCCCAAGTCGCTCGGGACAGACCCAGCGCATGTACCCCTCTTGCGTTTATTTCAGGTCATGCGTTCGACCCATCATGATTGTTATTTGATGCCTGTCCACGGCACCCCTTCTTCCTTCATGTCGGCCGCTTGCGTTAAAGGGGGGTACACGAGCATCGCGACTCGGGGCTCTTGGCTCTCCAGCCCTCACCCTCGGCCTTGTCCATGGCATCGCGACACAGCATACCAGCGACGGTGAGACCCGCTCGAGGCGGGACCCGGGGCGTGGGCGTCGGCATCTAACCAAATTTGCAGGAACACATCACAAGTGAAGGCCCAGTGCCAGGCGCAACCCGCCTTGAGGCAGGGCCCCGTGAGTCCCGCGCTGGCTCGCGGGCGCCCAGATACACCTCGTCAGGCCTTCAGTGCCTCGTCACCTCTCCAAGGCAACCCACGGCTGACCGTTGCTCGTCATAGCGGACTCTTGTTCTTTTTGTGGTGAGCATGCAGGATCCCTTCAAGGCGCAGCGCCAGGCGAGGCCCTCACGGCGTCTTCTTCACTCTCGCCCACGCGAACCGCTTGCATGTTAAAGGGGGGGTACCTGAGCATCGCGACTCATGGGTTCCTTCTGGCTCTCCAGCCCTCACCCTCTGGCCTTGTCCACGGCATCGCGACACGGCATACCAGCGACGGCTGAGACCCGCTCGAGGCGGGACCCGAGGGCGAGAAGCAGGAAGGGAGCAAAGGCGAGAGGAAGAGGCACAGGGGACCTCACCAGCAACCCCTACTTTGTCGATCGTGGACCTAGCGTCGCTTTGGAAGTGTTTCCTGACTCTCGAGATAAGTCACCCTCCGGAAACACTAGCTATCGCAGCACCGTCCCCGCACCCAATGCAATCCCGTGTTAGCAACGTCGCGCTCCTTTCTCACCGAGCGATGGCTGCTTGGCGCTAAAGGGACCTCTGAGCATCGCGACTCAGGGGCTCTTACTGGACCCCGGGCCGCTCACCTCCTGGACTTGACCACGGCATCGCGACCTGGCATACCAGCGACGGCTGAAGCCTGCCTTGGGACCGGGACCTGTCGGCGCAGAACACCAAGCCCTCATGAGGTTCGAAAGGAAGAACTAAGCTAAGACGGAATGAGCATCTCGCAATACTTCATGGCAAGGACTATATTAACAAACAGAACCACAGGCACCTTACAAGCCCCCACGGGGCGCGCTTTTTCAATTCCTAGTAGGGAACAGATCCTAAAGAATGCTAACTACACGTCCCCCGAAAGAGACGCCATCATCAACAGTGGGCCGCCGGGCACCGGTGCCAACCTCATCCAGATCAGAGGCGGCGGCGGCCTGACGAGCCCGTCCTGCTCTGAGAGCGGCGCAGGCTCAGGGGCTCATAGCTGTCGTCGCTCGTCTCTGGAGTCGTGAAGAGCTCGGCGGATTCGCTGGACCCTCCGACGCCTCCGTTGCCTGAGGAGCCACTGAGGGAGCGATCGGCGAGCCTGGTCCTCGCCGCGGCAGAGCCCCGACCGCCTCTCTCAGGGCAGCACTCCAACGGGCGTCCGTCCGCGTCGAAGACCTTGAAGAGCATCATGGAAGCACCGTCGTACTCCAGGTGGATCGCGGGGGCGCCTCTCGTCCTGCAGACCCGGGCGATCTCGCCCCAGCCTCGGGTCATGAAGACCTTGCCCGGGGCGATGACCGCGACCTCTGCTTCGGTCGCGAGGGTGTTGGAGCCGGCGTGCTGCAACCAGAGCTCCAAGTATCCCCCCTACGGCATCACGAAGGTGAAGGAGGGAGGAAGGCGAATCCAAGACTAAGGAGGCATGGCGGCGTGGAGAACAAACTCTCGGGAGGAACCCTCGGCATGAACTCCAGGAGGGACGACACGCACCGCCGTGACCCGCCGGCGGCGGCGGCGGCGTCGTCCATGAAGCTCGGCATCCACTCCTGCAGGGCCCTCAAGGTGGGCGTACAAGGGCAGCGGGAACCCTGGCGGCGGCCGCTGGCACCAAGGCCTCGACACCTCCTGCCGGGCGCCCTCATCTCGACAGCATAGGGCAAGCCGTTTCTTTGGCGGAAGCGGGTCGGGACCCTCTCGGGGAGCCTTTCCCTTCTCTTCCGCGGAGAACCGGCGGATCGGAGCCATTGCGGAAAGGTGGAGCAAGGACGGAGAAGAAGGAGAAGCAAGGAGAGATGGACTGGAAGGGCACGCGCCGTTCCGTACTTATAGCCAGGGAAGGCCAACCGCCGACTTCCACGATCACAGGTAATCATGACCCGCTTTGCATGCACGGACACTACAAGAAATATGTCAACTTATGACCTTCTGTCAGTGACCCTGGAAGAATTGGTCATAGATTTATGACCATTTGAGACCAATTGGTCAAAAGCTGTTCGAGGGGCTCCAAACCCTAAACCATTGCGACCATTTTGGTCAGAAAGGTCATAATTTCCTTACATGAAATGGTCATAAAGCTAACAGCGCTAGTCTGCTGCCTTATTTCTAGTTGTTAACGACCAATATAGATGGTCATAGCCTTGTAAATTGTGGTGGGTTGCTATGACTAGGCGCCACCTCATCGAGTTTGCCTATGTGTCATGTCCATGTGGCGAGTTTTGCCCTAGGTTGTGAAGCAACCTATATTTCTATCATTCTCAAAATTCCCAAAAAATCTCATAAATTCTTTGGGTCATATCTTCGTCAAATCGTAAAACCTTCCTTGCCTAGTTCAAAAATAATTCAAAAATATTCATTTTCCTATTTTGTTCGAGTAACAGTTTGTGAAGGAAGTACCACTTTGGCATGTCCAAATAGTATCCATTTTCTACAGTGCTTTCCTATGCCCAAATAACCATCCTCCACCAAATGCCAGCTCAATCCATTCATTATTTTGAGCGAGCTTCAACATTCGTATTTATGTCGGTGTGGTGGTTTGCAAAGCAAGTACCACCTAGGCTCCTCCTTTTGAGCTGAAAATTTGTGAAAACGGTCTTCTTAATGGCTGATCATCCTCAGCCAAAACTCACGCCCATTAGCCATGTACATTTCCGCATCGCTAATCAAACACTTGGCTGCTAATTCATGTTTGAGCATCGATTGGTCTCCTCGTGAGAATATTATGTTGTAATTTTCTTCCTAGCACCAACACTGGGAGTGCCCAACCCACTAGACATGCCTAGGCTGCCCGAACACATGGCAACACCACAGTCACGCTGGTGACCACCTTGGCCAGCATCTTGAGTTCTGGCGCTCTAGAGTTGGGGCCCTCGGCCACCGCCCAAACCTCGACGTATCGCCACCAAACCATGTATTTATGATTAAATAGGTCCTTATGTAACTAGAAATGATTTTTGGAAAAAATAAATAGCAAACTATGAGGCAGCTGTAGTTCAAATTTGACCCACTTCTAGCTGAATCGGCAGAAATTTGTCTTTTTCACGAGAGGTGGATCAAACAAATTTACACCAGACCATTTTGTCAATTGTGCATTAAATATGGCCTAGTATTTTATAAAAATGATTTGGTCCAATTTTGCAACAATTATTTGGTAGTTCCTTCACAAAAAACCTCCTTCGGGCACTCGAAAAATGGAAAATGGTTTTTAGTCCACGAAAATGAAAACTTCCTTAGGCAACATTGTTTGCTATTCAATATGCACCCTTGTGCATAATATGAGATCATTTGAACAAACTATGCCATGAATGTGGCCATAAGATTGATCATTTGGCTTGAAAGCCATGAATCTTCACACTTGATAGCTCATTTCTGAGAACACTTTTTTAAAATAATTACCGTATTACAAGTTTATTATTTTTCCTGGAAACTTGGTCACATATAATGACACAATGCGAAGGTTTTCCAATTTTTGATTTTTTGAATTTTTATGCCCGTTTCAAAATGCAGTCAAAACGGCGGGCTTGACCGTTCCTAGCTAGTGGTTGAATCTTGGAATTTTTTTGGTGTTTCTATGATTAAATAGATACTTATGTAAATAGAAATGATTTTTGGAAAAAATAAATAGCAAACTATGAGGCAGCTGCAGTTCAAATTTGACCCGCTTCAAATGAATCGTGACAATTTGTCCTTTTCACGAGGTGGATCAAAACTTTTTACACCCAACCATTTGGTCAATTGTGTATTATATATGGCCTAGTATTTTAGAAAAATGATTTGGTCCAATTTTGCAACAATTATTTGGTAGTTCCTTCACAAAAAAACCTCATTTCGGGCACTCGGAAAATGAAAAATGGTTTTTTCGTCCAACGAAAATGAAAACTTCCTTAGGCAACATTGTTTGCCATTCTAATATGCACCCTTGTGCACAATATGAGATCATTTGAACAAACTATGCCATGAATGTGGCCATAAGATTGATCATTTGGCTTGAAAGCCATTGATCTCCACACTTGATAGCTCGTTTACGAGAACACTTTTTAAAATAATTGCCGTATTACAAGTTTGTTATTTTTCCGGAAACTTGTCCACATATAATGACACAATCGAAGGTTTTCCAATTTTTGATTTTTTTTTGAATTTTTTATGCCCGTTTCAAAATGCGGTCAAAACGGCGGGAATGACCGTTCCTAGCTAGTGGTTGAATCTTGGAATTATTTTGGTGTTTCTATGATTAAGTAGATACTTATGTACCTAGAAATGATTTTTGGAAAAAAAAATAGCAAACTATGAGGCACCTACAGTCCAAATTTGACCCGCTTCCAACTGAATCGGCGGGAATTTGTCTGTTTTACCAGAGGTGGATCAAAACTTTTGACACCCAACCATTTTGTCAATTGTACATTAAATATGGCCTAGTATTTTAGAAAAATGATTTGGTCCAATTTTGCAACAATTATTTGGGAGGTCCTTCACAAAAAAACCTCCTTTCGGGCACTCGAAAAGTGGAAAATGGTTTTTTCGTCCAAAGAAAATGAAAACTTCCTTAGGCAACATTGTTTGCCATTCCAATATGCACTCTTGTGCACAGTATGAGATCATTTGAACAAACTGTGCCATGAATGTGGCCATAAGATTTGATCATTTGGCTTGAAAGCCATTGATCTCCCACGTGATAGCTCGTTTACGAGAACACTTTTTAAAATAATTGCCGTATTACAAGTTTGTTATTTTCCTGGGAACTTGGCCACATATAATGACACAATGCGAAGGTTTCCCAATTTTTTTAATTTTTTTGAATTTTTTATGCCTGTTTCAAAATGCGGTCAAAACGCCGGGAATGACCGTTCCTAGCTAGTGGTTGAATCTTGGAATTTTTTGGCGTTTCTCTGATTAAATAGGTACTTATGTACCTAGAAATGATTTTTGGAAAAAATAAATAGCAAAGTATGAGGCACCTACAGTTCAAATTTGACCCGCTTCCAGCTGAATCGGCGGGAATTTGTCTTTTTCACCAGAGGTGGATCAAAACTTTTGACACCCAACCATTTTGTCAATTGTGCATTAAATATGGCCTAGTATTTTAGAAAAATGATTTGGTCCGATTTTGCAACAATTATTTGGGAGGTCCTTCACAAAATACCTCCTTTTGGGCACTCGAAAAATGAAAAATGTTTATTTTTGCAAAAAAACTCATTTCTCACTACACCTTTTTGAAGATATTTATCTTTTTTCATGTTTGTTATTTTTTTCTGAAAACTCGTTCACATTTTGGTGACACAATGAGAAGGTTTTCTATTTTCTTTTTGAATTTCTCAGGTCATAAAATAGCTGTCATGACTTTAACATATTATTTTTAAACAACTATGACCAATTTAGATGGTCATAGCATCATCTCGCATTCGATTGGTGCATAGACTCTTCCGTGGATCGTGCATCATCGCCGTCGGATGCTCGTGGATCAACGGCTGTCCACACCAACCCCAAAACCCTAGCTGGTCATTTTCCATCCACCCCCCGCCTCCTTTCTTTCCCACCCCACACCAACCCATCCATCTCCTCGCT
Source organism: Aegilops longissima (assembly GCA_021605205.1). Classification (NCBI taxonomy): domain Eukaryota; kingdom Viridiplantae; phylum Streptophyta; class Magnoliopsida; order Poales; family Poaceae; genus Aegilops; species Aegilops longissima. Next base: position 390,216,672 of record CM038682.1, read on the forward strand.
GCCTCCTCCCTTCCAGATCTCCTCGCTGCCCGACGGAGAGAGAGCTGCCTCCTCCCTTCCAGATAACCGCTGGCACCTCCCTCCGGCGGAGCTGGCCGCCGTCCATGGCCTCCCGCACGCCCTACTCCTCTCACCCCTCCCCTTCCCTCACCCAACCAAACCGCACGTCCATGGCCACATCGCAGCTCGATCTCGTCGGGAATGAGGCCACCTGCAACCACCGGCCTCCATCAATCCAACCATCCATCCATGCATGGCAGCACTCCCGCCGCCGTGCTCCTTCCCCCAGAGCGAGAGGCTTGAGAGAGCCGAGGCGCGCCCGGCGAGGCGATCCACCATCCGTCCCAACCTCCTCCGCCCGCCTCCTACATTTCTGCGGGTCCTGCAGATGGCGGCAGCAGGCGTCGGCGCCGGTGCCTCGCCCGGCATCCGCCTCTGCGCTGATCCGCGACAGCGGCGAGGCGTCCGCTGCGTCATCCGCAGCACGCTGCTCCGTCGCTGCGCGAACGCTTCGTCGTCGAGCTCAGCGAGGAAGGCCCGCTGGCGCTCCAGCGCAGCAGCAGCAGCAGCTAGCCCCGCCCGTCATGCCCGGCTTCCTCGCGCCGCGCCTGCCCAGTCGCCGGCCCCGACGCAGCCGAGACGGACTTCAGGAAGGCGCTGGACTCGGCGCTGTTCCGGCGGTGGCTGGAGAACCTACAGGCGGAGAAGGGCCTGCTCGCCCACGGGAAGCTCAGCCTCCGGCAGATCCTCATCCAGGTGCGGTCCTAGTGCTTCCCCCCTCCCTCTGAATCGAAATGTTTGAGATGGTACGATTTCCTCGGGGAATCTGTCTGTCGACGGCGCATCTGAAATATACTCCGCGATGTGTTGCAGGGGGTGGACATGTTTGGGCAGCGCGTGGGGTTCCTCAAGTTCAAAGCCGACATCGTCGACGAGGAAACCAAAGCCAAGGTGATCACAATGTCCCAGGATTCTATCTCCTTTTACTGGCAGTAGTAACAATTTGCGATTCATACAATTTTAAGGTGTTTCTCCAACTAAAATAGATGTGACCTTGTCATGTCTAGTTTGTTATCTATGTTAAGATTGCTTAGACACAAATAGGGTTTGGAGTATGAGTAAGTGGAGACCATAAGGTAGGTGCAGATATGATAGAACCGGGTGAGGATCCGCGATAGACCAGGGCAGGCAGTATATGTGCTTCACCAGGGTTATTGCTGCTCCATGGACAAGACGGAAGTGGGAAGGCTATAGCTGCTCCATGCTCCCGGCTTGACTTAAATATATGGACCTGATTATCTTGTTTCTGTGCCGATTTACTTGTTTCTGTCTTACTTTGCCTAGTGTTCAAACCAGTTGGTCTGTTAGATTTTGAATGGCAAGTCGATAGACTCCGTTGCTCCATCTGTACATAATTTTGTTTGTGTTCGTTGTAGTGGTAATTATGGCTTTAATAGTTATTGAAGATTGCACCTGTAAATCTAGATCTACTTGGATCCTGGTGGCTTCTTTTGCCAAGCAATATCATGTGCTTATTAGTTGCAAGCTGTATTGGTTTGCTCTGCTGCCATGTTAATTCTGCAACATATTTGGTCTTGTCTGATTGAAAAATTGGTCATGCTCACGAGCAGTATATATGCACTTGGTTGGTTCGTTGTTGGCAGTTTAGCTACACAAACTGACTGACATTGCACAATAAAATGTAGCAGATTTGCTAGCAATCCTTCTTTCTCTCGTATAGAAGTACATGCTATCTAACGTGAGCAAAATCATTGCATAACTACAGGTACATCATATGACTAATTTACACAGAATACTGATACTCGATCCCATGCATTCAGTTTCAGAACTTGAAACTAATTAACCTGTGGAAACTAACCTGACTAGTAGCTTCTCTGGCTTCCAGTTTACAACTTCTAGGATATCAATCATTCATTCTAAAGTTGCTGCTGGCATTCATTCTCTGACCAGTTGCCTTTTTCTGGAATTTTCATGTTCTTTTTTTGTGTGTATATGCCTTCCTCTTCGATTTCGAGCTTGTGATTGAGGTCAATTGATGGTGGTGGTTGTGCGATGCAGATGTTCGGGATGGTGGAGAAGGAGATGGAGTACCGGGTCGAGCTTTTCAACCGGTGAGTGATGAGCCTTCTAGCTGCTGTACTACCACCAGTCCACCACCTGGGTGGGGCTTGTGAGATCAGATCGCTTGTGAGATCAGATCGCTGGTTGATGCAATTAATTGTGGTTATTGCAGGCAAATTTGTGGCTGAGGAAAGAAGACGAGGAGCAACTTCTCTGGTGCAGTCGTTGGAACTTCAGGACAAGTCGTAGCATCCCCATCTCCTCCCTCTCTTTCTCTGCTTACAAATGCCGCTAAATTAAGGAATATTTGATGCAAATCCTGGCTGTGTAAGGAATTCAAGAGGATTTGTATGAACAAGTCCAGTTTTTTAGTTAGTACCAAGCAGAGAAGATGCGGTCCAGATTGGCCAATTTTGCTGCTACCACATGGATTTGTATCTATGCAACCATCTTCCTACTGTTTGTGTTGTTTGGATTGCAAGAAATTCAGCTTTGGGTGACCTGCACTTAGTTTAATTTCTTTGAATAATCAACCGTATTGTTTACGTATTGTTTTTCTTTGCTGTATTGTTTCTCACTCATGATTGATCTACTCCCGGTGAAGGTTTTCAAATGTTGAAGGAGGAGGACAATAGGAACTTCTGTGATGTCTTGTCATCTATTTTCTTTTCTTTGTTGTAGAATAGTTACATTTGGCACTTCTTGGTTGGATGTAAAGATATGTCTTGCTAGAATGAATGCATGTAACTATATTTTGGGCTCCTATAATATTTCATGTTGCTTTGAAAATGTATCGGAACTGGGCTAGGCCCAAGATAACTTGTAGTGTGATGTGTTGTAATGTCAATGGCATAATAAAAGAAGTTGGATTGGATCAATTATTTTGGCCCAGCCCAAGATATATTGAACAATTATTTTTGAGGGGAAAACTTGAGAGGCCCAGCAAAGAAATGGCCCAGAAAAAACAAGACCAAAAAAATCTGTCAAAAGGGATAGGCAAAGAAATTTAAAAGGCCGAATTACTGGGCCAGGCCCATGTAGCTAGTGAAAATTAACAGAAAAAATATATATTGAAAAGGCCGAATTGTTGGGCTCGGCCCATGTAGAAAATCGAATTGGACCAGGCTGAATCTTGTGCCACATCAGCTTGCCACGCTGGATGCCTACGTGGCCTGGGGGAGGTTGCTAGTGACCAAAACGCCACAGTAGTTATATTTTGGTCGTAAACGTCTTTGACCATTCCAGAAGAAAGGTCGCTATAGTCAGTTTACGACGCCCAGCTTTTAACCTTCTGGTTTTGGTCACAAAAAGGTCATAAATGGAAATTTGTGACCTTTCAGTGACCAATAGTGGTGGTCATAAGTTGACATATTTCTTGTAGTGGGACTTGTCAATTCGTGCAGTCGCCGAGGCGTCGTGGGGGAGCAGGGCCGCCCACATCCAATCAACCGCCCTTGGCGCCCAAAGGCCATGTTGTTAGGGGCCACGGCGCTCCGCACTTGCCCCTTCGCTTCTCTGCTCAGCCAAGTCCAGGCGTGCCTTGGGCTCGGGGGCTACTGTCGGCGTTCTGGGAACGGGGGTCCCCTGACTTGCCTGCCTGTGGCCTGCGGCGTGGCTCAAGGGGTGGCCCAGCATGGCCATCTTCATCAGCACAAGCTCAAGAACCTCGAGAGGGGCCTAGCCTCGCGGGGCGGACGACAGGGAGCTTCCTCAGGCACTGCCTCGTCAGGCTGGCTCGCGAGGAGGCGGAGAGATCAAGGCGGGGTACCTCACGAGGTGCCCATGACGCAAGCCATGACGACCAAGGGCGCCAGGCGGGCGCCAGCCCGCGCAATGTCCTCCTTTCGTCTTTGGTGCAAAGGGAGAAAGCGCAGGCAAGAGTATCAAGCAAAGGCATCCGTTTCGGTCTAACAAGACCAAGACCGTCGCAACGGCAGGAAGGAAGTCATCGTGGAGCCCAAGCCGGCATCACCACCAGAGCCTTTGACAGGCGAGGACCAACTTTAGTTAGGATAAGTGTACTAGATGTTCCCCTTCAAAATGGCCAATTGTTGGCGCCCTTCCCGCTCAATATTTGGGAAGAGGCCTAGGGCCTTTGCCTATTAATAGGACAAGCCACCCGCAAGGTAGAGGCATCTAGAGAGAGAGAGGATCCAACATCTGGGATCAGCAGAGAGAGAGCGACTAAACTCCCCCAAGCAGTTCATCGCACCAGCCAAGAACAGACCCTCGCGAGGCTGTTCATCCTTGTATTGTTCATCATCAGCCCAAGAGGCAATCCACCACACCACAAACTAGAGTAGGGTATTACACCACAATGGTGGCCCGAACTAGTATAAACCCTGTGTCTCTTGTGTTGTTCCTTTTATAGTTTAGATCCCGGCGAGGCGGCGAGGTGCAGGTAGGTAGAGGGCGAGATCTCCGTGCCACCCCAGTGTTCGAACCTAGCGGGTCTGCCGGAACCCGAAATCCGACACCAATGACTATGCTCACGGCCTGTGAAAGCACTTAGCTCCGTGCTGGTGGGAAGAAAAGAAGACTAGCTAGGTGTCGGACACAGCCGTTTTCTTTCAACCTCTTTTCTGTAGCTCAGTTTGCAGCCTTTTGGATTTGAATTTGAAGTCGTATTTTCATTGGCAAGTGCGGGGGGTATCTTTTCTCGTTCATGTTGATTTCTTGAGTTTTTTTGGATCCGTGCATTGTTTAGAGACCCGCGCCTACTACCATCCCCCCTTCTGAGCACCTTGTGAGCGGGGGCTGGGCGGGGTATGCCCGCTACGCGCGCACCTCACCACGGCTGGCGCTCGCTCCTCGCAAGGCCCTCTTGGGCGGAGTAGCTGGCCCCTCAGGAGCCCAAAGCATCGCAAACCCGCGGAGGACTACCCTCGGGAGAAATACACACACGCAGCCACCAAATTAGTTCGAAACCTATCCGAACTAAGGTAAGTTATAGCAGCAAGCCCGCGAGGGACTTGCAAGCTTGCAAAAGCGCGTTCCAAGTTTGGCCTAAGAAATGAAATGGTAGTCTGTTTACATGAGGGGCTCCCCCTCCAAAATGCTCTTGCATCGTGATGGGTTGTGCCCAAGCTTTTGCATGCAGGATCAAAGTAAAGGAACACGGGCTCAGTCGGACATGTCGCGTGCCGTATCTTCCGGATTGCTCCCAGACATGCTGCTGGCGCTATCTTCACTCTCATCAACCGCACCGCCCACATCCGCCACGACCACCACCGCGTCGTCATCGGAAGTGAAGGCCATGACCAGAGCATCCACATTGTCATCCATCCAGCGCGCCAGGTTGTCTCGAATGACTCTGGGCACTGGGGTGATGGCGGCGTCAAAGTCGACGTTGGGATCAGCGTTCTAGAGATGAATGAAGACGCGGGAAAATGTGCGCCCGAGGAGGCCATGGATCTTTTCGTCACCGAGCTCGCGAGCCCTCTCAGCCTGGTCCTCCAGGCGCGTCACGACGTCAGTGGAGAAGCGGAGATGGCTGGCATAGTCTTCTGCATGGGGATGAGGGGTGTGTTCGCCGCAGATGACGCCCAGCGCCTGGTTGGCCCTTATGCTGAGGTCCCGGTGCATGGGGGTGTGTTCACGCAGCAACGTGTGCTGGAGGATCGCCTCCTCCCTGCTTTGCTGCGCGAGGGACTCGGCATCAGTGACTCACCGCTGAAGCGGGAGTAGTTCAGCACGGGCGGAGGCCAACTCGGCCTGCACAAAGATCAGGGAAGCCGCGGCGGCCTTCTCGTGCTGCTCCGCTTCAGCCAACCTTGACCAGAAGGGCGGCGGTCCTGCCCTCAGCTTCGGCTTCCAAGAGCTTCAGCTTCAGGTCGTGTCTGTTGACAAGGTCTGCGCGGCCCTCCGCCACCCTGCGGTCAACCTCTTCCTAGATCCTGGCCTCGCGTGCACTTGCGGCATCCTCCGCCTTGACGACCTGGCGCTCCCTCGTCTCCAATCGATCAAGCTCGAGGCTGTGCTCCATGGCCTCCAGCACCAGCGCCTCCTCGTGCCTCAAGATCTCCTCCTCTTCGGAAGGCGCCCCCTTCATCGACGCCAAGTCAGCCCTGCGCTCCTCAATTTGCTACTCCAGGGAGGCGTTCAGGGCCTGGAGCTCCTGTCTGCGCCTCTCTACGACCTCGCGGCGGTGGTCGGCTTCCCTGGCCTCCTCCAAGGCTCGGGCGCTGGCCTCGCGCGAGGTTGCAAGGGATACCTCGGCCTTCACGTTGGCCTGCTCGCGCTGAAGATGCCCGAGGTTGATGGTCACCTTCAGTTGATGCCATTCGTCCACCAACCGAAGGCCCTCAGTTTCAAGGCAGGCATCAACATCCACGAGCTCTTCGCCATGCCGGCTCAGCGCACCCATCGCCTCCTAGAAAATCTCGTGATGGACAGCACCCCGCTTGCGCACAAGCTCGAACGCACGACCGGGTTCGTCCCCCACGCCGGACATCGGGGGAGAAGTTCGAAGCGGCTCGCCTCCTCCCAGCAGAGGGCTGGAGGTCGGCGCCTTTCCGGTCGCCCTTCAGGCCTCAGCGGGGGCCCGGAGGAACGGAGGCTCGTTGCTCGAAGAAGAGGCCAGAGTCGAGGCCACCCAACCGCGGTCGATAACCAGGGGAGGAGCCCTTGGCACACCTCCCGCGCCCCAGGAAGGACCACGAAGGAGGGACGGCAAGAACGCGGGGTCAAGACGCCCGGCCGGCACATCCACCTCTCTGGCCGACCTTACGTCAAGTGCGGCAGGCTGGCTTGAGGCGCTCAGGGTCAGTGGAGGACTCGAGGCAGGAGGACGTCGCTTCTCGGGAGACTTTGTTGCCCTAGCAGAAGGGGCCCTGAGGAACCACGGTCAGGAGGGGATGCAGCACTCAAGCAATTATAGAGATAAGGTACTCACTCATCTATAGCAATGTATTTCCTCTGCTTCAATGGCCGGAAGGCATCGCCGCTACAGCTTGGAGATCCCTTCCTCTTGTGGAGCGCGTCGAAATTCGGTTGGAGCCGGCCGAAGCCCTGGGTACGGTCACCGACGCCAGGCGCGACTGGTGAGGCTCCTGAGGAGGCGACCCCAGGAACACTGGGCTGCGCGGAGTCCCCGGCCTCCACCTCGTGGCGGCACGCTGGGGCCTCGGGGCTCCGGCCTCAGGAGCATCAGGCTACTCCGACCACTCGACCGCTTCCTCGGAGCGGCCCTCTCGAGCCCTAGGAGACGACGCCTCAGGAGTCCCAAGCGACGCAGGCTCCTCAGCAGTTGTGCCGCCAGCATTCGACAGCAATCGCCCCCCTGCGCCCACTTCTGGGGCGAGTGCCGCGCTGGCGGCAGGCAAGGGAGCCACAAAGACAGGGCTCCCGCGAGGCCCTTCAAGGCCAGCCGGGCGTAGCCCGTATTCGTCGAAGGAGGGCATCTGCTTCACGAGCTCCACCATGTTCGAGCAGCAGTATAGAAGACAACCTTCCTGCAGGCTGGCTGGCATTGGGTCACCAGTCAAGAGTTCAAGCACCGTGCGCCGCGCCTTAGGGGAAAGAGCCGGAACTTGAAGCCTCATGCAGTCCCCGTAGCCGAAGAAGGTCCACATCGGCCGAGAGTGACGCTGAAGCGGAGAAATACAACACTGGATGAACTCCTGCACCACCATAGGCGCCGTCACCCCGAGGCCCTTCAGCCTGGCCAGCCGAAGCCAGACATGAGCGAGTCGCTGGTCGGCGAGCCTAGCGTGCCCCGAACCGGAGCTTGGGGCGGCCGGAATCCGCGGAAGCAGCAGCAAGGGATTGCGCACACCAACATCCACATACACCCATCGCTTCCGAAAACCTCCAACGACCGGTGAGAGCTCGAAGTCGATCTCCGAGCCGGCCATCATGGCTACAGCCTGGAAAGATACACACCCCGAGTGCTGGCGAGCGTCTGTCGGATACAGAGAGAAGTAGTGTCGGAGCAAGGCCACGGAAAGGGAAATGCCCACCATGGCCTCGCAGACGAAGGCGAAGACAGCAAGGAGGATGATGGATTGGGAATAAAGGTGTAGCACGTTGATCTGGTAATGCGAGAGCACCGCAATGAAGAAGTCAGAGAAGGGAGGGATCAGACCGGCCCAGAGGGCATGAAGATGGAGGGGGATCTCGATGGCCATCATGTCGATCTTAGCGCGGGAAGCAGGCCAGGCCATCATCGCCCCCCACTCAATGTAGTCAGCGGCAAGCGCTGGGCGCACCTTGCCCATTGCTTCCTGGTTGAGCACCTTCGACTGCTCGACAGCGGGTTCGAAGACCGGCGGCATAGGAGCCAAGGTACGGGACTCCTTCTTCCCCTTCTTCTTTCGGCTTGGTGCCATGGCGGCAGAGGGAGTTGGCGTCAGATCGGACCGGGGAGAGGATCCACAGTTTGCCAGAAGACGAGGGAACTATGGGGCAATCGCCTGCGATGGGGGTGGCGCTATGTAGGCGATGGTGGCTCCTCAGCTAGGCGGAAATTGAGGCTGCGTGGGGAAGTGGAGGAGCCCACGTCCTGTCTATCTCCACACGTCAATCAAGGCCGCGGGCTATTGGGGCCCACGGTGCTCCGCACTTGACCATTGGCTTCGCCTCGAAGCCAAGTCCAAGCGCGCATTGGGCCCGGGGGCTACAGTCGGCGTCCTGGGAACGGGGGTACCCAGACTTGCCTGCCTGCGGCCCATTGCGTGGCTCCTCAAGCGGCCTGGTATGGCCCATCGTCATCGACAACCACTCAAGACCCTCGCGAGGCGGATGACGCAAGACCTCCTCAGGGGTGGCCTCCCTAGGCTGGCTCCCGAGGAGCGGAGAGATCTATGCAAGGGGCACCTCGCGAGGTTCGCATGACGTGAGCCATGAAGATCAAGGCCAGGCGGGCGCCAGCGGGCGCAAAGTACTCGTTGCCTCTTTGGTGCTAAAGGGGCAAGCGCAGGCAAGGAGTCCAGAGGCATCAGGCAAAGGTTTCCATATTGGTGCAATGAGACTAATACCAGCAGGACGGCAGGATAGAGGTCACCGTGGAGCCCACGACAACGTCACCACTAGAGCCTTTGGCATGCAAAGAGCACCTTTTGTCAGGATAGCCTCATTTGTAGGCCAAAAAACAAAGGAGGTCTGGGTATTCTTAATCTGGGGGTTCAGAATGTGGCTCTTCTTCTCAAGCATGCCAATAACTTCCTGAACAAGAGAGATATCCCTAGTCTGGGATTCATATTACTATGAAAGAATGCCCCAGGGAACAATTGACTATGGATCCTTCTGGTGGAGGGATATTTGTAAAGTCAGGCAGCATTTGGGGACTGTTCACAGGTGCGAGATCAGCGAAGGGACCTTGCCCTTTTTGGGCTGATAATTGGAACCTTGGCCTGCATGTTCTAGTCTGCGAGACAAGATTCCCAAGGCTTTTCTCTTTGCCAAGGATCCTGGATTTGAGTTAAGGAAATTTTCAATACCGGGATATGCACCAGCTTTTGCACCTTCCCTTATCTGCTGCGGGCCTTTAATGAGTTGAACTTGATTAAGATTTGATGGATTCCCTAGCAGAGACCCCAGTTCGAGGGATGTTTGGTTCTGGCAGGGCTCTTCCAAGATTTTTAGCCCAAGATGTTTCACTCCTACACTTTTGTGTCTGAGTCCTTTAATCCTTTGCTTTGTGGGGTTTGGAAATCCTCTTGTACCCTCAAGATCAAAGTCTTTGCTTGGATGCTTATTATGGACAGGTTGAACACCAAGGATATGGTTGAGAGAAGGCACTGGCACATGGAAGATGGAGTCCATTGTAGGCTTTGCCTCTTGCAGGCTTGAGAAAACAGGGATCACCTATTCTTCAACTGCAATTTCAGTGTGAGGGTCTGGAATTATCTCTGGTCGATTAGTCTTTGGCTCATCCATGATTCATTTGGTTACTCGGGGAAAGGAGAAGTTTTGATAAGCCTTTCTTCTCTGAAGTGGTGTTCATTGCTTGATGGAATATTTGGATCATCAGAAATGCCAAAGTGTTCAGAAATGAGAGGGCTAGTTTCAATAAATGGAGGTTTGCTTTTAGGCATGATATTAGCCTAATGCAGCACCGAATCAAATCTGCTTACAAGGATGACCTGCTTAAATGGATCTCTTTTCTCCTCCCTTAAGATAGTTTTGTAGGACTCCCCTTTTTCTACCTTGTACTCTGGTTACTCCTTATAATCAACTTGTTGTACTACTTTTTTTTAATAAAGTTTTGATATGCTATGGGGGTTTTGCCCTACAGTTCACAGTTAAAAAACTTGTACTAGTTATCCCCCTTCAAATTGGCCGTTGTTGGATCCCTTCCCGCCTAATATTTGGGAAGAGGACCCGGGCCACTATAAATAGGACTAGCCACCACCCTAGCAAGGGGACGGCTCATTCAGATCATCCTCGACCATAAAAGCTCACCAAGCTCAATAACACCTCTCCTCAGGAGGCTGTTCTTCCCTTGTACTCGTCCATCCTCAGCCTACAAGGCAATCCACCACACCACACTAGAGTAGGGTATTACACCACAACGGTGGTCCGAACCAGTATAAACCCCCGAGTCTCCTGTTCTTTGGGTTCGTCGAGTTAGGCCTTAAGATCGTTGCGAGAGCGAGCTAGAGAGAGAGAGATCTTCATGTGCACCCTAGTGTTCGAACGTCAAGGGTTTGCCAGAACCCAGAATCCGACATACACCATCGTTGTTCAGGCTCTCGGGGGAAGAGATGAGAAGGTGTTTCCCAACTACTTCCCTTTGGCTCTCAAGTCAATGTGAGGTCTTCGCTAATGCACCTGTCAGAGAACTCCATTTCATCGTGGGCTGACCTGTACAATGAGTCCATTGGCGCCTTCACCGGCGGCCATCAAGAGCCAGGCAGGCCCAGCGACTTGCAACTTCTCCAACAAAAAGAAGGAGAGACCCACCAGAAGTATTTGCAGAGGTTTAGCAAAGTCCATAGGGAACATGCCAAATATCCATGCAGCAACGGTGATAGCTTCCTTCGAATCCAATGTGCACAACCGCAGGATCCGTTCCAAGATGAACGTACGGCTGCCCAAGATTGTGAAGGATCTTTACACCTTGGTGGATAAGTGTGCCCGGATGGAGGATGGAAGGAAGTTACCCGGAGAGGAGGATTGCACCAACGTCAATTCAGAGGATGATGACGAATCCACCAGTCGGAACAATAGCAAGAAGCGCAGTAAGAAATGCAAGGATAAGGCAGTGATGTCTGTTGAAGGATCGGGTAGACCTAGTACCGGCAAGGAAGTTGTCATGTGCACTGACTGCCGGGAGGCTGCGGCTACCAGGAATGCCGAGAAAGGCGATGGGCCATACTGCAAGATTCATCAGGACAAAAGGCCACGACCTTCAAGAGTGTTATCAGGTTGAGCAGCTCGTTAAGAGGCAGAGAGCAGAATATGCGAAGCATGACAAGGAAAAGGGTCAGAATGTCGCTGGCGTTAAGGGCCGAGGCGGTGAAGTAAATCACCCCGACAAACCCTTCCAGAACAAAGGAAAACCCGCCAGAGGTCGAGAGAAGGAAGCCTGCGATGATGAGAGTGATGGAGTAGATGAAGAGGAAACCAGTGAGCAGGAGGTTCAGAGGCTACTGACACCCTGTGCATTGACGGGGGTGCATCTCTTCACACCTCTCACCACCAACTCAAACGGTTGGCACGTGAGGTCAATGCCGTGGAACCAGCACTAAAGGCCCGGAAACCACCCAAATGGTCACGCACGCCCATCATCTTTGACGAAGAGGATCATCCTGACTGTACCAATGCGGTAGGATGTTTGCCCTTGTTGGTCTCACCAACAATTCGCCACCTCAAGGTCACAAAAATGTTGGTGGACGGCGAGGCCGGGTTGGATCTGATTTCCACGGCAGTCATCAGCAAACTTCAGATAGCGGAGGAAGAGTTGAAGGTCACTGGTACATTCCAAGGAGTTAATCTCGGCAGGAGTCATCCTAAGGGAAAGATCACGCTGCCGGTGACGTTTGTGGTATAGCTGAACTATAGTACTGAGAAGATTGTGTTTGATGTGGTCATATCCCTTTGCCGTACAATGGGATCCTTGGACGCCCAGCCCTGGTTAAATTCTTGGTGGCATCACACTATGCCTAACACACCTTGAAGATGTCTAGGCCGATAGGAGTTATTTCCATCCCATCAGATGAGAAGGACGCAATGATTTGCGTGGACAAGATGTATCGGGGCCTTGATCAAAGCGGAAGCGTGGCGATGGCAGTTTCCGCCAAAGTCTGAGAGGAAAGAAGAAGGATAGCAAGGACGCTGGCAAGGAAGCCGGGAAGCGTACCTATTCGGAGTATGCTGCGCCTGCTGATGACTTGCCGGAGAGTTCCAACAGCAAAAGATCCAACTTCGCTGCACCCCAAGTGAAGAAGGTCCTGGCAGCGCTGGCTGGCGTTGATCGTACTTTCACTATTAGCGCCACCCTCGATGACAAATAGGAAAGCGCACTCGTTGCCATCCTGCGGGCGAATATCGATGTGTTTTCTTGGCAACCATCTAATATCCCCAGTCTTCCCGGGGAGGTAATCGAGCACCACCTTGCTATCTGCCCACACGCCCACAATAGGTTATTGCAGAGGAGATCAAGAAACATGAATCAGCTGGTTTGGTCAGAGGAGTACTACAGCCAACATGGTTAGCGAATCCAGTGGTTGTTCGGAAGGCTAATGGGAAACGGAAGCTTTGCATAGATTTCACAGATCTTAACAAGGCTTGCCCGAAGGACCCATTTCCCTTGTCGCGCATTGATCAGATTGTGGATTCCACTTTAGGCTGCGATTTGCTTTCCTTTCTGGATGCATAATCTGGGTATCACCAAATATTCATGTCCAAGGAAGACGAAGAGAAGACATCGTTCATCACCCCATGTGGTACGTACTGTTTTATCCGCATGCCATTTCGGATTAACGAGTGACGGGTCTAGTTTTGCAAGGGCAGTCCAGATTGGTTTCGAGCCACAGCTGCACAGAAACGTTGAAGATTATCTGGATGATATTGTGGTCAGGACCTAGGACAGAGCAACCCTTGTTCAGGATTTAAAGGAGACGTTTGCTAATCTGCGCAAAATCAACTTGAAGCTCAACCCGGAGAAGTGTGTGTTTGGTGTTCCCTCCAGCAAGCTACTTGGGTTCTTTGTGTCCTATCGGGGGATCGAAGCCAATACCGACAAGATTAAAGCTATCGAGCAGATCCAAGCTCCAAGGACAGTCAAGGGTGTGAGCCGCCTGACAGGACGCGTTTCCGCGTTAAGCAGATTCATTTCCAGGTCTGCCGAGCGCGCCCTACCGTTCTTCAAAATCTTGAACAACGCAGGGCCCCTGAAGTGGACCCTGGAAGCAGATGCAACTTTGCAAGTGTTGAAGACCTACTTGTCCTCTGTTCCCACCTTGGTTTCTCCCAAACCATAAGAGCCGTTGCTTCTATACTTGGTGGCAATGAACCAAGTGGTTAGCGCAGCCTTGGTGGCGTAGCAGGAAGTGGATGAAGAAGAGAGTGGGCAAGGTCAGGACAGAAATGAGCACGGCAGAGAGAGCAACCCCAAGGACACGGCAAGGAAGAAAGTGGTGCAGTGCGAGTGTACTTTGTCAGTTCCTTACTACAAGGGGCTAGGTCGAGGTACTCTGGCATGCAAAAGTTGATCTTTGGTCTCATCATGGCCTCCAGGAAACTATGCCACTACTTCCAAGACCACGAGATCACGGTTGTCACTCGTTTCCTATTGCAAAGGATACTCCGAAACCCTGAGGCTACCAGCAGACTAGTGGAGTGGGCTTTGGAGTTATCCAGTTTTGGCCTGAAGTTTGAGAGAACATAAAAAATCCAGAGCAGGGCATTGGCAGATTTTATTGGAGAATGGACGACAACCCCTGACGAGGAAGTGCCAGAAATAGTCATCCCCGGCAAGGAAGCGCCCCAAGAATGGATCATGTATTTCGATGGTGCATTTTCTCTACAAGGTGCAAGGGCTGGCATGCTTCTCGTCGCCCCCTCCGGGGAGCACTTGAAGTACGTCATCCAGATGTATTTTTCTCAGGAAGAGGCAACCAACAATATAGCAGAGTATGAAGGGCTCCTTGCTGGGCTCAGGATTGCCATGGAATTGGGAATTAAGAAGTTGATCATTCTCGGAGATTCACAACTTGTGGTGAGACAAGTTAATAAGGATTACCAAAGCTCATTGATGGAGGCATACATTGAGGAAGTGAGAAGATTGGAGGAGCGCTTTGACGGATTGCAGACAGAGCATGTACCTCGTGTGGAAAATAGCATAGCTGATCATCTGTCAAAGTGTGCTGCGCAAAAGCTTCCTATGGAACCAGGGACTTTTGTTCTCCATCTTACTCAACCTTCCGTATCCCCAGCAACAATGGCCCGGAAAAGGAGAAAGTTGGACTCCGGTAAGCCTCTCCTGGTAGAGCCCTCCTCTCCTGGCAGAGACCTTGCCGGAAACAACTCCTCACCACCTGTCAGGCCGTACCCTCCAGCCGAGCACATGGCCCCCGTGACCGAGGAATGTGCCCCCGCAGTTGAGGAGGTGCCGCTAGTCCGCATTGCCGAGCCCCAGGCTCCAACTTTGGCAAGGCACATAGTCCACTTCCTCCAAACCGGAGAACTTCCCGGTGACCAAGATGAACCGGAAAGAGTAGCCCGGAGGGCTAGTATGTATCAATTTGTCGATGACACTCTGTATAGAAGGAGGCCCGACGGTGTGAAATTGAAGTGCATCTATGGGAGGGCGGAAAGGAACTGCTGGCTGAGATACACAAAGGAATGTGTGGCTCCCACATTGGATCAAGGGCATTAGTTGGAAAGCATTCCGGCAAGGATTCTACTGGCCCACTTCCCTCCAAGATGCGGTTGAGATAGTCACCAGATGTGAAGCCTGCCAGTTCCATTCCAAGAATATCCATCTGCATGCC
The DNA here is from genome assembly GCA_021605205.1 of Aegilops longissima. NCBI lineage: Eukaryota > Viridiplantae > Streptophyta > Magnoliopsida > Poales > Poaceae > Aegilops > Aegilops longissima. Next base: position 390,231,692 of record CM038682.1, read on the forward strand.
CAAGATCTTCATACAATCCCTTTATCATGGCCATTTTCGGTCTGGGGGCTCGATATCCTCGGCCCTTTCGCCCAAGCAATCGGGGGCTTTGAATTCTTGGTCATTGTTATTGACAAGTTTACAAAGTGGCCGAAAGTGACTGTCGTGAGAAAGGTGACCGCTCAGTCAGCTATCAAGTTCTTGAAGGAATTGGTGTGTCGTTTGGAGTTCCGGCAAAGATCATTACCGACAACGGTACCCAGTTCACGAGCCACGCCTTCATGCAATATGTTCATACCCTCGAAAGAAAGATCTCATTTGCCTCTGTCGCACATCCTACGAGCAATGGGCAAGCTGAGAGGGCGAACTCTGAAGTGCTGCGAGGACTCAATAAAAGAACCTTTGATACGCTGCAGAAGCATGGCAGGTGGTGGAGCGATGAGATGCCGGTAGTTCTTTGGTCCCTCAGAACGACACCAAATCGAGCTACCAGGAAGACTCCCTTCTCCCTAGTCTATGGGGCAGAAGTAGTTATCCCCATGGAACTCATTTACGGTTGCCTCGAGTGCTTGCCTATGATGAAGTAGCGTAAGATCGGTGTCGGTGTCAAAACTGGCGGATCTTGGGTAGGGGGTCCCGAACTGTGTGTCTAACGTGGATGGTAACAGGAGGCAAGGGACACGATGTTTACCCAGGTTCGGGCCCTCTCTATGGAGGTAATACCCTACTTCCTGCTTGATTGATCTTGATGAATATGAGTATTACAAGAGTTGATCTACCACGAGATTGTAGAGGCTAAACCCTAGAAGCTAGCCTATGGTATGCTTGTTGTTCTCCTACGGACTAAACCCTCCGGTTTATATAGACACGGAGGGGCTAGGGTTTACAGTCGGTTACAACAGAAGGAGATCTACATATCCGTGTCGCCAAGCTTGCCTTCCACGCCAAGAGAGTCCCATCCGGACACGAGACGAAGTCTTCAATCTTATATCTTCATAGTCCAACAGTTCGGCCAAAGGATATAGTCCGGCTGTCTGGATACCCCTAATCGGGACTCCTCGGTAGCCCTGAACTAGGCTTCAATGGCGAGCGAGTCCGTGGCAGATTGTCTTCGGCATTGCAAGGCGGGTTCCTCCTCCGAATACTCCTTGGAAGATCTTGAAGACAAGGATAGTGTTCGGCTCTGTAAAACAAGATCCACATTCCACCGTAGAGAGAACAATAATGACAAATCCGACCTGCTGATGTATTTGATACCATGACATCATGCCATGGCCCGGTCATTATCGAACCGTGTTTTTCAACCAGCCTTGGCGCATATCGCGAGGCGGTTTCCTTGGCACGTCTTGTCGAAGCAGAGATTGTGTCCCCTTAATCACGGGATTCTCATCAATACGGGCGTGGGTTACCCAATCGTGCCCATTGGTATGACTCCTCGATTATAGGCAAGTCCCAAACGGTCACAGGGAGGACGCCTGGTATTCACCCTCTTTATAAAGAGGCCAAGGCCTATCTTTTTATTCCTCGAACTCAATCGAATCCCTCCCCTGCCTCGAGTTCCAACACCCAAAGCTTAGGTCAGGCGCTTCGGACCTTCAACCATGTCTGTATCCAACCTTCAAGGTCGGTGGATGCCCTCCTCCATCACGAAGGAAGACGTCAAAAAGTTAAGAGAGGCCAGGTTCTTGACCGACGAGATTACGCACTGGTTGCCTGCTCAAGGGCAGGTCATACCTACTCCCAAACCCGGCGAGGCGTAGTATTCATATCTCACTTCCTTGAGGCTAGGCCTGGCTCTGGATCCCGCCGTGAGGGGCTCATGTTCTATTACAGGCTAGACTTCCATGATTTAGCTCAGTTCTATTCTCCACATCTCGTCTTTTATAAATGGGTAATGCGAAGCTTTCTCGCATCACCCCTCACATTGATCGTGGCTCAAGACCTTCCAAGTGGGCGAAGATGATCGATGGGAGGTATGAAATCTTGGAGGTGCCGTAATAAGCAAAAGTGCCGATGCCCCATGGCCCGAGGGTTCCTTCCAGGAGGTGTCCATCTTATGGCAACAAGAATGGTTTTATGTCACAGCTCCAAGGGGTACCAAATGGGAAGCCCCACCTGCCTTTGTCTCGGGTCACCCTCCACGACTAGCGTCATGGATCAACAAGGGGCTAGATTGGCGGCCAGTGAAGGACGTGCCCATACTACAGGGCCGCATCCAAGATCTCCACGAAAGAGATATTGGTCTGGTCACAGTAACGCAAGTAATGTTACTTCACCGAACCCTGCCCTGTAAATGTCGTCCCCTTCGTCTTTGGGAATTCAATCTGGAGGAACCGCGAGCTATTCAGCACTTCCTCGGTATGACGCCCGAGGAGATGTACAAATTGTACTTCCGACCACAAGCAATGTGTCGGATTCCGCCGAGGGCAGGTGCGAGCTGCAATCGTCCAGATACCCAAGTAAGTCGCCCTATGGCCGAATATGTTGTATTTCTATTTATCACGACATCATTCTGAAAAGTCGCTCTTTGACCAGGACTGGATTGCAAAGGCGAAGATGATCAGTTGTTTGCCCCCCTACCCGAGGTCTCCCCGGATCCGGTACTAGTCCGGATGTTGGAGCTTGCGCCTTACCAAGCACCCTCAGGGGAGGATGAAGGTGGGAAGAAAGAGGCTGATGCCTCTGCGGAGGCGGACAACCGGGGAGAAGAAGTCAAGGCTCCCTCTCCCCAAGGAAGGAAAAGGACCGCCTCTGAAGGCCCGGAGACAATAGTCTCTAAACGGGGGAAGAAATCTTCGCCAGAGGGTCCTGGCCCAGGGGATACACCAGCCGCACAGTGCCCGCAAGGGGATCATCCCTCCATCGAGCTATAAGTAAAAGAAAGGGTTTAATAATAAAAAACACCCTACTTTACTTCTGAGGAAAATTACCGAAACATCCGTCTTGTAGTCCGGATCGTGGCCCTTCTCGGCAGAGCTTGTCTTCGGGGATCTTCTTCCGAAGATGGTGGAGAGTGAAACGCCTCCCCACGCCATCCCGCCTTATGAGGTGGGCGACCCTAAGGTGTCGTCTTGGAGGGCTTCTCCCGATCCAGTAAGGCCAGAGGGTGATTCTTTGGCCACCCGAAGTCCTAAGTATCCGGCTCTTAAAGAGAGCAACCGGAAGGTTCCGGCTCCGCCTGTGTCACACCCTGATTTTCATGCCACTACACTTAAGCTAACAATCATGATAAAACGTGGTTTGACAAAAACTTTTGAGTGTTTTGGACCTTGCCTTGATTGGTTCTTGTCTGTTGTTTGCAAGTGCTCTATAAATAAAATAAATCCTCCAACTCTTATACTCCTTCTCCTTGATCCTAAAACCTTTCCCAATGATCATGCCATGTGTATAGGACATAAAATAATTTCTTACAAAAATAAGTTGGCCAAATAGTATTTTCAAAAATTAGTTTTCAAAACCCCTGAATTGAGGTTTGCCTGCAAATACTTAATTAAGGAGTAAAAATCTTTCAAAAATATATTTGACTCCTATTAGATATAGGATACCCGAAACCATAAAATATAATTTTAAAAGTTATTTTACTATTTTATTTAAAAGCTTTTCTTAAGGCGAAATGGTCTTTAATAGGTTAAAATTATTTTATGCTTTAAAAATATTTGTGAATATTTAGAGAAACTCGGTGGACATATATTGTCCATATATATGAGTTTCAACACATGGTAATGTTCAAAATATTGGTCAAATCCCTCAAAACCCTTTTGGATATTTCAAGCTTTTGAAATATTTACAAAATATTCTCAAAAATTCCAAGAAAATTCTAGCATGTCACATATGACATGTTTGATGATATTGCCAAGTCTCATGTCATGGAGAATAGTATAACCCCATGAAACCCTCTCAAAACCATTTCTGTCCATTTTGAAGTTTGAGCAACTTTACATTGCCAAACATGTCAAAATGTTCTAAAACCTGGTGAACATGCTCAAGTGGTCTAATAATTCATCTAGACCAAATGGCACAAGTTGAAGAACAAGTTAAATTGATCAAAGAGCCCCAAAACCCTCTCTGACCAGAATCAAATTTGAACAACTTTGTACTACCAACTTTCTCTCCTTGGGCCCAACTTTGGTGAGCATGTTCACATGACCAAATAAGGTCACCACACCAAGTGGTGCATCAAGGAGAAGTGATTTGCTCAACTAAATCTACCCAAGACCATTTCTGCTAATTTCTAGGGTTTACAAAAGTTGCATTGGCAACTTTGCCCAAATGAGCTCAAAATGGGAGGAAGGCCCTAATTACAAGTGCCATTTCACCCTGTGGAGTCTCATGACAAATGGAAATCATCTACTTTCCCAAACCTACATCAAACACCTTCAGGCAGAATTTCAAAATGCGAATTCCAGCCTCTTCCCATAATCTCCTTGTGCCCCACTTTTTACCACAGCCCCTCCTAGTTCCCCTCTAACCCCTGCATATTTCCCTGCCCGAGGAGCCATGATTATGGGGGTGAAAAGCTCTTTTCCCCTGAGGGAGTCCTGGATTAGGGGGTGTCCGGATAGCCGGACTACCATCATCAGCCGAACTATCATTTGCCGGACTATCATCATCGACCGGACTCCAAGACTATGAAGATACAACATTGAAGACTTCACACCGTGTCCGGATGGGACTTTCCTTGGCGTGGAAGGCAAGCTTGGCGATATGGATATGTAGATCTCCTACCATTGTAACCGACTCTATGTAACCCTAGCCCTCTCCGGTGTCTATATAAACCGGATGGCTTTAGTCCGTAGGACAACAATCACAACAACCCTTACAATCATACCCTAGGCTAGCTTCTAGGGTTTAGCCTCCTTGATCTTGTGGTAGATCCACTCTTGTAAACATCCACAATATCAATATCAATCAAGCAGGGCGTGGGGTTTTACCTCCATCAAGAGGGCCGAACACAGGTAAACATCGTGTCCCTTGTCTCCTGTTACCATCCGCCTAGGCCTTGATTCGGGACCCCCTACCGAGATCCGCGGTTTGACACCGACATTGGTGCTTTGATTGAGAGTTCCTCGTATGCGTCACCGATGAAGCAGATGGCCTCTTCAATCAACAACAGCGCAGATCTGGGTGAGACCTTTTTCCCGGACAGATCTTCGTATTGGCGACCGCGCTGCGGGCAACTCCTTGGCCATCTGGAGCGAATCGGCTTCGCCCTGGCCGTCGGTCAGGTTTAAAGCCTAAACTTCACGGCCGATATCGCGGGGACTTGATCCTCGATGGATCGAGCCACAACCGAGCACGCCGGCGCTGTCACGATGGGCATGACCTAACTCTGCCGCGGACAACACCTTGGAGGCCGCACCGGATCGCTCGACTCATAGTCCGGAGCGATCGCTCGAATCGAGGGCGGATGGCTGGACACCACCTCGGGAGGCGCAATTCCTCGGCGATGGGCGAACACTTACCTGTCCCATAAAGCCCATGACTCCGAGGTGCGGACTCCGAACCTCCTGCGCCCCTGCCGGTCGAATCCGACAGGCGCCGATCATAAATTCACCGCTGCGGACATCTTTCCTTTTCGCCCTTGGCGATATCATAAATTCATTGAAGCATCTCTACGCTATCCGGAGAGCCTGGCGAACTATGGCCAGGGCGGTTGGGAACAGCGGATAGCGAAGAAATTCAGATCCACCCACCACCCGCCCGTAGCCACCGTCGGCGATTTAACGACATACTCGACTACGACTCCGAAGACATCGGCGGTATGGGCGGCGATGCGGAGACTCCCAGAACCGGTGCCTACGGGACACTCGAAGACCACCTCGTCATACAACATATACATGGTGGACACCCGAAGAAGCGATAACCGAGGAACAACGGGGGCGGCGAGAGGATAATCTCGCCGATAAAGAACCAAAAGCGGCGGCGTGAAGCGCCGCCCTAAGTCCGCCTCGATCAAAGCAGCCTTCCTAACAACCCAGCGATAGAGCGGGGCAATCCAGCGAGAGCAACGAACAGGATGAGCGGATAATCAACCCCTTCACGGAGCAATCAACAGTCCGGCCACAACACGAGCATAAGAACATCGCAAAAAACTAATCGCCACTGCAAGAAGTTTGAAGAAAGCGAAGCGGAGGCTCAAAACAGCGAGAAGACACGCTCGAGAATGAAGTGGAGCAAAGTATTCAAGACCCATGGAACAAATATGGCAATGGCCATCAAACTAAAACTACCGAGCGCAAGTTGTTGCGAGAATTTGGCGAGGAAGCCATCGAGCCTTCACGGTCAAAAAATAAAGAGCCGCTGGCGGATAGGCGGCTAGATGACAGGCCCAAAGCAACAAGCGGGGCTGCACACAAGCGAATTATAATCTGGTAAAGCGGATGGCCCAACTAGGTCCATCTACGGGGCAAAAAGAGGACCCGAGTAACATACCACGACAAGTGTTGAAGACAGCGGCACACCCAAATCTGAGGCGCCGCACACCGCATATGTTTCACCGATGAGGTCTTTGGATCATAATTTCCAGCAGGGTTTAAACCCATAAACATAGAGGCATCTGACGGCTAACAGACCCGAGTGCGGATGAAGACTACATACTACACATACACATGGCTAGAGGAGATGATCTCCACGCCATCAAATACCTACCCCTCAAGCTCAAAGCCTCCCAGAAAACACAGTTGGAAGCTGGGAAGAGCTTGAGGGCAGCGTTTAAACAAATTTTCAAGGGACTTATGTCCGCCCTCCGGATCTTGACGATCTGGTCATATAACCCAACAGCCGGAGAGTCGGTAGCATAAATTCTGGAACAGGTTCCTTACCAAAAGAACCAAATAGTCATTGTTGGACGGAAGCCTTAGCAGCTTTTAAACACAGCGTCCGAGGGCGAATGGCTGCGCATGACACCTCGGCCAAGAGAAGCCAAGAACAATGGCAGCGCTAACAAGCCTCGGGGCGCGCTTTTGCGAGGAGAAGACATTGGCTGGCAAGATGCAGCACCAGCGACCGAGTACATCCGAGATCGAGAGATGGAAGCGGAAAGTCACGGCGCGGGAAAGACCGGCGCGGAATAACGAAAAAAAGCCCACAGACACGGCGGTCAACGCCGGATTCAAAAGCTTCATGGCGGACAATAAAACACGGCCTCTTATGGACAAGCGAGGCGAGCTATCAAATTTAAACAAAATTTTGGATCGGATATGTCAAATCCTGATACCCGGAAGGCACGCAAACCATACCAACGAAATTGTTGGGTTTTAAACAGTCGGCGAGTTAATGCGGACACAAAGAACTCGATCATAGCGAGGACAATGGCGAGCCCCACCAGCGAGCACCGGAAGTTAAAGGACTTTCCCTCGAGAAGTCAAAACAGTAAACTTGCTTCACGTGATAAACACGGAAAGCCAACACGGCTTTTCGCCAAGACAAGTGTCGGACGATCCACCCTAGTGGAGCAAGGTTGGATGTCAAAACCAATCACTTTCGACCATCTGGATTAGTCGAAGTATCCGGGCGCAGGATAGACTGCCACGATATCGGATCCCATAATAGGCGGACTGCAATTACGCGGTGTTGATGGGCGGCGGCGATAACAAACCTGCTATATCCGGGCACAATCCGCAAGTGAGGATAGACCCTATTATAATTCGGCATAGCCGCACTTCCTTCAAAGGCGTGGCGCGCGGTCCTTAAGCCAGCTATCAAGCACCCTTTGGGGCGGGAAGCTCTCGTCGCTTCAATACAATACCACATTCCGCGTCTCTTACGCTTAAAATGCCGGTCCACGTGGCATCGTTTCATCATAAGTGCGGAGACCCGGACCGGCTGGACAAGTCCGGAATAAATAAGCTAGGGGCTACCTAGCGCACACCTTCACAAGGGTTTGCGCATATAAGCCATAATGAGCTAGCATAGGCTCAGCTTTCTTAATCTCTATTTCAATTGTTTATGCACTTTCTCGCACGATTTCTTTTCCAACCAAGTTCTTCTCTTTTTCTGAGATGAACAGCGTGCACACCCGTCAGGATCGGCTGCGCGGAACACAGGCGAGGCGTGCGGTAGGGACCCGTTGCAGGACTCTTTTCGGACTAAGACCCTCGTAAACCTTTCTTCTGTCTCTTGTTGCTATAATTCCCTGGTTTTCGGTATAACGAGAGTGAGGCTGGCGTTTTGGCATCGGCGCGCGAGAAGAACCTGCCGTACACGGACACAAGGGCTTAGGGCTTTGTTTTGCCTGCTATTATAAAGACCAAACACCTTGGGAGTGTTGGCGTCTCGAGTTAGGCCTTATATGCATCAGCTCGAATCATGTCTTTGGTCAAATGTTGGGTTTGCCCGGCTCCTGTGTTTTGCCGCCTTCGTTCCGTATCATCGGCTACTTAGCGGCTCGGAGAACTCTGTGATTGTGCCCCGATTAATTTGGCGAGCACCTCGATGAAAGCGAAAGCTATTGTCATGATACTGCGAGACTGGTCAACCACTCGATCGACCTTAGGAATGTTTAGGATTCCTCCGCTTTGACGAAGGGCCGTTTCGGCCAGGCACATCTGGCGCCCAATTCGGAGAGCACGGTGCCCCGGGGCTATGTCGTAGCCCACCCTCGAACTCCATGGCTAAGTGAAAGTGATAAAGCATTATAGTCTGGTTTCCTCGTTTGCTCGCTACCACCTCCTTTACAGGACCGAGGCGTCGGATTAAGTGTGAAAGCGCTATTTTCTGCGAACACCCCGCACCTTGTGCGTGGGGGCTGAAACCGACGACTGCCATCTTTCGGGTTATACATACATTATACATGAGCGGCGCAAAGGAGATATTCTATTACTTGAGCGCACAAGTATACAAAGGCGTTTACATCATAAAATCGTTTTTACATCATATCAGCGTTCATTCGAGCGTAAAATTTTCGAGCACTGCGACTCTATTACCACGAGCACCGAGCACGCCGCCAAACTAGTGCTCGGCGGGTAGCGGTTATTATCGAACCGGGGTCTCAACAGCGGTGGCATCCATCTCTGTCAATGTGTCTTCACGGTCGGCGCCATCCGCGCACCCTCTATGCTGAGCCGACCGCTTCGCCGCCTTTATCGCGGCACCGCCCAAGAAATTGCTGCAATAAGCCAAAGTAACACTTGGTGAGGCCTATCCGGCGGATATGGGTCACTATATCCGCCATAGCAAGCTGGATAAACTATTTAGCTCAGCCCACTCAATAGCGATCGGTCAGCGTAAGTGAGCGCTCGGACTATGGAATTGAGACCAAAACAGCAATTCCGTCTGGTGATCCTACGGCGAAATTACTGCGGCATCCGCCGCACTTAACTGCTAAGTCCATATAAGGGTCCTCCGGACACCACAGTTAGCCCAGCGAGCATATTTTGAATCCACGAACCTCGGCGCAGCGAAAAAGGCTTGCCAGCTACAATCTCCCCGGCCTGGCGCAGCTCTTCCTTCATAGCCCGGATTGCAGAGCGGGCATTCTCGGCTTCGGCGGTGGCCTTCCGCAGGTCCTCCTGCCCCGCTAGGCGCTCCTTCTCAAGAGCCTCATTGCGGTCGGTAGCCTCTTTTAACTTCACAGCCATTTCGGCTATCTCTTCCCTGCTCCGGCAGTGTGCGGCCCTTTCGGCCGCTAACTCCTCGGCCGCCTTCGAGGCTGCTGCATCACTCCTTCTGGCCTGCTCCTTGGCATGAGCAAGTTCGGCCCGAAGACTCTCCACGGCAGCGGCACTATCTGCATTTCATGCAAATTTTGTAAGGAGTTGGCTTCGGCTCCCTTACCATGTGTCCGCGCAGTAACAATTACCTTGCGACTCATCAAGTCGCATGTTGATCAGCGCGATGTCTTCATCCGCCACATCGAGTTGCCGCTTTAGTTCAGCAACTCCATCGGTCTGGCTGGCCCCGGACGACCGCCACCTGCATCGGCACGGCAGAATTTAAAACCCGATTTTGATCCTCGACGCGCTGTCGATATCGACAACCTACCGAGTCTCGGGGCTACTATCTATCAGGCGCATTCTATATGAAAAACTGTTAAAAGGTGTGTCATTTTACATACCTCAAACCCGCGATAAACTCTGGCGGCATCATGCAACCGCCTTGGTGACGAAATCCTTTCAATCACCATGCTCATCAATGCGTGCGATCTTCTAAGATAAGCGCCTTCTCAAGCAGATCCTTCACCGTACACGGTTGGCGCCCGAACTATCGGCTTTGCCACACTCGGGGCTCCCTCGTGGCGACATTTTAGGCTCGTCCGCCCTATCAACGGCGCGCGCCGGGCAGAGGCGTCTCGCTCTCTATCATCTCGGACGAAGGTCCCCGAAAGCGAGCTCATCTGCGAAGGGCGGAGATCCGAACTACAAGGTAAAAACTTTGTTATCCTCGGAAGCACAAATAGGGATGTCCCTTATTATAAAACTCCTTTCTTTCTACTTACGGATCGTTGGAGGCTGGCTCATTAAGGGAGATTGTGCGCCGGGGCTTCCCGGACGCAGGACCCTCCGCGAATTTCTTCCCCGTTTGGGGCTTTTTCCCCGGGTCCTCGGAGGCAGTCTTCTTGTCCCCTTGGTAGGAGGATTCTCGATCCCCCTCGTTCAAAAGCCTCCTTAGGCGAGGTAGTAGCTTTCTGCTTTCCCCTTCGCTTTCCTCCGGCGCAACCTCCAACATCCGGACCAGACAGGATCGCGCGGTCTCGGGGAGGGTGCGGACACCGTATTAATTTTGCTGCCGCTATCCACTCCTGTGTAGAAGGAGATCGGTCATAGGCGGATCATTGAAAGGAAAACAAAGCGGTATGTCGGACTTGGAACTACTTACTTGAGTGCCGGCGATTGCAGCTTAGTCCAGCATCCTCGGTCAATTCCGGCGCACCTCTTGCGATCGGAAGAATAAGTTATACATCTCGGGGTGTCATACCCATGAAGTGTTGAAGAATCCGTGGGCCCTCGGTTGAACTCCCATAGCCGGAGAGGCGGCGTTTACAGAGGCAGGAGGCGCCTAATTAGCATAACTGCATCACCACCACCATATCGATCTCCCTTGTTAAGAGATCTCGAATCCGACCCTGCGGTAGGGGCACGTCCTTTGGCGGCCCCAAGTTGAGCTATGGTTGACCCACGACATCAATCGTCGTGGAGGTCCCAGCGGAATAAGGCGGCGGCTTTTGTCTGCGGCCCCTCGGAACTGTAATATAGAACCACTCTTGCTGCCACAGGCGAGCTCCTCTTGGAAGGAGCCAGCGGAGTCCGCAGGGCATCGGCCCTCCTACTTATGGCGCCCCACCACACTCCGCTTAGCGCCCCGATCATCTTGGCGCCACATTGAAAGTCTTGACCACAGGCGAAGTGTGGGGTGGCGGAGGAAGGCTTCGTAGATGACAATAAATGCGGATATATGGAGGATGGACTCGGAGCCAAGTCGTGGAATTCCAACCCATAGTAAAACATGAGCCCTCTCACAAAAGGATCCATCGGAAGCCTAAACCCGGCGGAGGTGGGATCTGAAGGCGACATACTCGCCGGGCTCGGGGTGGGGATGGCCTGCCCTTGATGAGGCAACCTGTCGAAATCTCATAAGACATGTACTTGGCCTCCGCAGCTTTAGCACGTCCTCCTCCGTGGCGGAGGAGGGCATTCACCGACCACGGAGGTCGGAACCGGACATCGTTGAAGGTCCAAAGCGCTCGAATCTGGGGCTCTAGGTGTTGGAACTTGGGCGTGGAGAGGATTCGATGGAAGATTGAAGAAAAAAAGCGAGCCTTGGTCCCGTTATAAAGAGGAGAATACCAAGAGCCGTCCCGTGACCGTTTGGGACTCGCCCGATAGAGGCGTGGCGAGCAGGCGCGGTTGGAATTACCATGCCCGTATTGATGAGAATCCCGGATTAAGGAACACGATCTCTGCTTCAACAAGGCGTGCCAAGAAACCGCTTAGCTAAATCTTGCTGAGGTGGTAAAGTAAAAACAATTGAGTAATGGCTTGGTAGTGGTGTGGCGTCATACCACGGAAAATGTCAGCAGATTGAACTTGTGTATATATTATTATTCTCTCTACGGAGGAATGTGGAATTTTATTTTGCAGAGCCGGACACTATCCTGGTGTTCCCACTCTTCTATCATTTGGAGGAGGAACCCGCCTTGCAATGCCAAGCAATATACATGCTGGACTTATCGTCATTGAAGCCTGGTTGAGAGAGCTCTTGAGGAGTCTGGATTAGGGGTGTCCGGATAGCGGACTACCATCAACAACCGAACTATCATTTGCGGACTATCATCATCGACCGGACTCCAAGACTATGAAGATACAAGATTGAAGACTTCACCCCGTGTCCGGATGGGACTTTCCTTGGCGTGGAAGACAAGCTTGGCGATACAGATATGTAGATCTCCTACCATTGTAACCAACTTTATGTAACCCTAGCCCTGTCCGGTGTCTATATAAACCGGATGGCTTTAGTCCGTAGGACAACAATCACAGCAACCCTTACAATCATACCATAGGCTAGCTTCTAGGGTTTAGCCTCCTTGATCTCGTGGTAGATCCACTCTTGTAAACATCCACAATATCAATATCAATCAAGCAGGACATTGGGTTTTACCTCCATCAAGAGGGCCCGAACCTAGGTAAACATCGTGTCCCTTGTCTCATGTTACCATCCGCCTAGGCGCTGCAGTTCGGGACCCCCTACCGAGATCCGCGGTTTGACACGACATCCCCTCTCTGGACAGCACCAAATCTCTCTCTCAACCTCCTCCTCCTCCGGTGGATCCCAGGGGCATCAATGCCATATCCACATTATTTACTCCCATACGCAACCACAGACCCAAGTGGGCGCGTGAGGCCTTGAGAAAAAGCTGCAGGTGCCGGCCATTTGCAGCTCTGGAGCACGTCGGCGTGCTCCCAACCGTTACGCCGCGTCCCCGACCACCTCGAGCCTCCCCTCGTGCGGTCGAGGTGCCTCAATGTTGCAACCGCCCGCCCTGGCCCCTCCTCCTTCTCCCTCCTGCTGCCTCCTTTGCCTTGCGCGGCTTGCCCAAGAGCTCAATGGTGAGCTCACATGCGTGGTGCCCAGCCTCCTGCTCCTCTCTCCTCTCCTCTCGCCATAGACCAACCCCACGAACACCCAGACCGCCCACGCGCCCGTGGCCTCCAGCAGCGGCTAGGAGCTCGTCGGTGCACGAGCCACGGTGCACCTCGCCCCCTTCTATTTAAGGCCACCCCCGAGCCTCCTCTCTACTCCTTTGGCCCTCTCTCCCTCCCGTGAACCCCCTGGACCAACTCACTCCTCTCCCCGCGCCCTCCATAGCCCTCCATGGCCGGAGAGCCGCCGCCGGCCTCCACCTAAATTCATCCAAACCCGAGCTCTTCTCCCTCTCCTCTCTCCACCAGCAGGCTCCCCGGAGCAAGGCGGAGCTCCCATGCTCTTTCCCTCATCAGGGGCCTTGCCCGTAGCGCCGTGCCCAATCTCGCCGACGCCACCGTCCGCCGGCATCCAAGCCGCCGTCGGCTCGACCATCCCCGGCAGCCGTGGCATACACCAATGGATGCGGCGGTCGACGCCTTGCTCATCCATAGCCAGAGCATCACGGAGGTGCCTCCATAGCACCGGCAGTCATCGTCGGGGCTCCTGCTCCCTCGGCCGGCGAGCGGTGGAAAGCGAAGGCGATAGCTGCGAGGCGGGCCCGCTCGTCGATGGCCCAGCCACGAGCCACGCTGGCGGTGGAGCGGGCAGGCGAAATCGCCTTCGGCGTCGCTTTGTCATCCGCGTGGCGAGCAGCTGGGCGGCCCACAGCTATCTCTCGCCGGTCTTGCAGGATAAGGGTAATGCCTTATATTTCTTTTTATTCTTTTCCAGTGAGTTTCTAAAATCCATAAACAATTCAAATGGACTCCAAATTTGATGATTCAAATTTCTAGTGACTCCATAAATCATGATCTACCTGTTGGTGCAACATGCACATTTTTCCAGAGACCTTTTCTTCACAAATATTTATCAAATCCTATTTTTCCTATTTCTGTGATGAATTTTAGAAAATCACAGAGAGCTCAAAATTGATCCAAATGCCACGATTCAAATTCCTAGATGCTTCTAAGTTCATAACTTAGTTTATGAACATTTTTGTTAATACTTTCTGTACCACATAAAACAATGAGCCATTTCTTCATATTTGTCAACTTTGCAAATTCATAGGAAATTCATTTGTACTCCAAATCCAGTGAAACCAACTCCTAGATGCTTCTAAAATCATGGTTTGTTAAATGGGTGCCTTTGCTCATTTTTCAAAAATATATTTCTGTAGACTTCTTGCAAATCCATAAACCCTTGATTCCATCATATTGAAATGTTGATAATATTCACTAATCCAATTCCAATGAAACCACCACAGTTATTTTTCATATGACCGAGGAAGTCCTAGAAAAGTACAACTTGCAATTTTGGAGCACTTATATTTCTTGCCTTGTTGTGTTGCTTATAGTGATTGTTTCCGACGTTAGTTGTGAAGTAGGCGAAGTACATGGAGAAGGACGAGAAGATTTCAAGACTCGGATGAACGAGGCAAGCAGCCCTTTGACCATGTCCATGAAACCCTTTTTATGCATGTCATATATCACTTATTATTGTTGCATCGGAATCATGATGAGATGGTAAACCACGTTGGTTGGTTGCCTCGATTACTTCCTCATTGATACTTGCATTGAGCATGACCCTACCTCCTTATGAGGGTTATGCGGTGGGAGTAGATAGGATGCTAAACTACTTGCTACATAAAAGGGGCGGGAATATGCATGGTGATGGAGGCAAGTATGTTCCCAAAGACTTTTGAAAACCCGTCGGGTGCCACTAATGCCGAGGAGATATTGAGCTAGGTGACCACTTGACAAAGAAGTGGTGTACGGAGAAGGATATGTGAGTGTGGTTTCAAAAACAGATTGGTTTAAGTTGCGACCGTTATTCCAACCTTACATGTAACCACTCTACCCTTGTATGAGAAAGGGCATTATTGATTACCTAGGCGATACTAGCTTGGAGCCGGCATTACTAGTGGCGGGGAGAGTTGGTGCTCTCTCGGGGCGGGTCGTGCGGTAGGGCGACCAAGAACATTTTATGGGGCACCGGACACACGTTGGTACCCGTGCAGTGGTATGTGATGAATATGGGGCGAGGCTCCACAATTTTAAGTTGTGAAATGTTGGGCACGGGGTTACTACCAATCGAGTGGACTCCATGTTAGTGTCGTCTAGGGAAACATAGTGATGGGTGCTTACCGGGTACTTGAGGTATCATGGTCGTGGATGACACGGAGGTTCCCGGATCTTGTGGGTAAAGTGTGCAACCTCTGCAGAGTGTAAAACTATTCGAATAGCCGTGTCCACGGTCAAGGACAGTTGGGTAACTGCTCTTGGGCTACGTCCATATGTTTACGAAACCTGGTGAGTATGTATGGATGAGTGGAGAGAACTACATGGGTCAAGTCCAAGGACTTGAGATGATTGAGTTGGGTTGGTGCCCACTCCATTTATGTTGATATCTATAACTTGTCCTCTGGGATTACATGAATCCTCTTGATGCATGCTATGCAAGTTGTCGAACATGTCATTGCACTCAAAACTAGCTTTCTGCAAAAAAATTCCTATATCATGCATTGTTGAGTCTTGAACCAAAACATGGGTTGCTTGCGAGTATATTCAAAGTACTCATTGGCTTGCCACTGGTTATTTTATTGGCCAGGCATGAAAGAACAGGATGTGATGAAGGATACTTTGGTGGCGAACATGCGAGCTAGGGCCTTTCGGTCAGAATGCATGTAGGGTTAAAGCAGATGGCATGGGCCCAAGTTATCGGCGAAGATTTCCCTTTGCAATGTTATACTCAAGACTTGACCATAACGGTCCTACTTGCGTATACGGTATGTATGGATGTAAGCCTCTTGTTATTCAGCTTCGTGTGTTCGGTGAGCATTGATCTCGGGATTCTGTACCGTGTATTGGTGATCACGACTTATGAGTCGGGGTCCCCACAACTGTCATGTGGTCGAGGCAGCTGAAGGATCTGCTAGAGCGGCGGCTATCTCGAAGCGCACCATGCGCTAATGGTAGCGGTGGTTGAAGGATTTCATCCATGAAGCGGGTTGCATGAAGCCTTTATGAGTCTGCTGAAAGGTTTTGAGAATGCATAAAGTGGCGTATTTTTGACAGTACCGCACATGTTTTAAATGTGCCCTATGCAGATAGTAGCCCCTGAGACTCTGGTTGCCATCGGAAATGGCGGTAAACAGAGGATCATAGTCACAGGTAATAATCGAGCCGTCTTCATATGCAGGTGGCGGGAGGTCCGGTGGCTAGCCGGACTTGTGAGGTTGCCGAGCTAACACAGCGGCTTGATGCGTCAGATGCCGACATCGTGCTTGTCAACAAAGCGGCAGCGAGGCGCAGGTATGTAATTTCTCCGATGATCAACATATGGTAAGAGGGCGTAATGCCGATATCTTGAGCATATTGTGAAATGCAGATGGAGCTGCGGCGGTGGAGACCCTTGGCGGAACTTGCCGAACCAAAAAGCAAGCCAGGAATAGTGATGAGGTAGCTCTAAAAGTAATTTGAAGAGCTAAGGGCCGAACAATCTACCCATTGCCAAAGTAAGGAGAAGATGGCCAAGATGGCCGTTGAGTTAAGTGATGCCGCCGACCGATACTGGCTTCTTGAGAAGGAAAGTGAAGCGAGGGCTACAGAGCTGGAGAAGGCCATGGTAGCAGCCAAGAGTCCCGCTCTACAATTAGGCGATGAAGGAGGAGCTGCGTCACGCCGAGATATTGTGGCTGGGAAGCCCTTTATGCTGCGGATGAAGTTAAATCGATCCTAAGTAAGCTCCTCTGGACGGCTGTGGAGTTGTGCAGATGCCTACTGGATTTGGCGAGTCTTTGCTGATCTGACGATTTCTTCAAAGATCAAAGGGATCGTGAAGTGGAGAAGCTGTTCAGTGCAATTTAATGGTCGGTCGTCCGCTTCCTCTGAATGAGCGGATGGCGAATGGGCGAGCTCCATAGGTTGACGGACTCGCCATGAGGTGCATTGTGGATCACTGTGGCGGCGGGGCCAATGCCGAACAGATTACTTCAGCTAGGTGCAGCAGCTCCTTGGTGCTGTGCCGCGCATCGACGCTATGAAGAGGTCGGCGTGCATCGAGGTCTTGCGGATGGCGCTTGCCGTGTCAAAACACACTGGGTGGAGTTGGAATCCACGCAATTGCAGCCCTAGTTGACAATTAGCGAGTAGCTGCCGAGCACTACTTTGATGAGGTCCTTGAAGGTGCTCGTTCAATAGAAGCGCAGTGCTCGAAGAATATTATGTTCAAATGACATGTATTCCTATTGAAAAACAATGTTTTACTAAATTATATAAAGGATATTTTTATACTTTTGCCTAAACGTGTTATGATGCCTCCTGTGCGGCTGTTTATGTATATGTGTATATAACTTGAAAGTTTGCGTTAAATCGACTATTTACGCATATAATGCGGGGTGTTATGAAAGCGCATGTTCACAATTGATCCAACATCTTGGTCCATTAAGGAGGTGATAGCGCAGCAAACTAGGCAATCGGACTATATTGCTTTAACACTTTCACTTAGCCATAGGAGTTTGACAGTGGGGCTACTATATAGCCCCTGGTGGCTCCGCGCTCATCCGAATATGGGGCGCGGTCATGCCTGGCCGGGAAATGGCCCTTCGTTAATGTAGAGGAATCCCAAAGATTCCGATAAGTCATTGAGTGTTTGACCAGTCTCTCGCTTTATCATGACAGTCAGTTTTCAGCTTTCTCTACTGAGGTGCACGTCCGGGCTAGCCAGGGCACAATCGCAGTAGTTCTCCTGGTGCCACCTTAGCCGATAGAGCAGAACGTAAGGTAGCAAAACACAGGAGTCGGGCAAACCCAACATTTGACCAAAGACATGTTTCGGAGCTGATGCATATAAGGCCTAACTCGTGACGCCGAACGCTCCCTAAGGTGTTCGGTCTTTGAAACATATACTGGGCTTAGGTGATGCCTTTTGATAATGAACCCATAGTGTCCAGGTATGGGAAATATTCTGACGTGGCCACATGCCAAGACGTCAGCATCCTTATCGGTTGTATTAAGAATCCGGAGGATGTGAACAAGAAAAGACAGTAAAAAAGGTTTACGCAGGGTCTTAATCTGAAGAGAAACCTTTGCACGGGTCCCTGCTGCACGTCTGCGCCTGTGTCTCTGTTGTACCGTATCACTGGGCCGGGTGTATACGATTGTCATCTATAAAAGAGAGGTGCTTAGTTAAAAGTTGTTGTAAAAAAATTTGGTTATTGTAAATAAACGATGAAAAAGTCGAGATGGGTAAAGTTGAGCCGAATTATCGCGGCGAAGCCCTTGGTATCGTCTATACGGGTGTAACCATCGAACCAATATCTATCCAATGATTGACCGGACTCGTCTAACCGTGTCCGCGGTCATAACGACCGGTCATCGTCTCTGGTGTGAGGCCGTCTAGAGTTCGGCTGTTAAAGCAGCCATGCGTTCTTCTGCTCGAAAGGAGCGCTCAACATTTCCATGTACTATGATGGTGTCGTGCGGACCGGGAATTTAAGTTGGAGTAATGCGTAATGCGGTATTGCATTAAAACGGGCGAAAGCCTCTTGTCCGAGTAGTGCTTGATATCCACTTCGGAATGGAGCAATGTCAAAGGTTAACCTTTTGCTCCGGAGGTTGTCGGGCGGGCCGAACACAACCTCTAGTACTAGAGAGCCCGTGCAACGAGCCTCTTTGCCTGGTGTTACTCCCTTGAAGGTAGTATTACTGTGGCTGATGTTGGTTGAGTTTATCCCCATTTTGCGAACAGTGTCCTGGTATATCAGATTTAGACTACTGCCGCTGTCCATAAGGACTCGTGTAAGGTGCTATCCGTTTACCATTGGGTCCAGCACCAAGGCGGCTGATCCTTCCTGTAGGATACCTATTAGGTGATCCATGTGATCAAAAGTGACCGGGCAGGCCGACCAGTGGTAGGACTCATGGGTGATGGGCTCCATGACTCGTGTATTTCGGAGGGCATATTTGCCTCTCCTCTTTGTCACGTGGATAACATTTACTGTTTTGACTTCTGGCGGGAATTTTTCTGTCCCCCAATGTCTTGCCGGCGAGGCGTATCCTCGTCCTCGCTCGGAATGTCCTCCCCCTTATGTTCGGTGTTTAGCTTGCCAGCCTGCTTGAAGACCCAGCATTCTTTGTGGGTATGATTTGCAGGTTTGCCGGGGGTGCCGTGGATCTGACATAGTTTGTCTAGAATTTTGTTTAGGCTGGTCGGTTCATCTCTGTTGCCTTTGAAGGGCTTTTTCCGTTGACCCGGTCAAGAGCCGCTGAATCCGGCATTTACCGCCATGTTGTCTGGGCTGTCTTCTTTATTCCGGAGCTTGTTTTTATTGCATCGCGGTTTCCATTGCCGTCCCGGGCCTTGGATGTGCTTGGGTCGCTGGTGCTGCTACGAGCTAACCAGCTGTCCTCGCCCGCGCAAAAGCGCGTCATGAGGCTTGTTAGGGCTACCATTGTTCTCGGCTTTTCTTGTCCAAGGTGTCTAGCAAGCCATTTGTCTCGAACGCTGTGCTTGAAAGCTGCTAGGGCTTCAGCGTCCGGGCAGTCAACAATTTGGTTCTTCTTACTGAGAAACCTATTCCAAAGCTTTCGGGCTGACTCTCCGGGTTGTTGAATTATATGACTCAAATCGTCAGCGTCCGGGGGTCGGACATAAGTCCCTTG
Organism: Aegilops longissima; assembly: GCA_021605205.1. Taxonomy (NCBI): domain Eukaryota; kingdom Viridiplantae; phylum Streptophyta; class Magnoliopsida; order Poales; family Poaceae; genus Aegilops; species Aegilops longissima. The sequence continues at coordinate 390,251,452 of CM038682.1, forward strand.
AAAGTTAGTCCGAAAAGCGTCCTCAAGCTCCTCCCAACTTCCAATGGAATTTTTGGGGAGGCTTTTCAGCCAGTGCCGAGCTGGTCCTTTGAGATTGAGGGGTAATTATTTGATGGCGTGGAGATTGTCTCTGAGAGCCATGTGAATATGGAGGATGAAGTCCTCGATCCAGACCCCAGGGTCTGTGGTTCCGTCGTATGCCTCTATGATGACTGGTTTGAACCCTTCTGGAAATTCTTAGTCTAATACCATGTCGGTGAAACATAGGGGGTGTGCGGCACCCCTGTATTTGGCTGTGCCATGTCGTTCGAATGGTTGTGGTATTTGGTGTTGGCTGAGTGCTGGAGCGCGTTTCCTTGATCCGTAGATGGATCTGGTTGCACCGGACCGTTGATGCGGGTCCTCACGTCAGTCATGTACTGACTTATGTGCGGCCTCGTTGGCCACCCTATCGCGGCCACGAGGTCGTCGATTCGACCGATCAGCGGTTTAGTTTTTTGGTTGCGAGGGTTCGAAGGCCTCGTCGTCGAACTCGGTAGCAGCTTCCGCTTTGGGTAGCTCTTCGTGGGGCGACTGCCACCGTACTTTTCTGCCGTGTTGAGCACTTTATTCCATCTACCATTGAGTGTGTTTTGTGCGGCCTTAAGCCTTTGTTTCTGCTTCTTCAAACTTCTCGCAGTGGCCATAAGCCTGTCTTGCTCCAGATGCCTTTCCAGGATGATGTGCTCGTCGTTGTCCGGACTGTTCTCCTCACCGGAGACGGGTTTGTTGTCTTGATGCTCGGTGTCGCCGTGCTCGGACAGTGGCTCCGCACTTTGTTCGTCGTCCGCTGGCTTACCCTGCTCTATTGCTGGGTCAATTTGGCTTCCTGTTGCGCTGTTGTCTCTGTTTTTGCCAAGGCGGGATTTAGAGCGGCACCTACGGCGCCGTTTTGATTGCTAGTCATGGGAGCTATCTTTTGCTGCATCCTCGTTATTATTTTCTTTGGGTGTATCCACCATATATACGTCATATGATGAGATGGTGGTCCAGTGCCCTGTGGGAAGTGGTTCCTGTTCGTCTCTGGTATCGGTGTCCATACCATCGATGTCTTCGTAGTCGAAGTCGAGCATGCCGGTTAAATCATAGACAGTGGCTACTAAGTGGGTGGTGGGTGGGGATTGAATTTCTTAAATCGCGCGTCCCCCTCTAACGGACATAGTTGGCCGAGGTTCTCGAGACGAGGGAGAGATTTCAATCCTTTCAATATGTCGCTGAAGGAGAGTCTTTGAAAGATATACGTGGAGGTGAACTCCATGGTGGCGTCAATCGGATTCGATAAGTATGGGCGGCGGGTGATGCGAGTCGTGGCGAGGACGAGTCCAACAGTTCAGCGACACGACTCTCATGAAGGGTAAGGTCAGTATTCGACTGTATCACCACTGAGGGTGCGGCCTCCGTGGCGGAGTCTATCCTCGCGTCCTCAGATGGCGCGATCTGCTCCGGACTAGAGTCCGGAGTAGTTGCTGGCGTGATCTCCCAAACACCGTCCGACGGCAGGGCTATATCCTGCTAAATCGTGATCATCTGACACACTGGCGTGGGCGAATCCGTCGAAGATCAAGTCTCCGCGAGATATCGGCGGTGTAATTCAAGTTTCCAAACTTGACACGATGGCGAGGCGTAGCTCTCGATCTGCTCGGTTGGCCAGCGAGTTGGCCCGAGCGAAGCCACCTAACATGAAGATCTGTCTGGGGAGGAAAACCTCACCCTGGACCGCATCGTTGTTGATGATCGAAGAGGCCATCGAACCTCGCAGCGATGACACAGTGGAACTCTCAATGAAAGCACCAACGTCGGTGTCAAAACCGGCGGATCTCGGGTAGGGGGTCCCGAACTGTGCGTCTAAGGTGGATGGTAACATGAGGGAAGGGACACGATGTTTACCTAGGTTTGGGCCCTCTCTATGGAGGTAATACCCTACTTCCTGCTTGATTGATCTTGATGAATATGAGTATTACAAGAGTTGATCTACCACGAGATCGTAGAGGATAAACCCTAGAAGCTAGCCTATGGTATGATTGTTGTTGTCCTACGGACTAAACCCTCGGGTTTATATAGACACGGAGGGCTAGGGTTACACATAATCGGTTACAGCGAAGGAGATCTACATATCCGTATCGCCAAGCTTGCCTTCCATGCCAAGAGAGTCCCATCCGGACACGAGACGAAGTCTTCAATCTTGTATCTTCATAGTCCAACAGTCCGGCCAAAGGATATAGTCCGGCTGTCCGGATACCCCCTAATCCAGGACTCCCTCAATCGGCACCGGCATGACGACGCTGTGCTACTCGAGGAGAACCGTCTCCGGGATGCTACGCGTGCTGCCCGCTGTTTTGGGAAAGGCGACCTTGTCCTTAGGCGCGTTCATTCCGCCAAGGGTACAAAAAAGTTGCTGCCGAAGTGGGAAGGCCCTTACCGGGTACTACGAGTCACCAGACCTGGTGCAGTCCGTATGGAGACCGGAGATGGCTTTAAATTGCAAAAATCATGGAATATCTAGCATCTCCGCAAGTTCTACCCGTAACGCGCGGCTGTCAGGCCCTGCCCGGCAACCACCATTTTGTACAGGCCTTGCCTCAGTTGCATGTAACCCCTTGTACAAAGCCAGGCAATGACCCTGAGCAACAGAGAAAGAAACGAAGCGCTGGGGGCCCCCAACCAAGTTGCATGCATGCATGAGCATTTGAAGAGCATTTCATAAGCATCTGCATATGCATATAGATATCATCGCATCTTCCATCATTCCCATCTGCATGAAGCTGCTGGTTCCTACCGTAAACTTGGCCTCTGCAAGGAGTTGGGGTGATGGACCAACACTGCGATCCCCGACAAGCCAAACAGATAAGTTCTACCTCTTGTCCATAAGTGTTCTTTAAGCTGGGGCTTGTGCATAAGAAACCCCCCCTGCTCTTTGAAACTTAGGTGCTCCCATCCTTGACTCGAATGTTGCTTCAGTTAGGATGGTCGCAGTGGCCTTTGGTAAAAATAGGTTGACGGGGGGCTGGTCGCTTTATTTTTTGCCCGGTAGGCTCAGTTTTCCGGCAGACAAAAGGGTACCAACAGGATAGCCTGCCCGGGAAGACTATATACATGCACGACATCCCAGCAAGGTTCATCTTTTTCATTAATATGATGATAGTACGAGTACAAGCCTTACAGAACACAAGTATGGATGCGAGAGATTACATTATTTGAATTAAAATTTGGCTAATGCCGACAAGTTTAAGATTGAAAAAAGATAAGTGCCCCGTAATGCCCTTTCATGTCCCTCTCCTCCTAGGCACGACCATCAAAGGTGAGGAGGGCAAAAGGGGTGCCTGGGCAGAAGCCCAGCCCGCCCCCATCAGTCTCCGGGAGAGGTAGCCTAACGGGAACGAGACAACACTGTGGAACGCGTCGATGGAGAGCATGGCAGAGGCGACCCGTCGACCACCACCACCAGGGCCAGCAGGACGCGACAGGGCTAATGGAGCTGCAACCCGAGAGGAAGCCTGTCGGGGTCCAGCTGGAAGACTGCTAGAGGAAGCCAGGAAACACCATCCCCACCTCTGCATCCAACTCCCCTGCAAATCGCATTGTCGGGAAGGAGATGCAGATGAAGATGTTGGTGTTGCCGCCTGATGAAGACGGTGCGGGCGACGCTCAGCCGGAGTCAGACTCGTCAACCTCCCGGTCACTACCGTTGTCATTGTCGTCACTGTCCTCCTCGTCGTTTTCGCTCGAGGAGGAGCTTTCGTCGTCAGTCGAGCTCTTCGCGCAGCACCCTAAGCTAGATCCTGAGCGCCCGAAGATCTTGATGGAGAGCAAGCCGCTCTCCATTAATTTGAACTAGAGATCGTGCCCCTCCGAGAAGCTATGGGCACGAGCAAAGGTCTTTGAACCGTGGCGAAGGTACATAACGTGAGGGGTTGGGAAGTCGACGTCCACCCACATGCCACCATTCCCATAACCCCTCATATGCAACCCCATATCGCGCGGCTATTCGAGCTCCACTTCCCATGCGAACGGAGTAGGGAGACAAACATGGCCGCACGGAGGTTTGTACAACCTGAGGATGAACTCTCGAGGCTGGTCCCTGACATGTCCTTCCATTGGAGGAAGAGCCACCGGTGGAGGCGCGGCTAGGACACTACCCCGTCCTCCACTTCCCCGGGCACCGCGGCGACCTCGGCCTCGCCCCCTTCCTCCTCTTCTCACGGCAGGCTCCACTGCCGTGTGATCCGGAGGAGGGGGAATACGCTGTCAAGTAGAAGTCCTTGTCGCCGCCGCTGGGGGACATCCACGCCCTCGGCCTCTCACCATGGCGGGATAAGAAAAGTGGCGGAGGGAGAAGAAGGAGTGCGGGTGTATGAAAATGCACAACCCCTGCCCTCCTCTTATAGAAAGACTGAGGTAGGGGGCTAGCCTCTCGTACTGAGAGCGGCTGCCTTGCTCCTCCAATGTGGCCGCCCTGCTCCCCCAGTGGCTCAGGGAGCCTGGACCAACCCTGGTCCAACCAGTGGCACCATATTTCCTACCATGGCACTCGTCCCCACGCTCCCCGCATCCACCACCTACCCCTCCTAATGTATGGGGGACACATGGCGGGTGCGCGCAAACCAAGGGGCAAGTGGGATGGCAGTTTCCGCCCGGTGATCGTGGGGGCGTGGGCATCCAACGGACCATGATCTGAGTTTTTCCCGTAGCAATGCACACAACGCGCGGAGAAACCGGAAACTAGCCCAGACTCAAGATTAATGAAGAAGCAAAGAAGACCCCAAGAGGCCAGCTCTTCCACGCCCCTACATGTGCACTTATTAGGGCCTACCCCGATGATGCTCGGCAGCATGTTCGGGGCAGGCCCGGGGGCTTCTATCGGTGCAACAAACCCTGGGTCTGTTACCCGGACTGTGCACAGGCGCAGGAACGAGATTACGGCACAAGGCCACACCAGAGTACAAGAGACCAAGATCTTCTAAGGACCAACATGCAGCTCAAGAGGACCAAGGTCAAGCCAGGAAAGCAAGATACCACCAGGAGAAAAGCCTCCCTTGCCGGGCAGGCGATCCCAGCAAGGGCAGGGTCACCCCAGGAAGAAAATGTCCAAGACATCTCGGCAGGGCCTGCCGGGACTCGCGGAGGCAAAACAACCTCACCCAGTTGCTCCGCCACGACCCTCGCCCTCAATCAGTGCGGTGTGAAGCCAAAACGTGACTAAGTGGCAGCCATTCGCCACATGGCGACCTCTTTCCATATGAGATGCATACGAACGACACCCATCCTGCAATGTGTCAAGCAAGCATGAGTGAAGCTGGCAAAGCAGCCCGGCAGGGCTTGCCGGGCAAGCGACCATGTGACGTTGAGCGGCGCATTTAAAGCACCCTGTCAGCCTGCAGGGTTAGGTATGATAGCACTGTTTGCTGTCTTATCACTTCATAATGACTACTTTGCCACTATGGTTACCCCTTAACCTATAAAAGGAGGCCCACGGCAACCGTAGAAAGGGTTAGAAGGTTGGACACACACAAACACCCATACACGCGTAGTCACTGGTGTCCTGAGGCGACCCTGCCGGGCAATTGTACTATGCTCCACCACCATTCTCCCACCATCAATCCACCAAAGCAGGAGTAGGGTTTTACGGCTCACAGCGGCCCGAACCTGGGTAAAATTGTGTAACGCCCCGGATTCGATGCGCCAGGTGTCTGCCAGTTATTCGCCGTCATTGCCATGTCATGTGCTTGCATGTCTCTCTTTTCCATGTCATCATATGCATTTCATATCATGTCGTCATGTACATCGCATTTGCATACGTGTTCGTCTCATGCATCCGAGCATTTTCCCCGTTGTCCGTTTTGCAATCTGGCACTCCTATGTTCCCAGCGTCCCCCTTTTGTCTCTCGTTGTGAGTGGGTGTTAAACTTTCTCGGAATGGCCCGAGGTTTGCCAGCGGCCTTGGTATACCACCGGTGAACCGCCTGTCAAGTTTCGTGCCATTTGGAGGTCGTTTGATACCCCAACGGTTAACCGGGTAACCGTAGAAGCCCTCTTTGTGTTTCAGCCCAACACCCCTTCAAAAGTGGCCAAAACCCAGCAAACTTCTCTCCATGCTCTCGGTCGTTCCATCACGATCGTGTGGGCGAAAACCGCTCCTCATTTGGACTCTCCTAGCTCCCTCTACCTATAAATAGGTGCCCCTCCCCGAATTTTTCGCAGTCCAACCCTAGCTTCTTCCTCCTCCTTGGCCGGACACGTCCGGACCCTGCGGACATGTCCGACCAGCTCCGCCGTCGCCACGTGTCGTCGCTGACTTCGCCCGTGCCCTTGCGCCCCCCCGCCGCGCGCCGCGGCCGCGAAAGCCAGCGGAGCCCTCCGGCCCAAACGCCCGTCGCCCGATCCCGGGATCCGCCCGCAGCGCCTCCCGTCCGCGCCGCCCGGCGCCTAGCGCCACCGCCAGCCGCCCGCTCCCCCCAGCGCGCGGCCGCCGCCGCCGCCGCCGCCCAGCCGCGCCGTTCGCGCCGCCGCCCGCCTCCTCGAACCTCGCCGCCAGCTCCGCCCGGCCGGATCTCGCGCCCAGCGGCTCAAGGAGCGCGGATCCGCCCGAGGCCGCCCCGAGCCCCGCTGGTCGTCCTTCTCCTCATCTCCGGTGAGATCCCGGCGCCGTTGCTTTTCCCACCGAGGTCCAAAACGCCTAAGTCCCGAATATATTTTGCATAATCATGCCATGTTCATCGTATCATAACTTGCTGCATACTTCTCCGTTTGGCGTGCACGATGTATCGAAATGTTCGTTGTGAGATGCTCTTCATTTAATTACACTGCATCATGTTCATTTGAGCTCATTCTGATGCCCGAATATTCGTTGCAAGAGTGCTATGTGATGTTAATCTGCTGAAACTGTTATAACTTGATGATTTGTCATTTTTGTTGCATTTGATGTGTGCATCTTATGAGCATGAGCTCTACATGTGTTTTGTGCTACATCATGCCATCTTCATAGTGGTGCCATCCATGTATTTTTGTGATTCTTGTACTGAGTGCATCAAGCTTGTTAAGTACAGTACTTGCTGTTACTGTTTTGCTTGTCTGATTCTATTATATTTTGTTGCTATATAAACCTGCTGCTACAAGTCATTCTATGCATAATATGGAGATGTTCACTAAGGATTTTTTGTTATACATGTCTTTCTCTATCCATCCATGCCCCTGGTTGCATTTATAGCTTGCTGTAGCTTGTTGTAAGCTTGCTCTCAAATTGCTAAATAATGTTGTTGTCAGCCTGTTAACTTTAAGTTCAGTTTTGCCATGAGCTTTGCTAGTGATCCATGCACTCTATGAACTTGCTCTTGACATGTTTAGCTGCATACACATGTCTTCTTACTGTTGGTTGCCTTGCCATGCCATGTATTGCTCTGTGGTGAGTGGTTCAAGCTCACCAACATGCCTACTTATTGTTGTTCCTGCCATGTATGAATCTGTAATATAACTTGCCATGTTAACATGGGTGCCATCATATCTTCTGATCCTTTTTGGCTCTTGGTCACTAAATGACTTTTGTTCTATGCAATTAGTAGATTCATGCCATGCCTTTGTTTGCCATGATAAGTTCCTGTAGCATGTTGTTTGATAGCTCTAAACATTGCAACCTGATGTTATTTCTGCAAAGTCTGAAACTGTTATTATTTGCAATCTTGCCATGTCTTTTTGAGCATGTTCTAGTAGTTTCTGGAGATAGCTCAATGTTCATGTTTTGTTATGCTTTACCTGTACTTCATGCCCATGCCTTTTGTATGTATCCCCATCTATTATGTAATGTTGATGTAATGATATCCACCTTGCAAAAGCGTTTCAATATGCGGGTCTATCCTTGGTGGGACCTTCGAGTTCCTTTTGGATAGGGTCGCATATTAGGCGTCTAAGTTAGTATCGAGCCTCGACCGACCCTAAGAGCCCCTTGATTGATCGTGTAGTTTGGCCGTTGTTGAGTCTAGAAAAAACTGATTTGGAGTTTAGTTATATCGGAGTAGGAATTTTTTACTCCTCAGCCCCTTCGTCGCTCTGCTGAGGAATCTTGACGTAGGTGTTTTGAATTACTCCTCTTCCCTTCAAATTTTCTTTAGGATCACGCAGTTGGTTTTCCGTTCGTTGTTCCTCAGCTCTTCTCATCCGGTGCATTTCTCGTCAAGTTGACTCGAGCCTCTTCATCTTTGCCAAGTTCAAATCCTCAGTTTGCTCTCAACGAAGTGATTTCTCTATCCTCAGTTGTTTTCTTTTCCCACCCGCCCACCCTTTTTCATCTCGGAACAGGAGTCCGTAATCGACTATCCATCCCACTCGTGCGAAGTCTTTGCTTTCTTTCCTCAATGATTTCAACCGGTGTTTTCTCTTCAAGATATTCGTCGATTTCCCCTTCCAGTTGCCTTTGTTTACCCGCCCTCCCAACCCTTTTCTTCCCGGGGTCTGACTCTCTCTCGACCATCAATTTCATTTGTATGGAGCCTCTTCAGTCTTCCATCAATCATTTCAACCGGTGAATTCTCGTCTGGTTCATCATTGTTCGTCGCATTTTCTTTCCGGTGGATCCAAGTCAAGTTTTCGGTGTTGATCATATTCTTTTCCTTGACCGAAGTGTTTTCCCCTTGCTCGTTCCTCCTCTCGCAATTCTATTATCCCGGAGTGTTGAAGACATCTCAGAAGATTCGTGTTTGCTTTTAATTATTTTGAGGTTGTCACCTCATTCAAGTCCTCCGATTGTTCCGGTGCATCATCTATCTGTTCAACATCCCTTTTCCAACGGTGTTTTTCTCTTTAGTGGGCCCTAACCCACAGGTCTTTTCCCAGGATCTTACCTGACTCTTCTGATTTTCCCGGAGGTATTCTCAAGTTCTTTTGAAGTGGGACGTAAGAATCGATTCCATCAGTCACATGCCTTCTCCAAGATCTCGTTCAAACTCTTTTCATTGTTGTCTCAACCTCTTCGCTTTTCATTCTCCCGGAGTATCTCAGTAATTTTGGTGGTGTTTCTCGTCGTCATTCGAAGATAGAAGAAGAGTTTTTCCCTCTAAATCTTGCCCGTTCTCTCGAAGATTCGTGGTCCTAGCATCTTGTTATCCTCTCGAATTATTCCATTCGTTAGATATCCCTTCTCCTACCCATCCGGAGTATGTCAGGAGTTGTTTTTCCATTTCTTTTCACCGGAGGCCATCATTCTAGTTATCGTTCTCTATTTATCTCGGTGCTTCGTTCAAGTGTTCTTTAATCAGCTCATGATCTCTTTGTTCTTTTGCATCTAAATTCCCTCTAGCTTATTGATTCTTCTAATTCTTCCCGGTGATTCATTCTCCTTCATCAGTCATTTCCAAATTCTTACGGTGGTTCGTTCAAGGTTCTTTTTCCTTCATTATCATTCTATTCATTCTTTCTTTCCAATCATACCGGTGGTTCATGAAGACTTTCTCAAGTTTTGTGCTATATTTCTCCTTAATCCTTTTCAAGAAGAATAAGTAGTATGCAAAATCCATTGCTTGTCATCAATTTATTTTGATGAAGGATAAGCATACAATAAATCCTATTCTTAATTCATCCAAGTGAGTGATCCTTTCCTTCGGAGTTTGTTCATGATGAATAAATTCTAGTTCCAAGTCTTTTCATCTTTTCATTTCCGGAGTTCAACTTCCTTGGCCATTTCGTCGGAACCTCCATCTAAATCATCGCAAGGCTTTAATCTTATTCTTTTCATCCTTCAATTCGATGTCATCATCCTTTTATTACCGGAGTTCTTCATGGTAGTTCTTCATGATTTAATTCATTCTTCAAAAGTTCATCAAGATTCTTGTTGGTGGAGTTCAAGTATCTTTCTTCTCGCGTCTCGAAGTGTAATTAATTCTCCGTATTCTTTTGAAGTGGAGTTTTTCATTTCTTCGTTCTTCTCAGCTATCCAATCATTTTCGTTTGTGGCCGGTTATCACCTTATGATCTTGAGATGTTACCTATAAGACCACAACAAGCTATTTCTTTTTGTTGTTGAATTTCCAACAACTCCGTTCAATCCTTCCTTCTAAGTTCTTTTCATTCAATTATTTCAATTCCTCCGGAGGCATTGCATTGGTCATCTCGTCAAGTGCCATCTCTTTGGGTGAAGTCCGTGTTCTATTCCTCCATGTTTTAACCGGAGTGCTGCCTAAATTCTTCCATTCTTATTCGTTTCTTATCTCGTTCTAACCGGAGTGTTTCATAGTCTTTCTGATTCCTTGAGCTTTCGATTCTCGCCATTCTCGCCGTTCCTCTCTTCTTCTCAAGTGCTCTCGATTCTTTGGTTCTTCTCTTGAGTTCTTGTTTCACCTCATCCCTTTTCCTCTCCGTCTCGGTCCTAAGATCTCGGGACGAGATCTCTTGTTAGTGGAGGAGTGTTGTAACGCCCCGGATTCGATGCGCCAGGTGTCTGTCAGTTATTCGCCGTCGTTGCCATGTCATGTGCTTGCGTGTCTCTCTTTTCCATGTCATCATATGAATTTCATATCATGTCGTCATGTACATCGCATTTGCATACGTGTTCGTCTCATGCATCCGAGCATTTTCCCCGTTGTCCATTTTGCAATCCGACACTCCTATGTTCCCCGGCGTCCCCTTTTGTCTCTCGTTGTGAGTGGGTGTTAAACTTCCTCGGAATGGCCGAGGTTTGCCATGACCTTGGTATACCACCGGTGAACCGCTGTCAAGTTCGTGCCATTTGGAGGTCGTTTGATACTAGCAGTTAACGGGTAACCGTGAAGACCTCTTTGTGTTGCAGCCCAACACCCCTTCCAAAGTGGCCAAAACCCAGCAAACTCCTCTCCATGCTCTCGGTCGTTCGATCACGATCATGTGGGTGAAAACCGCTCCGCATTTGGACTCTCCTAGCTCCCTCTACCTATAAATAGGTGCCCCGCCCCGAATTTTTCGCGCAGTCCAACCCTAGCTTCTTCCTCCTCCATGGCCGGACATGTCCGACCCGCTCCGCCGCCGCCACGTGTCGTCGCCCGGCTTCGCCCGCGCCCGCCCGCCGCCGCCCGCCGCCAGCCAAGCGTAACCCTCTGGCGAGCGAACGCTCGCCGCCCGATCCAGCAGGATCCGCCGCCAGCGCCTCCCGTCCGCGCCGCCCGGCGCCTAAGCGCCACTGCAGCCGCCCCGCTCCCCAGCGCCCGGCCGCCGCCCGCCGCCGCCGCCCGGCAGCGCCCGTGCGCCCGCCGCCCGCCTCCGCGGCCTCGCCCGCCTCCTCGAATCTCGCCGCGGCTGCGCCCGGCGGATCTCGCGCGCAGCTCCGAAACCGCGGATCCGGCCCCCCCTGAGCATCTCCGGCCGCCCCCGAGCCCCGCTGACCGTCCTTCTCCTCATCTCCGGCGAGATCCCGGCGCCGTTGACTTTCCCCCCGAGGTCCAAAACGCCTGTCCCGAATATATTTTGCATAATCATGCCATGTTCATCGTATCATAACTTGCTGCATACTGCTCCGTTTTGCGTGCACGATATATCAAAATGTTCGTTGGGACATGCTCTTCGTTCCATTACATTGCATCATGTTCATTTGAGCTCATCCTTGTTGCCCGAATCTTCGTTGCAAGAGTGCTATGTGATGTTAATCTGCTGAAACTGTTATAACTTGATGATTTGTCATTTTTGTTGCATTTGATGTGTGCATCTTATGAGCATGAGCTCTACATGTGTTTTGTGCTACATCATTCCATCTTCACAGTGGTGCCAATCCATGTATTTTTGTGATTCTTGTACTGAGTGCATCAAGCTTGTTAAGTAGGGTACTTGCTGTTACTGTTTTGCTTGTCTGATTCTGTTATATTTTGTTGCTATGTAAACCTGCTGCTACAAGTCATTCTATGCATAATCTGCAGATGTTCACTAAGGATGTTTTGTTATACATGTCTTGCTCTATCCATCCATGCCCCTGGTTGCATTTATAGCTTGTTTTAGCTTGTTGTAATCTTGCTCTCAAATTGCTAAATAATGTTGCTGTCAGCCTGTTAACTTTAAGTTCAATTTTGCCATGAGCTTTGCTAGTGATCCATGCACTCTATGAACTTGCTCTTGACATGTTTAGCTTTATACACATGTCTTTTTACTGTTGGTTGCCTTGCCATGCCATGTATTGCTCTGTGGTGAGTGGTTCAAGCTCACCAACACGCCTACTTATTGTTGTTCCTGCCATGTATGAATCTGTAATATAACTTGCCATGTTAACATGGGTGCCATCATATCTTATGATCCTTGTTGGCTCATGGTCACTAAAGAACTTTTTTTCTATGCAATTAGTAGATTTATTACATTCCTTTGTTTGCCATGATAAGTTCCTGTAGCATGTTGTTTGATAGCTCTAAACATTGCAACCTGATGTTATTTCTGCAAAGTCTGAAACTGTTATTATTTGCAATCTTGCCATGTCTTTTTGAGCATGTTCTAGTAGTTTCTGGAGATAGCTCAATGTTCATGTTTTGTTATGCTTTACCTGTACTTCACGCCCATGCCTTTTGTATGTATCCCCATCTATTATGTAATGTTGATGTAATGATATCCACCTTGCAAAAGCGTTTCAATATGCGGGACTATCCTTGGTGGGACCTTCGAGTTCCTTTTGGATAGGGTCGCATATTTGGCGTCACAAATTGCCTGTGTGATCTCTGTCGTGCTGCCCCATGCTCTTTTGCTCTTTGTGCAACATGACATCCCCCTGCCGAACCAACAAGGGGCCCTTGGTCCCATAGGTGGCCATGGTTTCCCACGACAGAGACCCTTTGACGAAACTGTGTGCGATGCATTAATCACAAACAGTGGTGTAAAAAACCTTCAAAAAGCATGCAAAACGTTTGCGATGGTGGATACATCAAACCCGGTTCAGATTTGAGTTGCGTGTAAGATGCGGGGCATACGTTTCAGTTCAATGAACTGTTTGCGATGAGGCAGAAGAACAGAAACGGGCAGCCAAATGAAGGCGTGTGTGATATACGGTATACAGTTCAGTCGGATTAACTATTTGTGATGAGGCGGAACAACAGAAACGGGCAGCCAGATGAAGGTGTGTGCGATCAAGGGCATACACTTCAGACGGATGAACTGTTTGCGATTAGGCAACACAACAGAAACGGACAACCAGATCAACGTGTCTGCAATTGACGGCATACACTTCACACGGATGAACTGTTTGCGATTAGCCACAACAAATAGAAATAGTTAGATAGATCAACGTGTGTGATGGTAATAACGAGGGCACACTGTTGTTGGAACAAGACGTGTGCTGACATCGCCTATTGCGGTGCACCCTATAGTGTAAACGCCACGTATGCGGCCAAGAAAGCGTGCCCACGTTATGCCGTCCGGGAATAGTGCCGCACTTAGAAATTATAGAATCCTCAATAAATTTTGAGCCCGCATCCCGTCACATTCCTAATTACTACCACACTATAATTAATTGCAAACCTGTTCACACCGATCAAAACCTAAACGGTTTCCCACTTAGGGGTGTATTAGTACTCGCTTATAAATACTAATACTCCAAGATGATTGCACATTCCTCCTCAACTCCAAATCAACAAAAACAAACAAGTCATTCATCGTCGTTCCCTTGCGTCTGCCATGGCTAGCGTGAGTTCTAGGTCGAGAGATTACTACCAGGGAGAGGCGAGCATGGAAGCGGAAGCACGAGAGTGTCCCGCCTCACCGCGAAAGCAGCCCACATGTGCCACCACGCGGCCGTAGCAGCACAGAGGTCCCGCCGCGCCGCCGAAGCAGCACAGAGGTCCCGTCGCGCCGTCGATGCAGCAGACTGGTCCGACCGCACCGCGGAAGCAGCAGAGATGTCCCGCCGCGCCATAAATGCAGCAGAGATGTCCTCTCGTGCTACGGCGGCCTTGGAAAATGTCTCGCTGGCAGGCGAGGACTCTCAAAGGCGAATGTGCGCTATGTTCGATGACCTGATTGGTCAGATCTCCGACTGGATGAAGCAGCTGGATGAGATGAATGCCTCATTTGAAAATGCTACCAGCGTCATCCGGGGACTACGGGAGGACAAGGAGAAGCTCCGCACCGAGTGCGACCTGCTGAGGGCGAAGATCGCCGGAACGATGAAGCAGGACGAGCAGACCACTGCCTTGTTGAATCGAGCGCCAAAGGCTGGTGGAGGAATCCGTGGATGCTCTCAAGGAGCATCTTGAGGACACGAAAGAGCTCATCGCCGCTCGCCGCGGGAACTAGTGTCCGCGGCCTGCAGCAATGCATCAATAAAGTAGAGATTAGAGAGCCAGATCGTTGTCTACGTCTTCCTTCTTCTTTTGCCCTTGTGTATTTTGGGCGTTGCCGCATGTGGATTTTTTAATTATCGTCCTAAATATGTTAGACAATTATTATCCACTATCGTCCTCCTTATATTCATCAGTCTTGCTATAAGTCGCAGTCGGTGCTACATAGGTCCATCCGGTCTTAAATCAAGATCCGTGCATAAATTTCTTTTCAGATTTTCTTTTTTCTCTCTTAAATCTTAGTCGAGTGAGACATAGCCACGCCATTAAATAGGGTCTCGGGCACCATTAATGGAGATGTTGGGAGAGAGGTGGGCAGTGGATAGAGGTCAAAGGGCTCTCCTCCCGATGAGCACACGGAGGGGTCTGATCGCACGCCTCCCGTACTCAAATATTTATCCCACACGACACCTCCTAGCCAATAAAAAAGGGGACGCGTGGCTGCATGTAAATGGTAAGTAGAACGCCCACGGTTTCAATAACACTTGTGTTTCCAATTTGTAACGTGAAAGCACTTGTTCCGAAATGACTTTGTTGATTGTTAACATGTGCCCCTTCGCAAATCAAACAAAAAATTTACCGCTGCATGTTGGTGCCATGTCATGACACCATACCAAGTTTCATTATTTTCAGGCGAGTTTTGGATTTACGGGAATTTTAAAACCAAGTTTCTCGATGTTTGCGACCGAGGCAAGATGCCCAGATGTTTGAATTCCATTCCCATTTCTTGCATGGGACCTTGAATTCGCCCAAAGTACACATAAATCATTTTTCAACTAACTTTGGCGCACTGGAGCATGCGCTTGTAGTTCAAATTTGAATTATGTGCATTAAATGCCTAGAAATTCAATTAATGTATAAAAGGAAAACGGACCCCGAATAATTCCAAAATTTAGCACAAAACTCCTATTTGGTCTAAGCTGCCTGTGTAAACAAATTAAGACTAGAGAAGGCAGTGTATGTCGTTTCGCACACGGAGGTGACACGTTCCCTCTCGAAACCACGAGCCTTCTTTAGAGAAGCTCTGGTTTGCCAGAAGCTTATACCAAAGCTTGTCCCAATTCGGCCAAACAATTTACCACAGCATGTTGGTGCCATGTCATGACACCATGCCAATTTTCATGATTTTCAGGCAAGTTTCGAATTTACAGGAATTTAAAAAACAAAGTTTCTCAATGTTATCGGCCGAGCCACGGCGTATAGATATTTGAATTTGATTCCCATTTCTTGCATGGGACCTAGAAATTCACCCAAGGACACACATGTGATTTTTCAACCAACCTTGTGATACATCCATTTTGCATCATGCTTTTATATCAATATTTATTGCACTATGGGTTGTTATTACATGTTATATTACAATACTTATGCCTATTCTCTCTTATTTTACAAGGTTTACACAAGGAGGGAGAATGCCGGCAGCTGGAATTTTGGGATGGAAAAGCAGCAAATATTAGAGACCTATTCTGCACAACTCCAAAAGTCCTGAAACTCCATGAAAGTCATTTTGGGAAATAATAACAAAAATCCAGCGGAAGAAGTTCACCAGAGGGGGGCTCACCTGTCCACAAGGGTGGGGGCGCGCCCTACACCCCAGGGCGCGCCCCCTACCTCGTGGGCCCCCTGTTGGCTCTTCGATGCCCATCTTCTGCTATATGAGGTCTTTCGTCGAGGGAAAAATCATAAGCAACCTTTCGGGACGAAACTCCGCCACCACGAGGCGGAACCTTGGCGGAACCAATCTAGGGCTCCAGCAGAGCTGTTCTGCCAGGGACACTCCCCTCCGGGAGGGGGAAATCATCGCCATCGTCATCACCAACGCTCCTCTCATCGGGAGAGGGCAATCTCCATCAACATCTTCACCAGCACCATCTCCTCTCAAAACCCTAGTTCATCTCTTGAAATCAATTCTTGTCTCCAAGTCCGGGATTGGTACTAGTAGGTTGCCAGTAGTGTTGATTACTCCTTGTAGTTGATGCTAGTTGGTTTATTTGGTGGAAGGTCATATGATCAGATCCTTTATGCATATTAATACCCCTCTGATTAAGAACATGAATATGCTTTGTGAGTAGTTACGTTTGTTCCTGAGGACATGGGAGAAGTCTTGCTATTACTAGTCATGTGAATTTGGTATTCGTTCGATATTTTGATGAGATGTATGTTGTCTAGCCTCTAGTGGTGTTATGTGAACGTCGACTACATAACACTTCACCATTATTGGGGCCTAGAGGAAGGCATTGGTAAGTAATAAGTAGATGATGGGTTGCTAGAGTGATGAAGCTTAAACCCTAGTTTATCGTTGCTTCGTAAGGGTTGATTTGGATCCATATGTTTCATGCTATGGTTAGGTTTACCTTAATACTTTTGTTGTAGTTGCGGATGCTTGCAATAGAGGTTAATCATAAGTGGGATGCTTGTTCAAGTAAGAACAGCACCCAAGCACCGATCCACCCACATATCAAATTATCAAAGTACGAGCGAATCATATGAACGTGATGAAAACTAGCATGACGATATTCCCATGTGTCCTCGGGAGCGCTTTTCCTTACATAAGAGTTTGTCCAGGCTTGTCCTTTGCTACAAAAAGGATTGGGCCACCTTGCTGCACTTTATTTACTTTTGTTACTTGTTGATCGCTACAAATTATCCTATCACAAAACTATTTGTTACCACTTATTTCAGTACTTGCAGAGAATACCTTGCTGAAAACCGCTTATCATTTCCTTCTGCTCCTCGTTGGGTTCGACACTCTTACTTATCGAAAGGACTATGATAGATCCCCTATACTTGTGGGTCATCACCTTGGTGCACTGGAGCATGTGCTTGTAGTTCAAATTTGAATTATTCACATTAAATGCCCAGAAACTCAATTAATGCATAAAAAGGGCCAAATGAACCTCGAATAATTCCAAATTTAAACACGACACTCATATAGTTCAATGTTTGCTTTGTAAAGAAATCAAGAGGGGGGCAACATATATCCTTTCGCTCACAAAGGTCATACGATCCCTCTCGAAACCACACATCTTCTTCAGAGAAGCTACAATTTGCAAGAAGCTTATGACAGAACTTGTCCCAATTCGGCCAATTTTTTTACCACAGCATGCTGGTGCCATGAATTGACACCATGCCAAGTTCTTGAAGGCAAGTTTGGGATTTACAAGAATTTAAAAACCAAGGTTCTCAATGTTTCCGACCGAGCCACGAGGCCCAGATGTTTGAATTTCATTCCCATTCTCGCATGGGACCTATAAATTCACCCAAAGACACACATGTGATTTTTCAACAAACTTTGGTGCACTGGAGCATGTGCTTGTAGTTCAAAAATTTGAATTATGCACATTAAATGCCTAGAAACTCAATTAATGCATAAAAATGCCAAACGAACCTGGAATAATTCCAAATTTTAACCCGACACTCATGTAGTTGCATGTTCACTTTAGATAAATGTTCTAGCAATTCAAACACAATCCTTTCCCTCCGTAACACCATTTTGTCTTTCAAACCATAATGAAAAAAATAGGTATACCACAAACAGATTACTAGCAAGAATCATGTGGGATGCGATATAAAATATCTTGGCGCACCGTCTTGTCTAGCTTACCTGCAGTCCACCGCGCGCGCTTGAACCACACTTGTCCGCCAGTTTCTCGCAACACCGAGCGAAATTTTTCTGTCACCACGGAAATATCTATCCCCCCGCCGCCTCCCTCGCACCAAAAACCATATTTCCACTGTTCATCCTTGCTTTCCAAGTTCAAACCTTCACTAGTGCTCACTGGCAGCTCAGCCTCATCGTCGGTGACCCTTCTTCTTGTAGCGCCGCCTCCTCGCAGGCGACCCTTTTTCTTGCAGCGCCGCCTCCTCGCCGATGACCCTTCTTCTTGCAGCGCCGCCTCCTTGCCACCGACCCTTCTTCTTGTTGCGCGGCCTCCTCTCCTATGACCCTTCTTCTTGCTACAAGGCCTCCTCGATATGGTCAGGTAATCCACACCCCACCCACGCCATCCTCCTCCTTCCCCGTCCCACATGCCCCGACCGACGGTGTGACACCTTCCGCCGAAATCACTGGCCGCGTCGTCCAATTAAGCGCTGCCCACTACCATTTTTCATGTAGTATAACATGGAGCTCGGTAGTATCTGGCAGCGGAGAAGCAAATCGCAGCCGCACGCGTGGACAAGGTTGTGATGGCTGCCATGCATGTCGACCGCTAGATCTTGGAGGATCACCTCGTCTTCGAGGCCACCGTCGACACCGCCACGCGGTTGTCTACTTTATAATACAGTTCATGTTGTTTTCTCGAGGCCACCGCCAGCGCCTTCTAGTGATTTATCCTCTGTAATATTAATATGCAATCTGATATTCTGAAATGCAATGTTCGGTTAACAGTTTGTGAAAGGATCGATATAGTTGACTAGAGGGGGGTGGGTGGATAGGCAACTAACAATTTTTAGCTTTTCTTTATCAATTTAAACTTTGCATCAAAGTAGGTTGTCTAGATGTGCAACTAGGTGAGCAACCTATATGATGCAACAACAACAA
The DNA here is from genome assembly GCA_021605205.1 of Aegilops longissima. Taxonomy (NCBI): domain Eukaryota; kingdom Viridiplantae; phylum Streptophyta; class Magnoliopsida; order Poales; family Poaceae; genus Aegilops; species Aegilops longissima. Next base: position 390,270,298 of record CM038682.1, read on the forward strand.
GAACACAAACAAGTAAGGGATATAACACAAATAAGCTTGCACAAGTAAATGCACGAGATAACCAAGAGTGGAGCCAGTGAAGACGAGGATGTGTTACCGAAGTTCCTTCCTTTTGAGGGGAAGTACGTCTCCGTTGGAGCAGTGTGGAGGCACAATGCTCCCCAAGAAGCCACTAGGGCCACCGTATTCTCCTCACGCCCTCACACAATGCGAGATGTCGTGATTACACTATTGGTGGCCTTGGAGGCGGCGACCGGACCTTTACAAACAAGGTTGGGGCAATCTCCACAACTTAATTTGAGGCTCCCAACGACACCACGAAGCTTCAACACAATGGAATATGGCTCCGCGGTGACCTTAACCGTCTAGGGTGCTCAAACACCCAAGAGTAACAAGATCCGCAAGGGATTAGTGGGCCAATCAAATATCTTTTGGTGGAAGTGTAGATCGTGGCCTTCTCAACCAATCCCTAGAAAATCAACAAGTTTGATTGGCTAGGGAGAGAGATCCGGTGAAAATGGAGCTTAAAGCAACAATGGAGCTTGGGGATGGAAGAGGTAGTCAACTCGGAGAAGAAGACTCCCCTTATATAGTGCAAGGACAAATCCAGCCGTTATCCACTAACTCAGCACGTGACGAGCGGTACTACCGCGCGGGACCATGGTACTACTGCAGGGAACAGCGATACTACCGCTGGCGCCGCAGGAGCTAGATCAGCCTGTGGCAAGGGTGGTAGAACCGCTGGAGCGGTACTATCGCATGCCCTTGTGGTACTACCGCAAGGCAGGATTGGTCTAGTATGAGAAGGCACGGACATATAAAATACATCCGTAGAAACTTTCACTGAGTTCTGATCCATGCAAAAATCTGACACGGTACTACCACACTTGGCAAGCGGTACTAGCGCATAGGGCGCGGATGTAAAAAATTACATCCGCCACTACTTCTGCTCGTGTTGCTGTGACAGGCCAGGGCTCACGGTACTATTGCGCCCATGGGGCGGTACTACCGCGTAGGGCGCGGATGTAAAAAATTACATCCGCCCCTACAACCGCTCGAGCGGCTGAGCCTGGCCAGAGGCCACGGTACTACCGCTCCCAAGGAGCGGTACTACCGCTCCGAAGAGCAGTACTACCGCATGCCCCAGATCAACAACACTAGGAATCCTTCATTTTGCAAAGACACGGAGAGACGGAGGATGCTCCAGAGAGCCAGAGGAAAGGTGGTGCAAAAGGAACAGACGTGTACGTGATGATTCCAGCCAAACCTTTCCAACACGGACCCCCTTAATAGTACGCCTTTCTTACGACTCAAATCCACCAAAAATAAACGTAGAGAAACATCATCTTCAATAGTCTTCGAGGGGCACCAAATCATCTTGTGCCTAGTCATGGTATGTCTGAAATGCTCAATGCACACGATTCGTCCGCAAAAGCATTGTCATCAATCACCAAAACAACTAAGGGATAAATATGCCCTTACAATCTCCGCCTTTTTGGTGGATTGATGACAATACGGGATTTGCACAAAGGGAAAGAACATGGCAAACCCCACAACTATAAAATATAGACGAGCTCCCCCTAGATGTGTGCACACTAGAGAAGTGCTTTGGACTGCATGGCACACATACTAGGATCAATACTACCCCTATATTTTATAGACAAGGCATATCTTGCAAAAATGAACCTAACACTAAGCAAGCAGGCAAGATAATAACTATGAGCAAAAAGAAACCGGCACGAGATAGCATACGCTCACGGGATACTAAGCATGAAAGACAACAAGATAGGCTAGAGTGCATATGTCTTACACCATATGATAGGGAACTAGGTCTTACGAGCACAAACAAAACCAAAGCAAACGAGGTCTAACAGAATGAAAGCAAAGCGACAAAGCGAAACAACACGAAACAAGACACAAATCCTACACTCTCTCCCCCTTTGGCATCAAGACACCAAAAAGGCAGAGAGGACACCTACGACACAGGTGGTAGCTCAGGTTGAGATGATCACTCGTCCTTCTCGTCAGTCTCGGCAGTGGGAATGGTCTCCTCCTTCTTCTCCTCAGAATCAGTCCACTTGCACCCCTGCTTTGCCATCCAAGCTGTCTCTAGGGTGATGTGCTTCTCGGACCCGCTGGATACCTCCTCGCCAGACGTCCTCAAGATCCTCTTGTCATGTCGGCGACTCTCCTTCTAAGCAGCATGAGACCTGTACTACCCCTTGGCTTACATGCAGAACAGAGCCTTCATCTTGTTCTTCAGCTTCTTAGCCCAAGAAGGCTCAGAAGATGAAGGCGAGTAGCCAGCAGAGCTGTCCTCATCAGCGTCCTCCTCCTCGATCTCACCCTCATCCACATCCATCTGAGCAGCCACTGCCTCAGCACGGGTAGTGGTGTTAGCCCACTGGGTCTTGAAGCGGAGCCTGATGGGCTCATGACGAGTCCAGTCAGGGGCAAGAAACTCATCATCGGGATAGAGCTTCTCTCAAGTCTTCAAGATCAACAGAAACAGGTAAGGTCCATAGATGGGTACCTTACGGTTGAACACCGCAAACCGAAGCTAACACCACATGATATGTGAGACATCAAGTGGTTGCGTCTGAGCATGATGCGCCTCCTCACAAATGAGCATCATATCCATGAGATAGGCATGCACCATGTCCTTGTCACCAATGCGCGGAAAGAGGGAGTTGCGGAAGATGCGATGCATGATGTCAAGGAATGAGTTCAGCACCCACGCCTTCTTGCCACTGGGAAGCGTCTTCTCAACATACTAAGGCTAAAGCTTGTTCTTGCTGGCTGACTCGGGATTGGGATGAGGGCGGACACCAACGAGTGTGTTGAGCCCCTCATCAGGAACCTGAAGCAAATCCATGAAGTCCTTCCACTTAGCAGTCATTCGTTGTCCATTGGTCATCCAGGTCATGTTCCGTTCCTCATCAGGATGGAAGTGGACTGAAGCGAAGAACTGTGCTACAATCTCAGGGTCAAAATTGTCGGATTTCGGGTTCCGGCAGACCCTTAAGGTTCGAACTCTGGGGTGCGCGCGGAAATCCAACCCTCCACCGTCTCGTACCTCGCCGAATCGCAGGGACCTAAACTACTAAGAAGAACAACACAAGAGACGCAAGATTTATACTAGTTCGGGCCACCGTTGTGGTGTAATACCCTACTCTACTTTGTGGTGTGGTGGATTGCCTCTGGGGCTATTGAGGAACAGTACAGGGAAGAACAGCCTCGCGAGGGTCTGTTCTTGGTGGGTGTGATGAACTGCTAAGTGGTATCCCGTCGCTCTATCTTGAGGATCGAGTCTCTCTTTCTCTCTCTCTGGATGCTCCTCGTCCTTATCCTTGCGATCCCTCGATCTGATCGATCCCCTACTCTGAGTGTGGCTACTCCTATTTATAGGCGAAGGCCCTGGGCCTCTTCCCAAATGTTGAGCGGGAAGGGCGCCAACAATTGGGCATTTTGAAGGGGAACAGTAGGTATACTTATCCTGACTAAAGTTGGTCCTCGCCTGCCAAAGGCTCTGGTGATGACGCCTACTTGGGCTCCACGATGACTCCCTTCCAGCCGTTGGGGCTGTTGTTGGTCTTGTTGCACCGAAACGGATGCCTTTGCTTGATGCTCTCGCTGCGCTTGCTCCCTTTGCACCAAAGAGGAAAGGAGGGCGCTGCTTGGCTGGCGCCTCGATGGCGCCCTTGGTAAATCACGGCTTGCATCATGGGCACCTCGCGAGGTACCCTGCCTTGAACTCTCCGCTTCCTCATGAGCCAGCTGGCGAGGCCGTGCTCGAGAAGCTCCTTGTCGTCCGCCCCCACGAGGCTTGGCCCCTCGCGAGGTCTTGAGCTTGTGTAGATGAAGATGGGCTGTCACAGGCCTCCTTTGAGCCACGCCACAGGCGCATGCGAGCAAGTCTGGGACCCCGTTCCCGAGCGCCGTGATAGCCCAGGCCCATGGCGCGCCCGGACTTGGCCGTGCAGAGAGGCGAAAGGGCAAGTGCGAAGCGTCACGGGCCCTAACAGCCTGCGGCCTTGGGCGCCGCGTGGCGGTTGATTGGACGTGTGCGCACTGCTCCCCCACGACGCCTTGGTAACCGCCCGGACTCGACAGGTCCCTGCATGCAAAGTTGGTCATGATGATCGGTGATCGTGGTGGCCGACGGTTGGCCTTCGCCGGCTATAAGTACGGAACGGCGTGCGCCCTTCCAGTCTATCCTTTTGGTTCTCCTCTTCCTCGTCTCGTCTGGTTGCCATTGCTCCGATCCGCCGGTTCTCCAGGGAAGAGAAGGGAAAGGCTCCTCAAGAGGATCCTGACCGCTCCCCAAAAAGCGGCTTGCCCTCTGGTCGGGCAGGGCGCTTCGCGAGAGGCACCCATGCCCTGGTGCGTGCGGCCGCCACCAGGGTTTCCTCTTCCCTTGTATGCGCAAATTGGTGGCCCCGAAGGAGGTGATGCCGGGCGCCACGAGCAGCGCCGCCGACGACGCCGACGGGTCACAAAGGTGTGCGTCTTCCCCCCTGGAGTCCACGCCGAGGGCTCCTGCCGGGAGCTCGTGCTTCGCGTCGCCGCGCCTCCTAAGTCTTGGATTCGTCTTCCTTCTTTCTTCGCCTCCGTCGTCCGCCATGGGGAGCCCCTGGGACTCTGGCTGCAGCACGCCGGCTGCGGCACCCTCGCGACCGGGGCAGAGGTCGCAGTGGTTGCCCCGGGCAAGGTCTTCATGACTCGAGGCTCGGACGATGTCGCTCGGGTCTGCAGGACGAGGGGCGCCCTCATGATCCACGGAGTGCAGCGGTGCTTGGTGGTGTCCTTCAAGGTCTTCGACGGAGGGTCGCTCGGCTGGAGTGCTGCCCGGGAGAGGTGGTGAGGTCTGCCGTGGGAGGCGGAGCCAACCGTCCACTCCTTGGCAGCTTCTCGAGGCGAAAGCTGGAGGATCAGCGACTCCGTCGAGCTCTTCGCGACGCCGGAGGCAGCGATGACAGCTCTGAGCCCCGAGCTGCGCGCGCTCCCGGGCGAGGCGAGCTCGTCAGTCGCCGCCGCCCCTGATCTGGATGGGGTTGGCTCCGGACCGAGTGGCCCACTGTTGATGATGGCGTCTGCCGCTGTGGTCCCTGTAGATAGGACTCCTTAGGATTCACGTCTTTTGTTCCTGCGAGGAGCCAAGAATGTACCCCGCGGGGGCTTGTAAGATATTTGTAGCTTTGTTTGTCAATATGATCCTTATTGTGAGGCAATGCGGGATGCTCATTCCGTTCTAGCTCAGTTTCTTCCTTTCAGACCTCGTGAGGGCTTGGTGCTCTGCCGGCAGGTCCCGATCCAAAGCGGCTTCAGCCGTCGCTGGTATCTGGTCGCGATGCGTGGTCAAGGCCAGGAGGTGAGCGGCCCGAGGTCCGGTAAGAGCCTCTGTGTCGCGATGCTCAGGGGGTCCCCCTTGGCGCTCAAGCAGCCATCTTTCGGTGAGAAAGGAGAGCGACATTGCTAGCACGGAGTTGCATTGAGTGTGGGGATGGTGTTGCGATGGCTAGTGTGTCCAGAGGGTGACTTATCTCGAGGGTCAGGACAATGCTTCCTGGTGCGGCGCCAGGTCCGTGCCTTGGCCGGTGAGAGGTTGCATGGCGAGGTCGTTCCGTGCTCCTTGGAGGGACCCTGTGGGTTCACCACAAAAGGAACAAGAGCTCGCCGTGGCGATCGTTAGTCCTGCCGTTAGTTTCTTTGGAGCGGCGCGAGAGGCCTCATGAGGTGTGTCAGGCGCCCGTGAGCTGCAGCGGGACTCACGAGGCCCTACCTCAAGGCGGGTTGCGCTGGCTGGGCCTTATCTTGAGTGTGCTCCTGCAAATTTGGCGGATGCGGTGCTCTCGTCTTGGTCCGGCTCTCGGGCTGGTCTCGGCCGTCGGTGGCAAGCCAGGTCGCGATGCCATGGACAAGACCAGAGGGTGAGGGCGGAGAGCGGTAGGAGCCGTGAGTCGCGATGCTCGGGCACCCCCTTTAACGCATAAGCTAGGTTAGATGGCGCAACTCGTCCTCGGGTCCCGGCTCTCGGGCTGGTCTAAGCCGTCGCTGGCAAGCCAGGTCGCGATGCCATGGACAAGACCAGAAGGTGAGGGCCGGAGAGTTGGTAGGAGCCCTGAGTCGCGATGCTCAGGCACCCCCTTTAACTTAGCATAAGCCGGGTGAAGCAGCAACTCTCGTCCTCGGGTCCTGGCTCTCGGGCTGGTCTCAGCCGTCGCTGGCAAGCCAGGTCGCGATGCCATGGACAAGACCAGAGGGTGAGGGCTGGAGAGCCGGTAGGAGCCCTGAGTCGCGATGCTCAGGCACCCCCCCTTTAACTTGCAAGCTGGATTAGATGACAAAACTCTACGTCCTCGGGTCCTGGCTCTCGGGCTGGTCTCAGCCGTCGCTGGCAAGCCAGTCGCGATGCCATGGACAAGACCGAGGGTGAGGGCGGAGAGCGGTGGCGCCTGAGTCGTGATGCTCAGGCACCCCCTTTAGCGTGCAAGATTCGCCACCGGGAAAAGGCACCAAATAACAAGCATGGTGCAGCGAGAGCATAATGCTAAGGAAAAGCGGGAAGGATACATGCGGCTGGGGTGGCCGAGCGGCCTTGGGATGATGCAGCCAGGCGCCTAACAGGATAAGCTAAAGACATGAAATAAAGGGGTACATGCCGCAGGACGGACCACGCTGCACTGGGAATAATGCGGCCCTAAAGGCGCCCAGTAGGAAATAAAACTTAAAGGTGTCACTGGTGATGTTGGGGATGAAGGGTTGTTGATGTAGCAGACTCGGTGGGCTGCGGAGCCGATCCTCACGAGCCCCCAGGCCCGGGGCCTCGGGAGGCTCGGGAGGCGTGGCGGCTCCTCATGGGCCATCTCCATCTCCGCCGGGGCTGCGGCGTGCTGGCCTCTTGAGCCTCGGGATGGTCCTCATGAGGCAGCCCAGTGCGCGGCAGCCGCGTTAGGCGAGCCATAAGGCATGCGACGTAGCTGTGGGGCGGACCCTCATAGCGTCCCACTCGCGAGGGCAGGCGCTCTCGAGATGCGGCTCGGTTGAGCCTGGTATGTCGATGCAGACGCGCAGCCCACCATCCTCGCTGGATGGGGGCCCACGGCCGGAGTGGCGGCTGCCCCTCATGACCCTTGACTCCTGTAACTCTGAATGGCCTTGCTGATGAACTCTTGAGGTTCTGTCCTCCTGGTCTTGCTCACCTTGCGGAAGCGCGCTCAAACACGCCTCCACGTGGTGCCCAAGCGCCTCCTCGAGACCTTGGCGATGTCGGCGGCCCTCGGGAGAGCCTCCGAGCCACTCGAGGAGGCGCGGGCGCGCTTTCCTATGCGATGGAAGGAGGCTCCCCCCAGCCCGGTGTGGACCCTGAGGGGCCTGTCTCTTGAAGAGCCGGGCCGGTCGATGTCTTCTTCTTCTTGGGTGCGGCATCGGGAGGCCTCCTGCTGCTGTGGTCTGGGTCTTCCAGCGATGCGGCCTTAAAAGCTCGCTCCAGGGAGCACACTGCGTCTCTCTCTTCACAGGGCACCGTGATGACTCCGCCGCTTCCTGGCATCTTGAGGATGTTGTAGCCATGGTGGGTTACGGCAATGAATTTGGCCAGCGCTGGGTACCCGAGGATGGCATTGTACGGCAGGCGAATGTGGGCGACATCGAAGTCGATGAGCTCAGTGTGGTAGTTGTCGCGGGCCCCGGAGGTGACAGGAAGGCGGACCTGCCCGATCGGGACCGTGGAGCCGTCGGTGACTCCGGAGAAAGGCTTGGTTGGCTGAAGCTGGCTGTAAGGCGCGAAGATTGTTGAATGTTTCCACGGACGGGACGTTGAGCCCTGCTCCGCCGCCGTCGAGGGTCTTGGTGACCAGCACGTTCGCGATGATTTGGGAGCAAAGCATCGGGAGAACTCCGGCTGTGGCTGCGCGCTTGAGCTGATCCGCTGAGCTGAGCGTGATGGCGCACGCCAACCACCTGAGAGGCGTGTGGACTCGAGCTTGGGGAGGACTGCATTCACTTCGCGGGCGAACTTCTTGAAGATGCGGTGAGAGGCTCGGGCTTGAGCTCCACCCAGGATGCAGGCGATCGCACGCGCTTCCTAAAAGACCCCAGCCCACTCGTCCTGATGACGGTCTTCGACTCTCCTTGGCGGCGGTGGCAGCGGAGGGAGGCCCGCGTTCCCTTGCGGGCGATCCTCACGAGGCCGATCCCTCCAGCCTCCCTCACGAGGCGGGTCTTGCCAGCGGTCCTCGCGAGGTTGGTCGCGCCACCCTTGGCGCGGCGCGGTCTTCCTGCGTCTGCATTCCTTCCTCCTCCTCGGCCGTAGCCCGGTCGCTGCGCTCGGGCGTCTGCGATCCTTCCTTCAGCGCCGGCCGGAGCTCTTGACATTCATTGGTGTTGTGGGTGTGGAGGTCGTGGTACACGCAGTACCGGCTGCCCTTGGAGGACTCGGGCTGATCTCGCCTCGCTTGGTGTGCGGTTCGGCTGCGAGCACGGCAGCCCTGCGCTTTGTGTCCTTGGCCTTGGACTTCTTCTCTTGGGATCGCGGCGGGCAGCTTGAGGAGGAGGCGCGCCTCCTCAGCCCTGGCGCACTGCTCGCCAAGTTGAACAACTCGGTAGGTGCACAGATCTTCATGCATCGCCGGCTCCTCCTTCATCTTGACGTCGCGCCGCGCCGTCGGAGAAGGCGAGATGATGGCCTCCTCCGTCACCACAGGGATCTTGGTAGCGTTATTGAAGTCTTTGGATGTACTTTGCAGGGTTTCCCGGCTGCTGCTTGATTCGGCGCATGTCGCTCACGGCGGTGGCGGTCGCGAGTACCTTGGAAGTTGGCGATGAAGCGGGTGCGCATCTCGGCCAGGAAGAGATCGTGCACGGGCCGATTCAGAGCCAAGTGCGGGCCCCGTCCTTGAGCGTCATGGGAAACCAGTTCGCCATGACCTTTTCATCCCCATTGGCATCCTTGATGCCCAGCTCGTAGAGCTGGAGGAACTCCGTAGGGTCGGCGGTGCCGTCGTAGCGAGGAGGCAGGTCCGGCTTGAACTTGGCGGGCCATGCGACGGTGCGCAGCTCGGAGGTGAAGGCGCGGCAGCCCGCCGTGGCCGCGGGGGGCCTCGGACGGCAGAGGGCTTGGTCTTGCAGGCCTCCCTGCGCCGCGGCTGGGGGCAGCGCAGGGTCTTGACGTGCTGGAGCGGGGAGCGCTCGGGCAGCTCTTGCGGGCGAGGAACTTATTGGCAGCTCTGCTCTTGCTGCGTCGGTGCTGGCGGAGCAGGTTCCGCCAGGCCGCGCACCTTGGGGCCAGGCGCCGTCTTGAGGAGGCGGCTGGCGCGCCGGAGCTTCATCGCCAGCGAGGCGGGCTGCGGTGCAGCGAGATGGGCGGCGAGGTCTCCTCCCGCAGCAGCGGACGAGCTCAGCGACCAGTCGAGCAATTCTTCATAAACGTCATCGGCGGGCGGTAGCGCAGAGAGCTCGTTAGCGCGATGAGTGCAGCTCGGGCCTCCATGGCGCGGTAGCGTGTGACGAAGAACCAGCGGGGGTGGCGAAAGCGTGGCGGTGCGGCCGTCCCGCCTCATGGGCGGAGTCTTTGGGGCGGCGCTTGCTGCTCGTTCCCCCGGGCGATGGCGGCGTTGATGGCGGCGACGAGAGCAGCGAGGGCGCCCGCCGGCGGAGCCGTCTGGGCGACATGGGAGGCGAGGGTGGCTCGGCGCTTCGGGCGGGCCCGGCGCGTCGACATGGTTGCGGTGGTCGAGGAAGAACAAAGCGACGAAAAGGCAGATTCCGGCGCAACCCTACGGGCGCGCCAAATGTCGGATTCGGGTTCGGTAGACCCTTAAGGTTCGAACTACGGGGTGCTGAAATCAACCCTCCACCGTCTCGTACCTCGCCGAATCGCAGGGACCTAAACTACTAAGAAGAACAACACAAGAAAGCAAGATTTATACTAGTTAAGGGCCACCGTTGTGGTGTAATACCCTACTCTAGTTTGTGGTGTGGTGGATTGCCTCTGGGGCTATTGAGGAACAAGATGCAGGGAAGAACAGCCTCGAGGGTGCATTCTTGGTGGGTGTGATGAACTACTAAGTGGTATCCGTCGCTCTAGCTTGAGGATCGGGTCTCTCTCTCTCTCTGGATGCTCCTCGTCCTTATCCTTGCGATCCCTCGATCGATCGATCCCCTACTCGAGTGTGGCTACTCCTATTTATAGGTGAAGGCCCAGGCCTCTTCCCAAATGTTGGCGGGAAGGCGCCAACAATTGGGCATTTTGAAGGGAACAACAGGTACACTTATCCCGACTAAAGTTGGTCCTCGCTTTGCCAAAGGATCTCAGTGATGGCCTTTGCTTGGGCTCCATGATGACTCCCTTCCAGCCGTTGGGGCTGGTCTTGGTCTTGTTGCACCTAAGCGGATGCCTTTGCTTGATGCTCTCGCTGCGCTTGCTCCCTTTGCAGCAAAGAGGAAAGGAGGACGCCTGCAGGCTGGCGCCCGATGGCGCCCTTCATAAATCACGGCTTGCGTCATGGGCACCTCGCGAGGTACCTGCCTTGAACTCTCCGCCTCCTCATGAGCCAGCCTGACGAGGCCGTGCTCGAGAAGCTCCTTGTCATCCGCCTCATGATCTCAGCCTCTCGCGAGGTCTTGAGCTTGTGTAGATGAAGATGGGCTGTCCTAGGCCTCCTCTGAGCCACGCCGCAGGCCACAGGCAGGCAAGTCTGGGGACCCCCGTTCCCAGAACGCCGACAAAAATCCAGGTGAAAAGAGATCACATCCTCAATGCCAAACTGCTCCACTAGGTCCAAAGCCTCACCAAAATAGCCATGGTGCTTATCCTGCCTCATATGATTCATGTCAATCCAGTGCATGTCCACATAGATGTTCTGCTTGGCCTTGATCACATCCAAATAGGTAAGATTCTGCTGCTTGGTCCAGAACAAATCATTCCCCCTGAAGTTTGCACGGGGATTCACATAGGGGTTGATCTTCCTTTGAGTGACAAACTCAGCCAGTGGTATCTCATCCATGCCCATGGAGGGCTCCTTGATCTTGGTGGCGGTGGTTTTGGTTCTGCATTGGGAGGCATTGGAGCCCTCTGGAGCTTCACCTTGGTTGAGCAGACGCTTGGAACCCGTGTAACGGCTGGGATTGGAATGACGGACATTGGAACCGGAGCCACCACCTATGACACAAAACACACGAACACGCAATAGAAGTGAGAAGGATCAATGCAAAGGCCACAACAAAACAAGTGAAATAAGTAGAAATAGCATTGGGTAGTTGCCACGTGGAAGATTTGACACCAACGACAGTACCGCACGGATGCGCGGAACTAAAGTTTTAGTGCCGCTCCAGCCACGGTAGTACCGCGCCAGGATGGCACGGTAGTACCGCGGCGGGAGCGGAAGTAAAATTTTACTTCCGCGCCTCGCGCGGTAGTACCGCTCCTGAGGAGCGGTAGTACTGTTCGAGCGGTAGTACCGTACGAACGGTAGTTTCGTACGAGCTGTAGTACTGCACGGGAGGTGCGGTAGTACCGCATGAGGTCGGATCTAAAGCACAAGTGGATCTGAGTACAGCCGCGACAACGGAGCGGTACTACGGTTGATCAAATCTACGACAGGGCAACATACCAAATACCATCTCTACGCATTACTACTCTCCTACATCCTACTCTTGCAACGATTTGAGTACCGCACGTCATCATGGTAGTACCGCCCGGGCGGAAGTACCGCACTGTGGGCGGTAGTACCGCTCCCCCAACGGCAGTAAAAATTACTGCCATGCTGGTTGCGGTAGTACCGTGCGCAACTCCTACAGTAGTACCGTGGCCAGCCACGGTATTTTCGTAGACCCAAGAAAATGCATGTTTCACAAAAGGAAGAAAAAACAGCCTTTGCAATGCAACCTACTAGTGAACAGACACACCAAAGATCTAAACCACGAGACAACACAAGGAAGGTCGACACGAAGGAAGAAAGGCAAAAGACAACAAGGACTAAACACACAACACAATCTCTCCAGAGAGAGGGCGGTGGCCGGAGCCACCTATGTTTGAGTCAATTGGTATGGCCCCGTGAAGAATTATCCTTGGGCCCATGACCAAAACTCGTCTTTGAAGCACAAGTACCATCAACAAAGGCTAATGTGAAAGAGTTGATCAATTTATGCACAATAGGGGGAGGGAGAGTTCATTGAGAGAACAACACTCCCCCTATGTCGATGCCTACACCTAAACAAGATAACCAGTTGGGTATGGTGGGGTGTGCAAGGGTTCAAGCAACATTGCTCGAATCAATGATATTTAGCTCATTCCTTAACTCGCGAAATCTTGCTTCATCCAAGGGCTTCGTGAAAATATCTCCAAGGTTATCATGAGTGTTGACATAGTTGAGCTCGATCTCCCCTCGCCGAATGTGATCCCCGATGAAGTTATAACGAATCTCAATATGCTTCGTCTTGAAGTGTTGAACCGGGTTGACAGAAATCTTGATGGCACTTTCATTGTCACACCAAAGAGGCACTTTGTCACAAATGACACCGTAATCCTTTAAAGTTTGCCTCATCCATAGAAGTTGTGCACAACAACTATCAGCGGCCACATACTCCACTTCGGTGGATGAGAGAGACACACAACTTTGCTTCTTGGAAGACCAACTCACCAAAGAACAACCAAGGAATTGGCACCCTCCGGAAGTGGACTTCCTATCCACTTTGTCTCCCGCCCAATCAGAGTCCGAATAGCCCATAAGGTTGAAGTTAGATCCTCTTGGGTACCATAGGCCAAAGTTTGGGGTATGATCCAAATATCGAAAGATTTGCTTGACCGCCACAAAGTGGCTTTCCTTGGGTACGGCTTGAAACCATGCACAAATTCCCACACTCAACATGATATCTAGTCTAGATGCACAAAGGTAAAGCAAGGAGCCAATCATGGAGCAATATACCTTTTGATCCACCGCTTTACCATTGGGATCTATGTCCAGTTGGCATTTGACGGGCATTAGAGTGGAAGCCGCCTTGACATCACTTAGCTTGGATATCTTGAGCATGTCTTGAGTGTATTTGTCTTGGTTGATGAAGGTTCCTTCTCTTCGTTGCTTGACTTCGAACCCGATAAACAACTTCAACTCTCCCCTCATGGACATCTTGAACTTGGAGGTCATGAGTGCGGCAAATTCCTCATTGAAAGCTTTGTTAGGGGAACCAAAGATAATATCATCAACATATAGTTGGCACACAAACAACTCCCCTTTGACCTTCTTAGTAAAAAGAGTGGGGTCAATTTTCCCAATTTCAAAACCGCGATATTGCAACAACTCGGTAAGGTGGTCATACCACACACGTGGGGCTTGCTTAAGGCCATAGAGTGCCTTATCGAGTTGGTACACATGACCGGGAAAATAGGGATCCTCGAACTCGGGGGGTTGTTTGACATACACCAACTCATTAATAGGACCATTAAGAAAAGCACTCTTCACACCCATTTGTTGCAACTTAAAGTTATGATGAGAAGCATAAGCAATCAACAAATGAATGGATTCAAGGCGAGCAACGGGAGCAAAGGTTTCACCATAGTCGATACCCTCGACTTGGGAGTAGTCGTGTGCTACCAAGCGAGCCTTGTTGCAAACGATAATTCCATGAGCACCTTGCTTGTTCTTGAATATCCACTTTGTTCCAATGACATTATGGTTCCCCATTGGCCTTGGCACCAATCTCCACACCTTGTTGTGCTCGAAGTTGTTGAGTTCTTCATGCATGGCATTAAGCCAATCCGGATCCTCGAGCGCCTCATAGACCTTTTCGGGTTCAACACAAGAGACAAACGCGTGATGTTCATAAAAGTTTGCTAATTTTCTACGAGTGCTTACCCCCTTTCGTAATCTTCTAAGCACATTTGTCATGGGATGATCTTTGGTGGATAGCTTGGATGCAATCTTAGTGGCACGACCCTCCAATTCCTCTTGAGTGTTGTCTTGAGCTTGTTCTTGATCTTGAACTAGCTCGGAGGAGAGAACTTGATCTTGGGCATCACTTGGTGATTCACCACCATCTTGAGGTTGATCTTGCCCTTGATCTTGTTCATTTGGTTGAGGGCCTTCACTTTGTTCTTCAGAAGCGTGTGGGTCTTGAGTTGGTGATGGTTCCACTTGAGTGGAACATTGTCCTTCTCCTTTGGCCACAAGGGGTTCCTCAATGGGTAGGATAAAGCCAACACCCATTCTAATTATGGCTTGGGGAGGAATTTCATCACCTACATCACAAGTACCACTTTGCTCCACTTGGGAGCCGTTATTCTCATCAAACTCCATGTTACATGTCTCCTCAATAAGTCCCGTGGACTTATTGAGGACACGGTAAGCATGAGAGTTTGTAGCATAACCAACAAATATGCCCTCTTGAGCTCTAGCCTCAAATTTAGACAAGCGAACACCTTTCTTGAGAATGAAACACTTACACCCGAACACCCGAAAGTACTTGAGGTTGGGCTTGTTACCGGTGAGTATCTCATACGGAGTCTTGTTCATGCCCTTGTGGAGATAGAGCCGATTGGATGCATGACACGCGGTGTTGATGGCTTCGGCCCAAAATCTGTATGGAGACTTGAACTCTGCCATCATGGTTCTTGCCGCGTCCATCAATGTCCAGTTCTTCCTCTCTGCTACACCATTTTGTTGAGGGGTGTAAGGTGCGGAATATTGATGCGTGATCCCCTCATCACTAAGAAACTCATCCAAGGTGTAGTTTTTGAACTCGGTGCCGTTGTCACTTCTTATTGTCAAGATCTTTGCATTTTCTTGGCGTTGGGCTTCATTTGCAAATTCAATGACGGTTTGTTGGGTCTCACTCTTCCTCTTGAAGAAGTATACCCAAGTGTATCTTGAATAATCATCCACAATCACCAAGCAATACTTTCTACCCCCAAGACTATCAAAGGATGGAGGCCCAAAGAGATCCAAGTGAAGGAGCTCCAAAGGCCTCTTCGAGTAAATTATAGTCATGGGAGGGTGAGCCTTTTCATGTAGCTTTCCTTTGATACAAGCACTGCAAGCACGATCTTTAGCAAAACTAACATTTGTTAGTCCACGGACATGGTCCCCCTTGACAAGACTTTGCAAAGATCTCATATTGACATGGGCTAAATGGTGATGCCAAAGCCATCCCACGTCAACTTTAGCCATTAGGCATGTCGCGGTCTTAGTGGGTCGCTTCGAGAAGTTAATCACATAGAGACCGTTCTCGACATGCCCAACAAAGGCTACTTTAAGAGTCTTACTCCACAAGAGGGCCACGGTATCAATATCAAAGAAAGTAGCAAAGCCCATAAGTGCAAGTTGATGACGGAAAGTAAGTTGTATGCAAGGGACTCAACAAGCATGACATTCTCGATCGTGAGATCATAAGAAATGACAACCTTGCCAAGACCCAATACCTTAGAAGACGAGGCATCACCCCACTCGACATTGGTGGGCATAGATGGAATCTTGTGCACGTCCACCACCAAGTCCTTGCTTCCGGTCATATGGTTAGTCGCTCCACTATTAAGCAACCATGATCCCCCACCGGAAGCAAACACCTACAAGAGATCAATGCTTGGTTTTGGGTACCCATTTTGTAATGGGTCCTTTTATGTTAGTGACAAGGCTCTTAGGAACCCAAATAGACCATTAAATGTACTCATAAGGAGAACCAACAAATTTAGCATAAACATGTCTATCACTAGCACGACATAACACATAGGAAGGGTTAAAATCGCCGGTTTTGTTGGAAGAGGTGGCATTGCCTTTATCGACACCACCACCCTTCACATTGTTCTTCTTATCCTTAGAAGCACCCTCTCCCTCTTTCACAAAAGTTTGCTTGAGAGGAGGAGGTTGTTTGGTCTTGTCATTCTTCTTCTTGTTTTTGGACTTGGGTGCGAACCCAATCCCTTCCTTGGCCACAACATCCTTTTGATTGCTCAAAAGGTCGTTGAGGTTCTTCCCACCTTGTATGCACGACACAAGGCCTTTCTCAAGTTGCTCCTTCAACTTTGCATTCTCATCAAAAAGATGCACATGCTCACAACAAGGGTTAGTACCATTTGCATTATCAATTAAAACCATATGAGGAAACGTGGCTTTCTCCTTGGTTAGCTTCACTTGGAGTTGATCATGAGACTCTTTAAGACTAGCATGAGTACCCTTCAAGGACTTGTGAGCCTTGTCAAGTATATCAAACTCCTCCTTGAGTCTAGCAACATCAATCCCAAGTTTGGCCTTCTCGAAATTTAGCACACGAGATACAACAAGAGCTTGATCAAGATCATTCTTTAATTTAGAATGATCATCATTGTATGACTCCTCAAGAACCAAACTATGATCACGCTCTTCTTCACGATCATTAGAGAGATCTGATATCTCATCGGCATAGTGATACGTCTCCAACGTATCTATAATTTTTGATTGCTCCATGCTATATTATCTACTGTTTTGGGCAATATTGGGCTTTATTATCCACTTCTATATTATTTTTGGGACTCACCTATTAACCGGAGGCCCGGCCCAGATTTGCTGTTTTATGCCTATTTCAGTGTTTCGAGGAAAAGGAATATCAGACGGAGTCGAAACGGAACGAAATCAACTGGAGAAGTTATTTTTGGAAGGAAAGCCACCGGATAGACTTGGACTCTACGTCAGAAGATACGGGAGCTGGCCACGAGAGTGGGGGGCGCGCTCACCCCCCTAGGGCGCGCCCCCCTGCCTCGTGGGGCCCCCGAAGCTCCACCGACGTACCCCGTGCACCCATATATACCTACGTATCGTAAAACTTCCAGAACAGAAGATAGATCAGGAGTTCCGCCGCCGCAAGCCTCTGTAGACACCAAAAACCTCTCGGGAGCCCATTCCGGCACCCTGCCAGAGGGGGAACGCATCACCGGTGGCCATTTTCATCATCCCTGCGCTATCCATGACAAGGAGGGAGTAGTTCACCCTCGAGGCTGAGGGTATGTACCAGTAGCTATGTGTTTGATCTCTCTCTCTCTCGTGTTCTCTCTCATGTTCCCTCTATGGCATGATCTTGATGTATCCCGAGCTTTGCTATTGTAGTTGGATCTTATGATGTTTCTCCCCCTCTACTCTCTTGTGATGAATTGAGTTTCCCCTTTTGAAGTTATCTTATCGGATTGAGTCTTTTATCAGAACACTTGATGTATGTCTTGCCGTGCTTATCTGTGGTGACAATGGGATATCATGTGCCACTTGATGTATGTTTTGGTGACCAACTTGCGGGTTCCGCCCATGAATCTATGCATAGGGGTTGGCGCACGTTCTTGATTCTCCGGTAGAAACTTTGGGGCACTCTTTGAAGTACTTTTATGTTGGTTGGATAAATCTGAGATTGTGTGATGCATATCGTATAATCATGCCCACGGATACTTGACGTGACAATGGAGTTTCTAGGTGACATTAGGGTTTTGGTTGATTTGTGTCTTAAAGTGTTATTCTAGTACGAACTCTAGGGCTGTTTGTGACACTTATAGGAATAGCCCACCGGATTGATTGGAAAGAATAACTTTGAGGTGGTTTCGTACCCTACCATAATCTCTACGTTTGTTCTCCGCTATTAGTGGCTTTGGAGTGACTCTTTGTTGCATGTTGAGGGCATTTTATATGATCTATCTATGTTATTATTGTTGAGAGAACTTGCACTAGTGAAAGTATGAACCCTAGGCCTTGTTTCCTATCATTGCAATACCGTTTACGCTCACTTTTATCATTAGTTACCTTGCTGTTTTTATATTTTCAGATTACAAAAACCTTTATCTACCATCCATATTGCACTTGTATCACAATCTCTTCGCTGAACTAGTGCACCTATACAATTTACCATTGTATTGCGTGTGTTGGGGACACAAGAGACTCTTTGTTATTTGGTTGCAGGGTTGTTTGAGAGAGACCATCTTCATCCTACGCTTCCCGCGGATTGATAAACCTTAGGTCATCCACTTGAGGGAAATTTGCTACTTTCCTACAAACCTCTACACTTGGAGGCCCAACAACGTCTACAAGAAGCAGGTTGTGTAGTAGACATCAAGCTCTTTTCTGGCGCCATTGCCGGGGAGGCTAGGTAAGTGAAGGTATCTCTTTAGATCTTGCAATCGTATCTTTTTGTTTCTTGTTTTAGCACTAGTCTAGTTTATAAAAGAAAACTACAAAAAAATGGAATTGAGTTTGTCTCATACGCTTCATCTTTTTAATATCTTTCATGAGTATGATGGAAAGGAAATTTGTGCCAAAGTGTTAGAAGAAGAATGCATTAAAATGTTTGGCACTAAATCTTTGAATGATGAGCATGATTGCAATGTTTTTAGTATGAACTCCTTCAATATCCATAGTACTAATGATGATTGCACTAGTTATGATGAAAATTCCTCCTATAAACATGTCAATTTTTGTGGAGTAGATTGGGCTTGTAAGTACACACCAAATAGGGAAGATAGATATTGCAAGAGGCATAAGTACTTAGAAACCAAATTGTTGCAAGAAGAGCTAGATGAATGTGCTGAAAGATTAAATATTTTTCGTGCCCCTTGTGAACTTTGCAATGAACATGGTCATTTAAAGCTCCAATGCTATTTGTTTTATGATCAAGTCGTGTCCAAATATTGTGATAATTTGATTACCCTTGAGCATCATAAAGAGCTTAGCCTTCTTTTGGGTTATGAAGAAATGAAACGTATAACTGAGGGTATTCCAAAATTTAATCTTGATAGAATCCTTGATTTTGATCTAGAAAAGATTTATATGTATTGTGCGATGAATTGCATTGAAAATCCTTATATTGCCAATTACATAAAGAAAAGAAAACAAATAGAAGATGAAGAGAATACTAATGAAAGGGAAGAGACTTCCCAATATCCTCCTATTATTTCTTATGATGAATCAGGTAACGAGGAGGAGCTTTCTATTAAACCAATCTCATCAATAAGGAGCTCAAATAGGAAGGTTGAACCTACACATAATGTGAATAAGAAAAAGAAAAGAAGGAGCAACAAAGGTAGTAAGGTATCCCTCTCAAATGATGTTGCTCCTACTACTCATTGTGATGATAATAATTGCTTTACTATTGGTGCTATCCATACTATTAATGATGAGAGTGATTATGCTTATGATATGAAAAGGCCCAAGCTTGGGGAAGCTATGTTTGATGAGGATGACATATTTGAGAATATATTTGCTGCAATTAATGTTTGTACCAAGCTTGGGGATGCTATGTTTAATAATGATGATATTTTTAGCCTCTCAAGTTTTGATATGCAAAATTTATTATGATCAACGCATGCCTCCTATCTATGATGATTATTGTGATGACACGTATGCTTTAAAGAATAATGATAACCATGAAACTTGTCATATTGATCTTAATTTTCAATCATATGATAGTTATTTTGTTGAGTTTGCTCCCACTATTATTCATGAGAAGAAATTTGCTTATGTGGAGAGTAATAAAAATTCTATGCTGTAGATCATGAAAAGAATGCTTTAGGTGCTGGTTATATTGTTGAATTCATTCATGATGCTACTGAAAATTATTATGAGGGAGTAATATATATTCTTGTAGGAATTGCAATAATATCAAGTTTCCTCTCTATGTGCTTAAAGTTTTGAAGTTATGCTTGTTTTGCTTTCCTATGCTAGTTGATTATTGTTCCCATAAGTTTTTTGCTCACAAAATCCCTATGCATAGGAAGTGGGTTAGACTTAATGTGCTAGTATTATTCTTCATGATGCTCTCTTTATGTTTCAATTCTTATCTCTTATGTGAGCATCATTGAAATCATCATGCCTAGCTAGGGGCGTTAAACGAAAGCGCTTGTTGGGAGGCAACCCAATTTTATTTTAGTTTCTTGCTTTTTGGTTCTGTTTAGGAATAAATAATCCATCTATCCTATGTTTAGATGTGGTTTTGTGTTTTAATTAGTGTTTGTGCCAAGTAGAACCTTTGGGAAGACTTGGGTGAAGTCTTTATGATCATGCTGTAAAAAACAGAAACTTTAGCGCTCACGAGATTAGCTAGAACTTTTTACCGGAGAGTGATATTTAGTTTATTATTTTTGCAAATGATTACCAGACAAATTACTCAGGTCCACCAATTTATTTTAGAATTTTTGGAGTTACAGAAGTTCGCGTTAGTTACAGATTACTACGGATTGTTCTGTTTTTGACAGATTCTGTTTTCATTGTGTTGTTTGCTTATTTAGATGACTCTATGGCTAGTAAAATAGTTTATAAACCATAGAGAAGTTGGAATACAGTAGGTTTGACACCAATATAAATAAATAATGAGT
The DNA here is from genome assembly GCA_021605205.1 of Aegilops longissima. NCBI lineage: Eukaryota > Viridiplantae > Streptophyta > Magnoliopsida > Poales > Poaceae > Aegilops > Aegilops longissima. The sequence continues at coordinate 390,290,612 of CM038682.1, forward strand.
TCATTACAGTACCTTGAAGTGGTGTTTTGTTTTGTTTCGCTAACGGAGCTCACGAGTTTTCTGTTAAGTTTTGTGTTGTGAAGTTTTCAAGTTTTGGGTAAAGATTCGATGGACTATGGAATAAGGAGTGGCAAGAGCCTAAGATTGGGGATGCCCAAGGCACCCCAAGGTAATATTCAAGTATAACCAAGCGTCTAAGCTTGGGGATGCCCCGGAAGGCATCCCCTCTTTCGTCTTCGTTCATCGGTAACTTTACTTGGAGCTATATTTTGATTCACCACATGATATGTGTTTTGCTTGGAGCGTCATTTTATTTTGTTAGTATTTGCTCGCTGTTATTTATTACAGTGTTTTTCATCTTTAGTTTCAATAAAAAAAGTCAAGGATAGCCTTTGCCACGCTTATTTTGCTAGTATACATGTTGTTGTTTGAAAACAGAAAGTTTACCGCTGTTGCAAAAATTCCCTAGAAAAGTCAGAGAGTGGTATAATGTTTAATATTTTTGCATATTGAGCTCTGATAAATATATTACAGTGGGAATTTTAGTTCATAATTTTTGGAGTTACGGAATTATGATGAATCTTGCATTCTTTACAGGCTGTACTGTTTTGGCAGATTGTTGTTATGTTTGCATATGCTTGCTTGTTTAATGATTCTATTTGAGGATAGGAGTGCTAAATATGCAGACGAATTTAGTATGAAATGTTGAATAATAATTTTGGTGATTTGTAACAGTAGGAAATGATAAGGTTTTGCATTGGTTTATACTAACCTATCTCACGAGTTCTTGTTGAGTTTGTTGTGAATGAAGCTTTTGATAAAAAAGAGAAACCATGATATGAGAGGAATTAGGGAGACACAAAAGCTCAAGCTTGGGGATGCCCAAGGCACCCCAAGAAATTATTTCAAGAAGTCTCAAGCGTCTAAGCTTGGGGATGCCCCCTTTGGCATCCCACCTTTCTTCTTCAACAACTATCGGTTAGTATCGGTTGAACCTAAGTTTTTGCTTCTTCACTTGAGTTGTGTTATCCTTGCAATGTAGTTTTATTTAGCTTTGCTTGCTGTTTGAATAAAGTAGCAAGATCTGAAACTCCTTAATGTTAAAGAGTCTTCACATAGTTGCACAATTATTCGACTACTCATTGATCTTCACTTATATCTTTCGGAGTAGTTTGTCATTTACTCTAGTGCATCACTTATATCTTTTAGAGCATGGTGGTAGTTTTATTTTTAAGAAATAGATGAACTCTCATGCTTCACTTATATTATTTTGAGAGTCTTAAATAGCATGGTAATTTGCTTAAATAATCATAATATGCTAAGCATACAAGATTTGTAAGAATTCTTATGAGTGTGTTGAATACTAAGAAAAGTTTGATGCTTGATAATTGTTTTGAGATATGAAGATGGTGATATTAGAGTCATGCTAGTTGAGTAGTTGTGAATCTGAGAAATACTTGTGTTAAAGTTTGTGATTCCCGTAGCATGCACGTATGGTGTCGTGGAATTGTCACGACAGATGTCCTCGTGCAAGGACTTAGTCGTGGAGCCATCGCAACTAGGAAGCTTAAAGGGGTTAATCGGGACAAAGGACATGAGAGGTTTTATACTAGTTCATTTATGCGGAGAAGGAAAGCCTATGTCTAGTTGGGTTGGTATTGCTTGATGTTTCGATGACCGGGGAGCGGAATACGCTATGCCCAGCTCTCGATGGGTTGTTTCTTGCCCTAAGCCGCCAAAGAGGTCGCCCCTTATATACACGGGTTGGACGCTGCGGCTTACGAGTCCCGTCCGGCTTATAGATGGATCCGCTCGGTGACTAGTTAAATCTACCTTATGATACAAGTCATACCATTGTGGCGGTTTACTACAACGGGCCTTAAGTCGCTGCATGGGCCTTAGGCCCTTTATTGAACCGCCATCTTCATGCTTGGTCTTGGGCTTCTTTCGGTGAATCTTCTTTCGTAATCTGCCCCCTCGGGCGGCTTACACAAATAGTTATGTCCCCAACATTAGGCCCTGATTGATTTGAACCTGTTCATGTCAATCTTAAAATACCTTAAGAAATAAATCTTTAGTCTTCTGACTGTGTAGAGAGCTTTCTTTAACCCGCCATGATGTCATCTTTTGAATCCGTGTTAACCCGGCATGACGTCATCCTTTCTTAAATTCCTTTTCTATTCCACCGTATCTTTCAACGGATCTCTGCTTTTATTGACTGCTCCGAAAATCAAGGCGTAGGGGCCGCTGGATAATAACTCTTATCTCCTCGTTTCCTGCACCGTCTCAGTTATCTTCTCCTTATAAATTGGTGCAACCTAGGTCTCCCATTCTCCTCCTTCTAGTCATCTTCTTCCTCTTGTCTCCTCTCGAGCTCCGCCACCGCCGCTGTCGAACTCCCTGTCTTCATCGTCTCAGGCCGCTGCATCAACCTGGTTGGATCAGAGAAACGCGACGAACCTCCGCAGCTCATCTAGATCTGTAAGTTCCCTTCCCTTCCTTGCTCAGGTCCGCATTAAAGCTTCTTCGAGTTCGTCAGAGTTTATCGCCATTAGAGCCAAACCCTTGTTAGCTTTCCTCTTCGACGCCTCTTTTGATCTGAGAATGATATAAAATGGCCGCGGTAGTTGTTTTCGCACTTGTTTTGGATAAAAAGCAGATCCCTTTCTCTGTATAAAAGCCTCATTCGAGCCTATGAACACATCTGCGTCAGTTTTTAGGTCTAGAAAATTTTCTTATCAGAACAGACCTTTGATCTCAAATTTTAGCAGAAGATTATGAAACCTGTTTTTATCACCCGGAAAACTTCTTCTGTTAAATGCCCTTAAACATAACTGTCCAGGTGTCCGGCTTAAATGAATAACACTGATCTGTGAACCTTGCCTACTTCTCATATCTTTAAGAATTTTGAACTGCTCTTGATGCTTGTAGCGGCTTAAATATTGTTGCACAGTTATCCTTATATCATTAGGCCCCTTCATAAGCCGCTACCTTCAGTAATTTGGATATTTTCTCCCGGGTTAAAATTTGAACCGGAACTTCTTATTTTGTAATAGGCCAACTGTTTTCATGGCACCTAAGGCGACCAAAGCTCCTGTAACCTGCAACTGGGTCCCATCCACAGTCACTAAGAGTAAACTGGCTGAGTTTGTGAAGTCTGGCTATCTGCCAAAAAAGGAGGTCATGTCTTTTCGTGTTCCTGACCCATCTGAAGAAAAGCCTCAACCCAAAGAAGGGGAGGTTATAGTTTTCACGGATCACATGAGTCGGGGATTTGCCCCTCCTGGCTCAAAGTTCTTCAGAGAAGTTTTGAATTTCTTTGACCTTAGACCTCAAGACATTGGACCCAATTCCATGTCAAATCTTTGCAATTTCTAAGTCTTCTGCGAGGTGTACCTGGGAGAGGAGCCAAGTCTGCTTTTGTTCAGAGAACTTTTTTACTTGAACCGGTAGAATGAACGTGCCAACGTGTCGGATTTCGGGTTCCGGCAGACCCTTAAGGTTCAAACTCTGGGGTGCGCGCGGAGATCCAACCCTCCACCGTATCGTACCTCGCCGAATCGCAGGGACCTAAACTACTAAGAAGAACAACAGAAGAGACGCAAGATTTATACTATTTCGGGCCACCGTTGTGGTGTAATACCCTACTCTAGTTTGTGGTGTGGTGGATTGCCTCTGGGGCTATTGAGGAATAGTACAGGGAAGAACAGCCTTGCAAGGGTCTGTTCTTGGTGGGTGTGATGAACTGCTAAGTGGTATCCCGTCACTCTAGCTTGAGGATCGGGTCTCTATCTCTCTCTCTGGGTGTTAATCGTCCTCCTCTACTATGGTGGCTAGCTCCACTTATATAGACGAAGGCCCTGGGCCTCTTCCCAAATATTGAGCGGGAAGGGCGCCAACAATTGGCCATTTTGAAGGGGAACAGCAGCTACACTTATCCTGACTAAAGTTGGTCCTCGCCTGCCAAAGGCTCTGGTGATGACGCCTGGTTGGGCACCACGATGACTCCCTTCCAGCCGTTGGGGCTGGTCTTGGTCTTGTTGCACCGAAACGGATGCCTTTGCTTGATGCTCTCGCCTGCGCTTGCTCCCTTTGCACCAAAGAGGAAAGGATGACGGTGCGCGGGCTGGCGCCCGACTGGCGCCCTTGGTCGTCACGGCTTGCCTCATGGGCACCTCGCGAGGTACCCTGCCTTGAACTCTCCGCCTCCTCATGAGCCAGCCTGACGAGGCCGTGCCTGAGGAAGCTCCTTGTCGTCCGCCCCGCGAGGCTTGGCCCCTCGCGAGGGTCTTGAGCTTGTGTTGATGAAGATGGGCTGTCCTGGGCCTCCTTTAAGCCACGCCGCAGGCCGCAGGCAGGCAAGTCTGGGGACCCCCGTTCCCAGAACGCCGACAGTAGCCCCCGGGCCCACGGCGCGCCCGAACTTGGCCGTGAAGAGAGGCGAAAGGGCAAGTGCGAAGCGTCGCGGGCCCTAACAGCGTGCGTCCTTGGGCGACGGGTGGCGGGTGATTGGACGTGTGCGCAATGCATCCCCATGATGCCTCGGTAACCGCCCGGACTCGACAAGTCCGTGCATGCATGGTCAGTCATGATTACTGGTGATCGTGGAGGCCGGCGGTTGGCCTTCGCCGGCTATAAATATGGAACGGCGTGCGCCCTCCCAGTCTATCCTTCTTGTCTCTCCTTCTTCTCCATGGATCCACCAAGGAAGTTCTCGGCCGCAGAGAAGGGGAAGGGCCGCCAGGTCGAATCTTTCTCTCCTCCGCCTAAGCATGGTAGAGGTCGCCCTCGCAAGCACCCCGTGGCCTCCACGGCGGTCCCCCGCTGTCGTGGGGGAGGCTCTCAGCGTGGCGGCGAGTGGCTGGCCATGGTCGGAGGGCGTGCCCCGGCCGCGCGTCCCCCGAGGCCACTGCTTCATGCTGCTGAAGTGTTGCCGGAGTTCATGGTGAGGGCGGAGGAGCCGTCCGGCGTCCGGCTTCAGCTCCCGTGCTTCCTCCTGGGTGAGCTCCCAGATGGCGCCCTGAGTGGCCTCTGGCTCCAGGCAGATGGCTGCTGCAGCCGGGCTTCGTGGGCTTCTTTAGAGGTCTCTGCTGCAGGGAACCTGTTCCTGGCCCGCGGCTGGCAGACGTTCGCTCGCGCGCGTGGTCTCCGCCGCCGGTGCTCCCTGCACTTCAAGTATGATGGCGACGCCACCCTCTACGTGAGGGTGTTCGGGGAAGACGGCCGCCGCATGGGGTGCTGCCCTGAGGACGACGACCGCGGCCGAGGACTCAACCCCGGCGCGGGCGGAGAGGGCAGGCATGGGCGGCGGGCGATGCCGTGACTCCTCACGCTTCACCAGCTCTTCTTGGTGGCGATTCTTCCGAGAGCGGTCGCGCCAGCCCCCGCCGCCGCCGCGCTGCTTGGGGGTGGCAGCGGGTCCGCTCGCCGCCACGCCCCGGTGAAGCGCGAGATGGAGTCCGACTAAGCTCCGGAGGCGGCTCGGGCCTTCCAAGAGAGCCGGCGCGGGGCGTGCTTCACCTGCTTCTGTCCTTTTCCTTCCTTTTCTCCTCCGTAAAAAAGGGAACGATGTGTGGCCCCGTGGGGGCGCGTTTAGGGCAACGTCGTTAATTATTGTACTGCTTTTGTTATCCTGATACTGTTCCCTTCTGCCGTGCGCCCATTTGCAAGTGAACCCCCGTCGTTGCCGCTGGAGGGACCGACCCTGGCCCCGTGGTCGCGTTGTGCTGCCCGTGAGGCATGATCAGGAGGGGTGCTCCAGCTGCGGACCAGGGCCGTGAAAACTTGAGCGACAGGGGTAGGAACGCTCGCGGGGGCTCCCGAGGCGTCCGCCTCGCGAGTCCCCGCGCAAGAGAAATCGAGGCACGAGGGTGAAAAAGATCGAAGAACCACAGACCAAAAAAGGGGGTGATAGTTTCGATAAAAACTTCAAATGGGAATAACCAGTCAACTGCAGAAAGCAAATGAAAAAGCCGCGTCCGGCACCTAGTCTAGTCTTCGACGTCTTCTCACCAGCGCGGAGCTAAGTGCTGCCACTTGGCGTGGGAGGGAGCCCCAGGGCCTGAGGCCGGCACTCCTGAGCCTCCGGGGCGTGTACATCCCCAACTCATTATTATGTGAGAGTGTCACGGGCGGCGAGCTTCACAGGTGTTCGCCTTCTTCACAGGCTCCGGGCCTTTCTTCTGGGAATCAAACTTCACGGGCGTTTGCCCTCTTCACAGGCTCCGGGCCTTTCCAGAACGCGACAGCTTCATAGGCGTTCGCCTTCTTCACAGGCTCTGGGCCTTTTCCCAGGAGGTGAGCTTCACAGGCATTTGCCTTCTTCACAGGCTCCGGGCCTTTTCCAAAAAGATGAACTTCACAGGCATTCGCCTTCTTCACAGGCTCTGGGCCTTTTCCAAAAAGATGAACTTCACAGGCATTCGCCTTCTTCACAGGCTCTGGGCCTTTTAGGGGTAAAACCTCCCGAGGTCTTTGGATGTTCCACGTTGCTCAGATAGGTACTCCTCTTGAGTCTCCAAGCGCATGGAGCCAGGCCTGGAAACATGAACAACCTTGAATGGGACCTCCCACATGGGAGAGAGCTTATGCAGTCCCTCCCTGGAGAGGACCCGTCGGAGCACGAGGTCTCCTACCTCGAGAGTTCTGGGGCGGATGTTGCGACAGTGGTATCGCCGGAGTGCTTGCTGGTACCTTGCCGCTCGCAGTGCAGCTTCTCGACTGTGCTCCTCCCCCAGCACAAGAGCTGTCCCCCGCATGGCGTCCTGCAGCGTTTCATCGAACGCGAGGACCCGCGCGGATCGACGCTTGACCTCATGAGGGAGGACCGCTTCGGCTCCGTAGACCAGGAAGAAGGGGGTCTCTCCAGTTGGCTTGGTCGCGGTTGTGCGGATGGACCACAACACGGATGGAAGCTCGTGGTACCAGCCTCTGCCGCAGGCTTCCAGCTTCTTCTTAAACGTCCTGGTCTTGAGGCCTCTCAGGACCTCTGCATTGGCCCGCTCGGCCTGCCCATTGCTGCGGGGGTGCGCCACCGAAGCGTAGAATATCTGCGTCCCAAGGTTAGCGCGAGACGCTTTAAAAAGTTCTTGGTGAACTGCGAACCGTTGTCGGTGATGATGCGGTTCGGCACTCCGAACCGGCTCACGATGCCCTTGATGAACTTGACTGCAGAACCAGCGGGGATGGCGCGGACGGCCTCGACTTCGGCCCACTTGGTGAATTTGTCCATGGCGGCGTAGAGGTAGCGATAGCCCCTGGCGCCCAAGAAGCGGGCCTGAATGTCCACCCCTGCACGCGAATGGCCAAGTGAGGGGGATGGTTTGCAGACCTCCTGCGGGCTGGTGGATCTGTCTGGCATGGAATTAGCAAGCCTCGCAAGCCTTCACGAGCTCGATGGCGTCATTGAGCGCGGTGGGCTAATAGAAACCGCTGCGGAATGCCTTGCCGACCAGGGTCCGTGATGATGAATGGTGCCCACAATCTCCGCCATGTATATCTGCCAGCAATTCCTTCCCCTGTTCCCTGGTGATGCAGCGCACGGATACGTCGTTCGGTCGTTTCCGGTAGAGTTCTCCATCCATGATGCTGTATGCCGTGGCTTGCCGCGCCACACGCTCTGCCTCCTCCTCCTTCTCCGGCAAAGTCCCACGCGTTAAGTAGCTCTTGAGCTCCGTGATCCAGCACTCCTCTTGAGGTTCCATTGTCAGGAGCAGGCGTGCTCCTGAGGCCGGGGCACAGGCTGGGGCTCCCGAGGCTAGTGGCTGAGGGAGCTCCTCCCGAGGTTGTGTTGTGCTTGATAACGGCCGCAGGGCTGAGGGCTTGAAGAGCCGTTCCTCAAAGACGCCCGACTCCTGGGGTAACCTCCTGGAGGCTCGTTTGGCGATGTCGTCGGCCTCTTGATTGGTGCCGCGGGGCACGTGCTGCAGCTCCAACCCCCAGAACTATTTCTCCATCCTGCGGACCTCCGCAAGGTAGGCTTCCATGTGTTCATCTCTTGGCTCATACACCTTGTTGGAGAAATTGACGAGGAGCTGCGAATCGCCCTTGATGGTAAGGCGCTTCACACCAAGGGCAGCGGCAGCCTTCAGACCCGCTATCAGCCCCTCGTATTCTGCTATATTGTTGGAGACCTTCTCGCCATGCTGGAAACAGAGCTGCACGACATATTAGAGCTTGTCCTGAGCGGGAGATATGAGCACTGCCCCAGCCCCAGCGCCCTGTCTGGAGAACGCTCCGTCGAAGTACATGACCCAACCTTATGGCGCTTCGCTCCCTGGGGAGAGGGACCGATCCTCGTCAGCCCTGAGGCCCAGTGCTTCTGTCCATTCGGCCATGAAATCTGCCAGCGCGGCCCCCTTGATGACTCTGGTTGTACTGAACTCGAGCTGGAATGCTTACAGCTCAATGTTCCACTCGGCGACCCTTCGGCCGAGTTGGGGCTCTGAGCACCCTCTCCGGGGTATGCCGAGACAACCTTGATTGATGACCTCGAAGTAGTGCCGCAGCCTGCGCAAGCCACCAACAAGGCGAGGAGGAGCTTCATGCATGGGGTACCGTGCCCTCGCATCCCATAACACGGTCTTGATGAAGCACACCGGTGCTCGACGAGGTTAGAGGCGGTGCTGGTGGCGTCTTCCGAAGCTGTGGTGCTTCCCGAGGCGACGCCTCCCTAAGCTGGGTGCTCGGATGGGAGGCCTCCCCGCCCTTGGTGCGCTTTCTCTGTGACGTCGATCTTCTTCCATTGCGGTGCTGGCTTGCTAGTTCCTTCCGATTCGGTCTTGCCTTAGCTCGGTGGCCGCGTGGGTTTTGGCTCGACGCTCCTCCCTAACTGCCACAAGAGCAGCGCTAGCGGAGTAGGGAGTGGCGGCGAGGTAGAGTACCAAGGGCTCCTGAGGGCACGGGGCCACCATCACTGGAGGGCTGGTTAGGTACCTCTTGAGGTCTTGAAACGCTTTGTCGGCCTCTTCAGTCCACTCGAAGGGCCCCTTTTTCTTCATCAGCTGGAAGAAAGGCAGCGCCCGCTCCCCCAATCGGGAGATGAAACGGCCCAGCGCCGTTACGCGCCCCGTGAGCTTCTGCATTTCCTTGACCTTTTCTGTGTTGGCCTCGATGCCTCGGTGGGACACGAGGAAACCCAGGAGCTTGCCTGAGGGAACTCCAAACACACACTTCTCCGGGTTGAGTCGCAGGCTCACTGCGATGAGGCTCGCGAAAGTTTCTTCCAGGTCTTGTATCAGCGTCTTGGCGTCGCGAGACTTCACCACGATGTCGTCGACGTATGCCTCCACATTCTTCCCGAGCTATGGGCCCAAGGTGATGTGCATGAGCCGCTGGAAGGTTGCCCCTGCGTTGCACAATCCGAATGGCATGCAGGTATAGCAGTACACTCCACACGGGGTTAGGAAGGCCGTCTTCTCCACGTCTTCCACCGCCATCTTGATTTGGTGATACCCGGAAAAGGCGTCCAAGAAGCACAACAGGTCACACTCGGCGGTGGAATCGACAATCTGGTCAATGTGAGGGAGCGGAAACGGATCCAGCGGGCATGCTTTGTTGAGGTTGGTGAAGTCGACACACATGCGCTCCTTTCCTCCCTTCTTTGGAACCACCACGGGGTTGGCCAGCCAGTCCGGGTATCGGACCTCGCAAATAACCCCCGCGGCTTCTAGCTTGCGGGTCTCTTGGACGATGAAGGCCTACTTTTCGGTGGACTGCCTCCTCGCTTTCTGCTTCACTGGACGCACGTTGGGGCACACGTTGAGGTGGTGCTCGATCACGCCCCGTGGAATCCCCGCCAGCTGATCGGGCTCCCAGGCGAACACCTTCTTGTTCGCACGCAGGAACTTGACCAGGGCTTCCTCCTGTTCGGGCTTGTCACAGCCCTAGAATTTGTTTGCCATTAGTTGCATTAAGGCATTCATGTCATCATGTTTAAATCTCTAAGAAAATTTGAAATGGGGATGTTCAAACCCTAGCATCAAAAGGAATTCACTAGGTTCAACTAAAATATTTCCAGTAAATCCAAATGACTTCCAAAAATGTTCATCATTCTTGGAAAATGCTGGAAACGGTAACCAGAGGTGATGCACATTTTTCCATGACATATTGGGCTCTGGATTTAAATCATACCCTATTTGCATTTGGGCATTTAAATTTTATATATTATATTAAATGTCCAAATATTCATGAACTAAAATTCTGGTTACTGGAAATAATCCAACTAGTGGCCACAAGCAGTCTCATGATTTTTGAAAGTGCATAGGTTTTTTAATAAAGCCCTAAAAATTTACAGAATAATAGAAAACTGAAATAATTAGATAAAGGAGAGAGAGAAGCCGACCTGGCCCACTTACCTGTAGCCGGCCCAGCTTGACCAGCCCAGCCCACCTACCTCGCCGCTCGTCGTCTTCCTCTGCCAGTAGGCAGAGGCGAGGCGTGGCGAGCGCCCGAGAGCCCCGGCCACCTCCTCGCACACTGCCGTCACTGGAGGCACCCGAGGGTGCCACGACTCCCCTGGACCCCTCGCACCTCTCCTCCTCTCCTCGAGCGCTCTTCCCTCCCTGCCTTTCTTCCACGGCCGCCCGAACGAGCCGGAGCGCGCCGCCGCAAACACCGCAGCCACCAGCCACCACCTCGCCTCCCAAACACGTCCCCGAGCTCCGTCGTGCCGCCCTCGTCCTCCCCGTCGTCTCACGCGACCGGAAGAGTCCCAACGCGTCGCCATCATCGTCATCATCACCGACGGTCATCGAAGATCGCCACCGTCGCTCCATCGACCCCGACGCCTTCCCCGAGCTGTCGAGCACTCCATCAGACGCGCTGTGAGCTCCCGGTCACCTTCCCCCTCACCCCGTGGCCTATTCCTCACCGTAGACGCTGATTCAAAGAAGACCGAAACTCGACGCCGCCGTGGTTCCTCACCGCCGTGGTCTGAGCCACCGCAGCTCGCACCCGCGCGTGTCACCATGCTCAGCAGCTCCGCAGGAAACCAACGCCACCTTCAGCTATATCCCCAGCGCACCGCAGCTTCGCACCCGCTCGAGCCCGAGCTCTGGCAGCCGCCGCGAGCAAGGTTCCGGTGAGCTCCGGCCGCCCCAGCTCCATCTGCCACCACCACTGGATGCGCCCCACCGCCAGCTCTCCATAGCCGCAAACCGTAAACGAAATGGTCCTCCGTAGCGTGAACCCGAGCAAGTCCGGCGAGCCTCCGCCGCGAGATGTGGTCGCCGGCGCCTAATCCGGCGACGCTGACGTGGCGTTGCCATTAGCGGCTAATCCCCCAATTAGCACACTAACAGACACTGACAGCGGGCCCCACCACAGGGTCAAACCCCAGTCAGCGCTAGTTTTGACCGTGGTTTAGTCCCTGGGTCAATGACACGCGGGTCCCACCAGTCGGAGTTGACCTGGTCAACTCGGCTGACCTGCTGACACATTAGTGACACAATGCTGATGTCATTAATCATTTTCTGGTTTAAAACTAATCAGGAAATTCCAGAAAATGCCCAACACTTCTAAAATTCATAGTAATTCAACCGTAGCTCAGACTGAAATAAATTATATATGAAAAATTATCAAAAAAATCCAATCTATCCATTTGTACCACTTTCATGAATGATTGAACAAGTTAACCTCACTCAATAGGATGCATCATGATTAGGGTAATTTATGAACTAGCATTTGGAGTTGGAGTTTAACCTTGTTTGAATTCCACTTCAATTAACTTGGCTTACTGCTGCATTAGGTCAATTCAGTCCCTTAACATGACATGTCATTCATTTGTTTGTGCATTGCATTGAATGTGTTCTTTCTTGTTTGCCGGTAATTGTCCCCTCTCGGTAGACGACGTACCCACGATGAATTCGATGACACCGATGAAGAACTATATTATCTTCAGAAGTGCCAGGCAAGAAAAACCCCCTTGTTCATGCCGATACAATCCCACTCTCTCGCTCCTGCTCTCTTTTACTGCATTAGGACAACAACGATTTATCTGTTACTTGCTGCGGTAGCTGAACCCCTTGATCCTCTGCATGACCTGTCATTCCATAGTAAATAGATGAAACCCACTAGCATGAGTAGGAGTTGTTTGAGCCCTTTGTGCCTACTCATTCATGCTTGTTTGTCATGCCTGCCATCGCTTAGAGTTGAGTCAGGTCTGATTCATCGGGAATTAATCGGAGGTGTGTGAACATGTCCTACTGTGTGTGAGCTAAGTGTGTGAACACGATTTGGTAAAGCTAGCGGTGAGAGGCCATGTAGGAGTACATGGTGGGTTGTCTCATTGAAGCCGCCCTCGAACTGAGTTCGTGTTTGTGATCCATGAAACAGTTACTACCACACATTGGGATCCTTAATTGACTCTCTCGGCTTCTTAACCACCCTTGTCCTCTGTCCAGGAGTTGCAACTAGTTTCGTGTTTGTAGGATATGTGTTGGAGGCCGTATGAAGCGCTGACCCTAGGGGTGGGCTATGATGCGGTAGATACACCGTGGCCCGTGTACCAATGCCTGTTTGGTATCTCGGGAACCCTGCACACCACGTTCGGGGCCGTTAGTGGAAACCTCGGCCGACTCCCTCATGGATGGAACCCGAATAGGCGATAAACCTGGACTAGGGACTTGAGTGTTTAGGTAGGCCGTGGCCGACACCCTCGCTGGGCTTCCGCTTGAAGGTTGCCGAGTACATGTCGGTAAACGGCGATAAGTGGTGAGAGCGTGTGAAGAAGTACACCCCGCAGGGTTAATATAATCTATTCGAATAGCCGTGTCCATGAAAAGGACTTGGGTTGCCTATATCAGTTCATAGACAAGTGAAAGTGGATACTCTAAAATGCGCAAGATAGCGTGAGTGCTATGGATGGCGTTCTCGAGGGAGACGGGAGCGGATCCATAGTGGTATATTGATATGGTGAATATGTGGACTCGTAAAGCGCCACCTCAAAAGAGTTACTTGCAATGTAGTTCAGATAGCCACCGAGTCAAAGCTGGCTTGCTGCAGCCAAACTCCACCACCCCTTTGTTGATAATGATGCATATGTAGATAGTTCGATAAGTCCTGCTGAGTACGCTTGTACTCACGCTTGCTTATTTTATGTTTTGCGTAGAGATGTCGGTCTCGCTAGTAGTTCCGCTTTGACTTCAACGCTTAGCTTGTTACCTCAGCCACGATCTTGTGCCCTCGGCAGATCTGGTAGATAGTCAGGCTTCTCAGCCTTTTTCATTTCTAGATGTCTGTACTCAGACATGTTAAGCTTCCGTTTGTGCTTGTTGCTTGTATGCTCTGAATGTTGGGTCATGAGACCCATGTTTGTAATATCTCGCTCCTTGGAGCCTAATGAATAAATATTTGAGTTGTAGAGTTATGTTGTGATGCCATGTTGTATCTACACATATTGAGCATATTGTGTGTATGTTTGAACTGCTTGGTATGTGTGGGATCCGACAATCTAGTTGTTTATCCTTGGCAGCCTCTCATATGGGGAAATGTAGTCTAGTGCTTCCCGAGCGATAGTAGTCCGCCATGCATCGGTTCACCGGAGTCCTCGCTAGCCCAAAGACTACTGCTTTGGACACTTGATCTGGCCGGCATGTGTTTCACTTTGTTCCTATGTTGTCCCTTCGGGAAATGTCACGCGGTGACATCTCGAGTCCTGCCTAGCCTGCTACGGCCCGGTTAATGAGTCCTCATAGCCAGTGCTACAGCCCGGATTCACACGTTGATTACCGACATGCTCGATGTGATTCATGTATGCCTGTCCCCATGGGTTAGTGCCGCTTTGGGTTCACGACTAGTCATGTCGGCCCGGGTTCTCTGTCATATGGATGCTAGCGACACTATCATATACGTGAGGCAAAAGGCGCAAACGGTCCCGGGCCATGGTAAGGCGACACCCATGGGAATACCGTGCGTGAGGCCGCAAAGTGATATGAGGTGTTACCGACTAGATCGATGTGACTTAGAATCGGGGTCCTGACAGGGCTCGAGGTTGGCGCCTATGGTGAAGGTGGCGTTTGTGGACCCGTCCTCATCGGCTGTGTATCTCGCTTGGTCTCCGCCTTATCTTGAGTGAACAACGCTTCTTCTTGGTCGGGCGCAGCCCCTTGGGCTTGGGGCTTCAGATCGGCGGGCAAAGGCGCGCCGCCGCCTTGAGGGTGAGCCTGAGCGCCGCAGGCACCTTCACTATCCCCGGCACGGTGAGGACGCCGCTGCTCCTGTGCATCTTCATGAGGTTGTACCCGGTGGGTTATGCCATGAATTTGGCCATGCTGGATAGCCAAGGATGGCATTGTAGGGGAGGCCGATGGGGGCGATGTCAAGTCCACCAGTTTCGTCAGGCGGAAGTTGTCGAGGTGCCAAGGTCACCGAAGCCGGATTTGCCCCAAGGAGCTAGATGACCCTCCTCCCACGCCGAAAAAGGCCGGCTGGGCAGCAGCCGCCTCCTCGGGTATGCAGAGGAGGTTGAAGGCCTCGACCGAGAGTACGTTGAGGCCGGGCGCCGCCATCGATGAGGGTCTCCGTGATGGCGACTGGCAGATGGTAGGTGTGCAGAGCAGGGGAGCGCACCCGAGCCGGCCGAGTTGGTGGGGTGGTCTTGAGAGTCGAAGGTCAGCCCGGTCGACGACTCTGTCCAGTTTGAGGGAGCCCCCTGCCGCGTGGAGGTGGCGCCGACCCGGCAGACGAATGTCTTGACATGGCGGCTAGAAGGCGGTGCCTGCGAGCCGCCGAGGAGGGCCGCGACGAGTGGGGGAGCCGGCGCGAGGGGGCGGGTGACCAGGGAGCCGCGCGGCCCATCCCATGAGGTCACCGAGGAGCGCAGGGACGATGCTTGCCGCCCGTCCCCCGTCGGGCCGATGGCGGTGTTGATGGCAGGTGCCGGGGAACAACGAGGGCGCCCGCCGACGGGAGCTGTCTGGGCGACATGGGAGGCGAGGGCGGCTCGGCGCTTGGAGCGGGCTCGACGGGCGCCAGACATGGTCGCTGTGGTCGGGGAAGAACAAGGCGACAAAAGGCAGATTCCGGCGCTCCCCTACCTGGCGCGCCAAATGTCGGATTTCGGGTTCCCAGCACCTTAACGCTCAACTCGGGTGCGCGCTGAGATCCAACCTCCACCGCCTCGCACTCGGCCAATCGCAGGGACCTAAACTACTAAGAAGAACAACACAAGAGATGCAAGATTTATACTAGTTCGGGCCACCGTTGTGGTGTAATACCCTACTCTAGTTTGTGGTGTGGTGGATTGCCTCTGGGGCTATTGAGGAAAAGTACAGGGAAGAACAACCTCGAAAGGGTCTGTTCTTGGTGGGTGTGATGAACTGCTAAGTGGTATCCCGTCGCTCTAGCTTGAGGATCGGGTCTCTATCTCTCTCTCTGGGTGCTAATCGTCCTCCTCTACTATGGTGGCTAGCTCTACTTATATAGACGAAGGCCCTGGGCCTCTTCCCAAATATTGAGCGGGAACAACAGGTACACTTATCCTGACTAAAGTTGGTCCTCGCCTGCCAAAGGCTCTGGTGATGACGCCTTGTTGGGCTCCACGATGACTCCCTTCCAGCCGTTGGGGCTGGTCTTGGTCTTGTTGCACCGAAACGGATGCCTTTGCTTGATGCTCTCGCTGCGCTTGCTCCCTTTGCACCAAAGAGGAAAGGAGGACGCTGCTGGGCTGGCGCCTGACCGGGCGCCCTTGGTCGTCACGGCTTGCGTCATGGGCACCTTGCGAGGTACCCTGCCTTGAACTCTCCACCTCCTCATGAGCCAGCCTGACGAGGCCGTGCCTGAGGAAGCTCCTTGTCGTCCGCCCCGCGAGGCTTGGCTCCTCGCGAGGGTCTTGAGCTTGTGTTGATGAAGATGTCCTGTCCTGGGCCTCCTTTAAGCCACGCCGCAGGCCGCAGGCAGGCAAGTCTGGGGACCCCCGTTCCCAGAACGCCGACACAACGGGCCTAGTCTTGAGCTTGGCGGTATCTCGATCCAGCGACGGAGAGACTGCCTTTTTCCTCATGCTGGGCTGCTGAGTCACCCAAAAGATTGGAACCGGACATGGTTCTACTGTCAGGACACTTCTCCGGCTGATGAGAAGGCTCTACCCGGCTTTCGCCCCCTGCGCCTTGAGTCCAACCATCCGCTGGCGGAGAAACTGACCGTTGTTGAACGTCTGCCTCTTAATCCCACCATCAAGAAGATTAAAGCTCTTTTGGGAAATGGTTTAAATGGCATCGATCTGGTCCGAGTCTGGGTCATTTGGTGAATACTCCCATTAAGCCACCGCTCCGGCTTAATGTGTACTTATACAGGCGAAAAGGACGACCCAATGCGTCATAGTCCCGACGACTTACCAGATTATGTGGTGGATGCTACAACCCAGTCACTCCTGAAGGAGGGCACTGTTATTAGCAATGCCTTCGGTTTACTTCCCTTCTGCAAAAAGAACCCGGCCCCTGCAGTAAGTTACCAATCTTAATAAATATTCTGTAACATGTTTACCTCCTTTGTACTTATAATTCTTTATCTTTTTCCATAGGCCGGTGATAATTTCTGGAAGGTCAAATATGAGCACGAGGCTGCCAAACAAGCCAGGGCAGCCAAGAAGACCGAAAGGAAAGCCGCCAAGACGGGAACTTCAAAGAAGAAGAAACCCAGCGCCTCCGATTTGTTCAAATTGGATGACTCTTCTTCAGATGAGGAAGAGGTAATCCCTTACTCTCTTAACTCCTTTGTTATTATTTTATTGACATTTCCGCCTTTCAGGAGGATACAGGGAACAGCCAAGCTCCTGGCGAAGAGGTAACTATAATCTCCTCCGATTCAGAGCCTTTGCCAAAGCACAAAATCCGACGGGTGACCCGGAAAGTAAGATTTTCACATCCTCTAGCTTATCAAGATCCTCAATTTCTTTTGAAGCAACAACAACTTGAAAGCCGGAGGAAGACCCGGACCAGCAAGGATGTAGAACTCTCTTCCGGCTTACACGACATAAGCAGGAAGCGCCGGGCTGAGGTCATCTCCGATTTATGTTCTGTTTATCCTTTGGCGGGCTTAATTCGTCAACCTCTCAACTCATCTGACTCCAAATATTAGGATACCTCTCCTTCCTCCGGCAAGTCTATGTGAAAGTGCGTTATATCGACTAGAGGGGGGTGAATAGGCGATTTTTAGAGAATTTTTCAAATTCTTCACTGAGGAATTTGCTGGTGAGGAAATTCCTTAGCGAAGAAATACATGCAGCAGAATAAGTACTCAGAAGTAAGCATAGCAGATTACAGGCATAGTCATCATGATGAAATGAAGACAATCACAGAGTACAGAAAGCGTAATCACAGGATAAAACAAAGATGAAGACAAACAGACTGAAGAAATTGAACTGAGGAAATAGAGAAAGTCTTCAGTCAAAGTCTTCAAACACAGATATGACAAACACTCAACATAGTTATGAGGAAATGAAAGGGTTGAGGAAATAGAACCAGTTAGGTTGGTGAAGACAATGATTTGTAGACCAGTTCCAACTGCTGTCTCGGCTTGTACGTCTGGTTGGAGCGGCTGAGTATTTAAACTCGAGGACACGCAGTCCCGGACACCCAATCATCGAAAGCACGCAGCTCAGACACCAAGTCCTCACCAGATTCTCCTTGAACTAAGGTCACCCAAACCTCGCCCAATCACTCGTGGTAAGTCTTCAGCGACTTCCAAACCTTCACATACTTGGTCACTCGGCGATCCACAATTCCTCTTGGATGTTCTAGACCGTGACGCCTAACCGTCTGGAAGAAGCACAGTCTTCAAAGGTAAAAGCGCCGGATCCATGCAGGATCAATTTCTTCATGATGCTCAATCACTTTGGGTTTGTTGGGGTTTGGTTTTTGGTTTTTCCTCACTTGATGATTTTCGCCAAAGTCCTCAGAGGATGGGTTGCTCTCAAATGACAAGTGTCAAGTTCTTCGAGCAGCCAACCAGCTAGTGGTTGTAGGGGCGGCTATTTATAGCCTAGGGAGCAGCCCGACATGATAAGACATAAATGCCCTTCAATGATATGACCGTTAGGTGGATAAGATATTTTGGGACAGTCATGCCAAGAAGATAAAGAACGGTCGGAAATTTGAACATCAAATTCTCGGGGCTATCATGTTCTCATCGTAGGCAATTCAAGACTGGCGAAATTTTAACTCCTCGCCGAACAAATTCTCAAATGACTGTAAGAGCTTCGTCTCACATCAAGAAATTGACTGAATCTGTATGAGATTTCCAAAAGCTTCACTCAAGGAATTGGTAGGTGTAGGATTTTGAGTTGAGCATCAAATGGAAATTTTCCTTAGTATTTCCTCGACCCCTTTAACAAAGACTGTGTTTCCTATGACTCAAGAAATAGAAAATGAAACTACGAAAACAAAAGTCTTCACACTTCATGTTCCTCAAATGAATACCAAGTCTTCAAGGTCACACCAATTTCTTCACTTTCAAAGTCTTCGTAAAGTCTTCGTAATATCAAAGTCTTCAGTTGAAGAACTTCATTTTAGGGTCGACTTTTACCGTAATTATCAAACTCCTCATAGACTTATAGGCCTGTGTACACTCACAAACGATTAGTTACTTAACCTATAAGTCTTCAATACACCAAAATCACTAAGGGCACTAGATGCACTTACAATCTCCCCTTTTGGTGATTGATGACAACATAGGTTAAGTTTTCAACGGGATAAATATATGAAGTGTAAATACGATAATGAGGATTTTGATTGCAAGATATAGAAGAACTCCCCCTGAAGATGTGCATAGTGAGGAATTTACTTTTGAGGCAATGCACATTTGAAGAATTGAATCATGGAGATCTCCCCCTATATCTTGTAATTCATACACGCATTTGACATATAATATGAGGAATTTGAAATGCATGATGAAATATGGTGCTTGATGGTATTCAGAGCATGCAAAATAATGCATAAAGAGTATCAGAGCCCAATGCGTATGAGTAATTTGAAACTTTTCATGAGTATCAGAGCCCAAATCGATTTGAAGATTTTCAACGAGCTCATGAGGATCAGAGCATAACAAATATCAAAACTACTGTAGTCAGAGCATAGAGCAAAAGCATAATGCATCAAAAGTATCAAAGCACCATCGGGTTTAAGATTACAACTCGATCCAATAAAAGGTTCCAGAAGAACGAGAGTTGTAACTTAATAAAATACTGTATGTAGACAAAACGAGACCCGCTTGAAGACTAACTAAAATTTCTCCCCCTTTGTCATCGAATGACCAAAAGGATCGAAACTGAGGACTAACGCTCTTGAGGAATTTCAAGTTGAAGAAGGAGCGCCAGCATTGTAGGGGTTGTTCGTTGAAGTAGGACCAGCAGCAGTGTCTTCCAAATCTTCATTTTCATCAGTGTCGCGAGATGAAGAATAGGAGCTGGCCACCAAGGAAGGAACTTTGACTTTATTGAATTTCTTCGGAGGAGGTGCAGACCAGTCAAATTCTTCCTTGAGTCCCATTGATTTCAGTTCTTCTTCATTGTAGACATGTGAAAGAACAGCCCAGGTGCGCTTGAAGGTTTCATGAAGGTAGTAGTGGTTTTTCTTCACTGCATTGTGAGTTGAGGTCATGTTGTAAAGAAGAGTACCAAACTGACGTTTGACCCACTTATGATTGCGATCAACCTTCTGATGAATACTAAGAAGTAACTCACGATCAGTCATCGCCCTGGGTGCAGTTCCTTGAGGATTTTGCTTGACAGTGGTATTTGCTGTTGAGTCATGTGTGGCAGAGTCATCATTGGTGGAGTAGGATGCTGCTTTGCGAAACTGTCCATCCAATGGACGAATGCCTTCATCTATCACAGCAGAGCCTTGCCCTTTTCATCACCGAGGTAATTGTCCGCTTGAGGACTTCAATCGGGGCAGGTAGCTGCAGTGGTTCAAAGTATCACTTTGTAATTCAAAGTGAAGATCTTGACCTGATGAATCTCATAATCCAAGGTGCATAAGGCTTCAACTCAAATGGTGACATGGCAATGTTAGCCAGAGTCCTCATGAAGAAATCATGGAAATTGACGGGAACACCATGGATGATGTTGAAAAGCATATTCTTCATGATGCCAACGACTTCTTCATCATTCGAGTCGTGGCCCTTGATAGGACTCATAGTCTTCGTCAGAATTCGATAGACTGTTCGAGGCACATATAATAATTCCTTGACGAGGAATTTGGTTCTTGGTGCTTGCCTTGGCTTCAAAGGCTTCATCAAGACTTGCATATAGTGATTTGAAAGTTCCTTTTCTTCATAGATGCGACGTGCACCATCAATCGGAGGATCGAGTGGGAGGGCACGGCAATTCACTTTTGGTGCCTTGTAGTGAGTGTTTTCGGTCATCCAATCCAAGACCCATGAATGTACATCTTCAGCGTCTCCGTGATGTGTAGGGTTGCATAGAATCAAGAATTAGCTCTTCGCTCCAATCACAAATATCGGCAGAAGTTTAGAAGTCCTGCGCCGTGAAGAACACCGAGGACGGCTCAAAGCCCGGCAGCGACTCCATATCCACATGAGGAATATGAGCATGATCAAGATTTTGTCCTTGTTGAAAAGCACCGAGGAATAGAAGTTGGCTTGGTGGCAGTCCGTAAGCGCCTCTTCCTAATTCGAGCAGAATCATAAGGATTATATTCAAGTGAAGAACACGTGCTCGGCAAAGAAATCTTCAGCCTTGAACTTTTGCTTGGTTGAGAACGGATTCTTTTGCTTGGGCAGAGGGTGTCGATGAGTTGCATCACCACCTCAGAATCGTAAGTTCAGGTTCTTCACCGAGGAATTTCTTGGTCCTCAACTTGTGCAGTCTGA
The DNA here is from genome assembly GCA_021605205.1 of Aegilops longissima. Taxonomy (NCBI): domain Eukaryota; kingdom Viridiplantae; phylum Streptophyta; class Magnoliopsida; order Poales; family Poaceae; genus Aegilops; species Aegilops longissima. Next base: position 390,311,441 of record CM038682.1, read on the forward strand.
GGATTAGCAGCAGCAGCAGTTTCATCAAGACTAGTGGCTGGAATTTCTTCATGCACGTAACCAGTGGGTTGATTTTCATCAGAGTCTATTCGGACTGTCTGTGCCGGGGAGTGAGGAACTTGTTGAAGGGTGAAGAGAGGAGTATTGGGATGCTGACTTTCCCAAAAGTCATCATTGATCACCGGAGTGGTGCATCCAATATCCACATCTTCATTTTCAATTTCCTCAAAGACCAGCTTGAGGAATTTCATGGTCCGATGAGGAAATAACTGGGGTTGAAGGGATTGCTTCCACTTCAATTTCTTCATCAATTTTCTCTCGATGAAGCAGCAGATTGATGTTCTTCATCGATCCGTTGGGATCTCATATTCTTCTCCAAAAGGAACTACTTCCTTTGATGGTATGGAGGAAATTGGAATAGCATCAATTGGGTTTTCAATGGAGCTGGTCATTGGCTTCATTTTCTTCGCAGTCAAGAATCGACGCAGCTGATGCTTTCCTTTTCTTCACAAAGAGCTCGCTCTCTAGCCTTGGTTTTCTTCACATCGAAGCAGATGGAAGAATTGGAGTTGGAATTGGTGCAGGAGGAGCTGAGGAATTTGGTGCAGTTTCTTCAGGAGCAACTGATGCAGTTCCCCTGTCTTGAGCAATTTCTTCAGGCGCACCACTAGTGGGTGCCCTGGCAATTTCTTCAGCGGCTGGGATGGGATCATCAGCCCTAGAATCAGCATTTTCTTCAGCAGGCTGAACTGAGGCTTCAGCGGTGCTGGCATTTTCTTCATTAGGCTGAGCAGAGGCTTCAGCCTGAGGATTTTCATGTTGCATTGGGACAGCAACAGTTGTGAATTTCTTCGTCAGGTTGACGAATCTGGTCTTGGCTCCTTGCCAATCAGCATAGTAGGAATCGAAGTTTTTGCTGAGGTCTTGAATCTTAGTTTGAACCTTGAGAAGCTCCTCAGGTGTCATCTTGACAACGTGTTTCTTCAGGAACTTCTCCTTCCTGTATTGAGCCTTTTTGATTTCCCTTGCCTTCTCAAACTTCCATTTTTCTTCAGTGATGAAGTGAGTCAGCGCATGACTTTGACCAGGTGTCAGATGAAGATCGGGCAGAGGGGTATTGGGATAATTGTGCCAGAGATCAATAAAGTCGAGGACTTTCTTCGGATCCAATAGCAGTGGCACAGATGTACCTTTGGCTCTAGCGGCCCTAACTTGGCGGTCTCTGATGATTTCTTCAAGTTCTTCATCGATGCCTCATCATCGATGGCACGTGGACTACAAGCTGTTTCTTCCTTGGCTAGGCCGAGGACCACGCCCAGCTGTTGCTTTTGTCTTCGCAGAGTCGGGCCGATGAAGAATTTGGGGCAGCTGAGGAACTTGCAGAGATGCCTGAGGCAATTGAGAAACCAGCAGTCCTTTGACATGTAGCTAGGTGCACAGAACCAAGGTTTGGACGGAGCAGTTGAGGACTTTGGTGGAGCAGCAGCAGTGTGAGGAATTTGCTTGGAGGGTGCTGCTGAGGAACTTGGCCGTGAGGGCACTGATGATGAAGCACTTGGCTTATGAGCAGGCTTCTTTTGCATTGATTTCTTCGGTTTGACCGAGACCTCGATGGCGTAGCAGCAGCAGAATCCTCATTGAATTTCTTCACCGCTTCCTTTGCTTGCTTTGCCAATTTTGCTTGGCGCTTAGCCCATTCATCAGAAAGTCCTCACGCGCTTGACGCTAGTGGGATCAGCTATTTGGCCAGGTGCCAAAGGAGCTCTTGGGCATGGAGGATTCAAGCTTAATTTCTTCATGTACTTAGGAGTTACATATCTGTATTCCTTCCATTCCCGTGCCCATCTCCGCTCAATCTTCGAATACGCACCTTGCGCTGATTTTTGCTTTCCTCATCCGGTGTACAATAGTCAGCATATATTTCCTCGTGGATTTCAAATGCTGTCATGACCTCGTGTTTCTTTCCTCCTTGCGGCTTCTTGCCATCTGCCATTTTCTTGGTGAGGAAATTGAACAATTGAGTTCTCTGAAGAAGTGTGCAGTTTTTCTTCGAGGAACGCAGCAAATGAGTTAAGTTGATGAGAACCTAGGGATTCAGCAGCGGACATGTGTACCTGTGAACAGAGTATAGGTGCGAGGAATTTGAAGAGGTCATATGCGTTCTCAGAAGGTTTTTCAAAAAGAACAAGTTTTGAGGATTTTGACCAGATGAGCCTTGAAGAATTTCAATAAGCGTTCTTTGTCTTAGGTTCCAGAGTTGTATAGATCTAAGATCCACACAATTGAGGAATCTTGAAGAAAATCATTGCTTAGAGAAACGAGTCAAGAGATTTGAGTTGTTCATATGTGTGAAGATTTGAAGAATAAACACCTTTGAAGAATTTGAAGAAAGTTTGAGAATCAAAGTGAGTAATAAAAGTAACTTTTAATTTACCCGAAGTGAAGAACACGACGAACTGAGATGAACAGTTGAGAAGTTCGTCTGTTCAGATCTTCCCCGCCCTAACTTGGCAGAGGAAATCCGCTACGGCGACGGCGGAGTGAAGATTTTCCACGGTCGGCGCGAGTACGCCGGCGAAGAGGTCAAGGCGGTGAAGCTTTTCCTCACCGGCGACGATGGAGAAGCGGCGCTTAGGGTTTCGAGGAGCTCGGCGGAGAGAGAGGTCGAGCGAAGTAAAAGAGTGAGGAAGGAGAGAGGGTATTTATAGACACGGTGAAAACGGATCGTCCAAGATTTAGGACTTAACGTGCCTGACCGCTTCCCTTCTCACGACATGTGTCACACACGTCATGTGTAGTGGAGATCGTAAAGCATCGTGGGTGAATATAATAATGCATCGTGGGATGCGGAACGGTTTGAGCGGTAAAATGAAGGTTTGAATAAGATTTGTTTTAAAGTTCCGCTGTAATTTCTTCAGCTGTCAAGGACACAGTGAAGAATTTGAACGAAGTTTCAAAGTAGAAGGACCATGAAAATTTGTGAATGGATTGGGTTGAGTAATAGCATAGAGGGGAAAGGGTCCGATCACATTCACTTAGCAGAAAAAGCGACTTGAAGAAATAACCATAAGTGAATGCTGTAGAGGACATAAATCCATATATATATATATAGCCAATGAAGAAAGACGACGGAAATAGTGAAGAATTTGCAAAGTTGAAGAATTTGAAAACTCAAGAATTTCAAAACTGAGGAAAAACTCAAATTGAAGATTTTCAACTTTGGTGGTGGCGAACTCCATCAGATAAGAATGATGATTTCAGACACCGCGCACAATTGTCGAGGGTTTCGAGAATCAAATTCTTCATTAATTTCTTCACACTTAGAGTGTTATTCTTCATTGATTGAAGAAAACGTTTCTTCATGTGTTGCACATCTAAGTCATCAATTTTGCATAAGTGTTAGGATGTGTGTCCTTTTCAAAGAACGTTCAAGATTCTAAGATATTTAGCTCACACCGCAACTTGCTAAATCTCTTCTCATCCAAGGGCTTAGTGAAGATATCAGCTAGCTGTTCTTCATCTTCACATGCTCGATGGAGATGTCGCCTTTAACACATGATCATGAAGAAAATGATGACGAATTTGAATGTGCTTTGTCTTCGAGTGCTGAACTGGTTGTGAGCAATCTTGATGGCACTCTCATTGTCACAAGAGAGAGGCACATTCTTCACATTGATGCCGTAGTCCTTGAGGGTTTGCTTCATCCATAGTAATTGAGCACAACACGAGCCAGCAGCAATGTATTCAGCTTCCGCAGATGGACGGTGATACACAGTTCTGTTTCTTCGAGGACCAATGCACCAAAGATCGTCCGAGGAAATGACAAGTACCAGATGTTGACTTGCGGTCCACACGATCACCAAAGATAGTCGAGTCGAATATCCAATGAGATCAAAAGTAGAGCCCTTGGGGTACCATAATCCTAGTGTTGGTGTGTGAGCTAGATATCAAGAATATGCTTCACAGCCTTATGGTGTGATTCCTTCGTGTAGCTTGAAATCGGGCACACATGCAAACACTAAGCATTATATCTGGCCTAGATGCACATAAGTACAATAAAGAACCAATCATGGAGCGGTATACCTTGTGATCAAGTCAATACCATTTTCATCAAGGCATAGATGGCCATTTGTGGGCATAGGAATTTTGACGCCTTTGCAATCTTGCATGCCAATTTCTTCAGACATCTTTGAGGTATTTCTCCGAGATATGAATATGCCATTGTGTTGTTGATTTAATTTGAAGACCTAAGAAGAATTTCAACTCTCCCATCATAGACATTTGATATTCTTCACTCATCATATAGGCAAATTCATCACTATAACGTTGGTCAAGACAGCCAAAGATAATATCATCAACATATATTTGGCACACAAACAGTTCACCATCATAAGATTTAGTAAAGAGAGTAGGGTCGAGTGAACCGGTGTGAAGCCATTCTTCACAAAGAATTCCTTCAATGTATCATACCACGCCGAGGGGCTTGCTTGAGGCCATAGAGGGCCTTATTTAGTCTCAAGACTTTGTCGATTCTTTGGATCTTCAAAACACAGGGGTTGAGCAACATATACTTCTTCCTCAAGCTTACCATTGAGGAATGCACTTTTCACATCCATTTGATATAAAGTGATATTGTGATGGTTAGCATAGGCGTAGTAATATGCTAATAGACTCAAGTCTAGCAACAGTGCAAAAGTTTCATCAAATCAATTCCTTCAACTGCGTGTAGCCTTGAGCTACTAGTCGTGCCTTATTCCTCACCACAAGACCATTTTCATCTTGCTTGTTGCGGTAGATCCACTTTGTGCCAATGATATTATGCTTGCGAGGATCTGGACGTTTGACCAGTTCCCTGACGTTGTTGAGCTCGAATCGATGTAATTCTTCTTGCATGGCCTGAATCCACTCCGCCCTCGAAATGCTTCATCTACCTTAGTGGGCTCTGTGATAGAGACAAAAGCATAGTGCCCACAAAAGTTAGATAAGTGTGAAGCTTTTGAGCGAGTGAGAGGACTGGCGCTTCAATGTCATCGATGATCTTGTCAACTTGCACTTCTTTTGCAACGCGAGGATGAGCTGGTTGTCTTCGAGGAATTTGATCATTTTCCTCAAAGACCATTTTCTTCAAGATTATCTTCAGTGCATCAGCTCGACGTTCTTCGCAGTCAGAATGAATTCTTCAGCAGTTTCTTGAAGAGGAATGACATCCTCGGTTGCCTTGAACCCGATAGAATCCTCGGTGCTGGTTCGTCTAACACAGTAGGTAGGTGCTCTTTTTGAGCCATTAGTTTCATCGAACCGCACATCTACAAGTGTCAACAATCTTGTGAAGTGCGATGTTGAAGACTCAGAGGTGTGCGAGTCCTTTCCGTAACCAAGCATAAAACCTTCATGTGTTTTCGTGCAAATTTAGAGGTGTGGTGAGGATCTCTAATCCAGCATTTAGCAATCAAGACTTTGAAATAACTTACATTGGGTTTCTTATCGTAAGGAGTTCATAGGAAGTCTTTTGAAGAATTTGTGAAGATATACTGTTGATGATGTGGCACGCAGTGTCAATTGCTTCAATCCGAAACGACTAGGCGTTTAGTATTCATCAAGCATAGTGCGAGCCATCTCAACAAGAGTTCTGTTCTTGCGCCCACGACGCCATTTTGCCGAGGAGTATAGGGAGCAGATAACTCATGAGTAATACCAAGTTCATCAAGATAATCCTCAAGTCCGAATTCTTGAACTCAGTTCCATTGTCACTCCCGATGTGCTTGATCTTCACACCAAAGTTGGTTGAAGCCCTCGAGAAAATCGCTTGAAGATTTCCTGCACTTGATTTTTGTAAGTAACAATGTGTACCCATGTGTAGCGAGAGTAATCATCAACAATAACAAAGCCATATAGTGATGCTTCATTAACGACAACTGAGTAATGATTGGGACCAAAGAGGTCCATGTGAAGCAATTCAAGGACGAGTAGTGGTCATGATAGTCTTCACTGGATGCTTGGCCTTGGTCATTTTTCCAGCTTCACAGTTCGATAAGTGATCCTTGAGGAATTTGACATTCTCAATGCCAATGACATGCTTCTTCTTCGCAAGCGTGTGCAAATTCCTCATGCCTGCGTGACCAAGTCGTCGATGCCATAGCCAGCCTTTTCAAGCTTTTGCAAGTAAGCACACAGCTGGTTGTGGTCCCTGAGAGAAGTCAACAATATACAAGTCTCCTCTCCTAAAGCCTTCAAGACTTTGGAATTATCAGCTTCCATAATCACAACACAACGATACTTGCCAAAGATAACAACCATATCAAGATCACAAAGCATTGAGACTGACATGAGGTTATATCCTAAAGACTCAACAAGCATGACTTTGTCCATGTGCATGTCCTTAGAGATAGCAACCTTACCAAGTCCCAATACCTGACTTTTGCCTTTGTCACCAAAGATGATATGCTTCAGATGTGAGGGTGATAAGGGAGTATCCATCAATAGATTCTTGTCACCAGTCATGTGATTTGTACATCCACTATCGAGAACCCACTCAGTGGCTTTGGGTTGATCATCCTGCAGATGAATTAGTACAACTTACGATCTCATATACTTCATTAGTGAAGAATATGATATCAAGTTCATCGATGAATTTCATCACCAAGATTCAGATAAGCAAGATGAGGACGTGTGAAATGAAAGTTCATTTCATCATGATTAGCTGCGCCCTTTCAGCAATTTTGTCGGGCCCCAAAGAAATTCTTCAGACGTTAATGCACGCCCGAGACCTGACCCTGCAGAAGAGATTAGTTCTTTTCTTCACCACCCACATCGAAGAGGTGGCAAAGAGTTCATCACTCATGCGAGCACCATATGAGAATGGTGGCATAGAGGCCAAACCATTTCGCTTCACATAAGAGGGGTTAGGGTAAGCATATGAATAAGCGGAGAAATTCTTCGAGGACTTATGAACATATTGGTTTGAAGAATAATGCACATATTCATAGCCCTTAGCTCTACCTGCGAAGCAGAGTTATTAGCACGATGATAATCATATGAGGACTTTGATCCTTTTGAGGAATTTGATCCACGTGAGGAATTTGGTCCGTATGAGGACTTGGATCCATATGAAGAATTTTGTCCATATGAAGAATTTGATCTGGGGTTCCTTTTCTTCACAGGTGGTGTCATGAGGACATTCACCTGAAGACTTTCAAGACATTTCTTGGGAACCCAGATTTTCTTCATAGGGGAACCGTTCCTGCAGTTAGTGCCAACATATCTAGCAAATACTTCACCATTCTGATTTTTGAATAGCTTATAGTTTGAGTCAAATGACTCATCAAAAGAATGAGGAGATTCGCATGTAAAGCCAGATAAGTTAGATGGATCAACTGGAGGTCCCTTTGCAGCAACCCATGAGGTTTTGGGATACCGCTCGGGCTTCCAAAGATGCTCCATCAAGCATTGAGTTTCCTCTCAAAGGCAATACCCTCTTTCCTAGGGTTCCTATTTAGGATCTGCTTTTAAGCACATCACAAAGAGTCGATGCCCTTTGAGGCTTTTGTACATGCTGTCATGTACAATTCCTTCAGCCTGCATCGTCGGTGATACTAGCAATGTCCTCGGTGAGGAATTAGTGATAGCAGAGGCAGGTGAAGAATTTGTAACAGTTGAAGCATTTGAACATTGGTGAAGAATTAGCGATTCACGCTCAATGCATTTTAAGCATGGAGGAACAAATTCTTCTTGAGAAGCGCTGATTTGTTGAGCAAGTAATGAATCGCGCTCCTTCAAGATCTTCATAACTCGCTCTTAGCTTCTCAAGATCTTGCTTTCTTTGAAGAAATTCATAAGAAAGTTTCTCATGATCGATAAGAGAGTGTTATGATGACCTTGAAGGCTGTCAAACCTAGATGAACTTTCTCAAGATTTTCATCGGGGCTTGAGTGCGATCCATTTCTTCACCTAACATATCATCACTCTTATCTAGCATGTTTTGAACCTTTTCAAAAGCCCTTTGTTGTTTTATAGCAATCTTAGCAAGTTTAGAGTAGCTGGGCTTGAGATCCTCATCGATTCATTTTCACTAGATTCGGAGGAGGTGAAATTGAGTACCTTGGCACCTTTTGCCATGAAGTAATAGGTGGGAGCGTAGTCATCATTTTCCTCATCGGGTTTGTCGGGAGTCAGTTTCTTCATGTTGAAGATGGACTTGCTAACATAAGCAGAGCAAGAAGCGGACTAGCCACACCAGATTCGGATTCTTGGACTCCTCCTCTTCCTCATTTTCCTCAGATTTAGCTTCAGAGTCCATTTCCTTGCCAATGAATGCCCGAGCCTTTTTGGAGCTGCTCTTCTTGTGAGAAGAAAGCTTTGAGGATTTTGATGATGAAGATTTTGATGATTTCTTCTTTTTCTTCACGTCATCAGAACTGTAATCCTTGTGTTTCTTCTTTCTTAATTCCTTTTCCCACTGAGGACAATCTTGGATATAGTGACCAGGTTTCTTGCATTTGTGGCAAAGTCTTCGCTTATAGTCACTAGATGAGGAATCACTGCTTCTTGAGGATTTTCCAAAACGACCACGCCTTGTGAATTTCTGGAATTTCTTCACGAGCAGTGCTAGCTCCTCGCCAAATTCTTCAGATCTCCAAGGCTACTACCGAGTCTTCACTCTCGATTCAGATTCAGCCTTGGCCTTCGTGGCACGTGTTTTTCCATAGCCGTAACCATAGAGATCTCTCTTTTGACAAGCTGGAACTCATGAGTATTTAGCCTTTCGAGGATATCAGCAGGATCAAGAGACTTGTAATCAGCTCGTTCTTGTATCATCAGTGCCAGAGTATCAAATGAGGAATCAAGCGATCTTAGCAATTTCTTCACCACCTCATGGTCGGTGATGTCAGTGGCACCCAGTGCTTGAAGCTCATTTGAGATGTCAGTGAGGCGATCGAAGGTTTGTTGAACATTTTCGTTGTCGAGTCTTTTGAAGCGGTTGAAGAGATTCCGAAGAACATCAACTCGAGAGTCACGCTGAGTTGAAACACCTTCATTTACTTTGGACAGCCTGTCCCAAATGAGTTTGGCAGATTCCAAAGCACTCACTCTTCCATATTGACCTTTGCTCGATGGCCACATGTGATATTCTTCGCTTGAGAATCGAGTTGCTTGAATCTCTTCACATCAGCATCATTCGAGAGGGTGTGACAGAGGAAACACCTTTGTCACAACATACCGTAGATCGTTGTCAATTGCTTGAGATGCATTCGCATTTTGTTCTTCCAAGAGGGGTAGTCCGTCCCATCAAGGTAGGACAACCTGCTGAGACCTTGATCATACCTGCGGTCGACATAACTAAAACTCCGGTGGTTAAACCAAAATCACACGTAACAAGGAGTACCTTGCTCGATACCAATTGAAAGTGCGTTATATCGACTAGAGGGGGGGGTGAATAGGCGATTTTAGAGAATTTTCAAATTCTTCACCGAGGAATTTGTTGGTGAGGAAATTCCTTAGCGAAGAAATACATGCAGCGGAATAAGTACTCAGAAGTAAGCATAGCAGATTACAGGCATAGTCATCATGATGAAATGAAGACAATCACAGAGTACAGAAAGCGTAATCACAGGATAAAACAAGATGAAGACAAACAGACTGAAGAAATTGAACTGAGGAAATAGAGAAAGTCTTCAGTCAAAGTCTTCAAACACAGATATGACAAACACTCAACATAGTTATGAGGAAATGAAAGGGTTGAGGAAATAGAACCAGTTAGGTTGGTGAAGACAATGATTTGGTAGACCAGTTCCAACTGCTGTCTCAGTTGTACGTCTGGTTGGAGCGGCTGAGTATTTAAACTCGAGGACACGCGGTCCCGGACACCCGATCCCGAGCACGCAGCTCAGACACCAAGTCCTCACCGTATTCTCCTTGAACTAAGATCACGCAGACTCGCCCAATCACTCGTGGTAAGTCTTCAGCGACTTCCAAACCTTCACATACTTGGTCACTCGGCGATCCACAATTCCTCTTGGATGTTTCTAGACCGTGACGCCTAACCGTCTGGAAGAAGCACAGTCTTCAAAGGTAAAAGCGCCGGATCCACGCAGGATCAATTTCTTCATGATGCTCAATCACTTTGGGTTTGTTGGGGTTTGGTTTTGGGTTTTCCTCACTTGATGATTTTCGCCAAAGTCCTCGGAGGATGGGTTGCTCTCAAATGACAAGTGTCAAGTTCTCTCGAGCAGCCAACCAGCTAGTGGTTGTAGGGGCGGCTATTTATAGCCTAGGGAGCAGCCCGACATGATAAGACATAAATGCCCTTCAATGATATGACCGTTAGGTGGATAAGATATTTTGGGACAGGTGGCGCCAAGAAGACAAAGAACGGTCGGAAATTTGAACATCAAATTCCTCGGGCTATCATGTTCCTCATCGTAGGCAATTCAAGATGGCGAATTCCTAACTCCTCAATGTAACAAATTCTCGTGACCGTAAGAAATTGACTGAACTGTATGAGATTTCCAAAAGCTTCACTCAAGGAATTGGTAGGTGTAGGATTTTGAGTTGAGCATCAAATGGAAATTTTCCTTAGTATTTCCTCGACCCCTTTAACGAAGACGGTGTTTCCTATGACTCAAGAAAGAGAAAATGAAACTACGAAAACAAAAGTCTTCACGCTTCATGTTCCTCAAATGAATACCAAGTCTTCAAGGTCACACCAATTTCTTCACTTTCAAAGTCTTCAGAAAGTCTTCAGAATATCAAAGTCTTTAGTTGAAGAACTTCCATTTTAGGGGTCGACTTTTACTGTAATTATCAAACTCCTCATAGACTTATAGGCCTGTGTACACTCACAAACGCATCAGTTACTTAACCTATAAGTCTTCAATACACCAAAATCACTAAGGGGCACTAGATGCACTTACACTATGCAATCCAATATGCCGGCCTTCAAGACTGCCCCTGGGTAATATACCTTTTGTTATCCTTATGCTTTGCTCGACTCATATTTTGTACTCACCCTTCTGCTTTTTGTCCTGGCGTACAGGGTGAAGCCCAAGAAGAGGGCAAAAAGAATAAGCCATCCAAGACCGGTAGTGGCGAGCGGAACTCGGAACGGCTGCCCTCGATGCTTCTACTCACAACCACCTCCTGAACGGCATATGAAATTCTAGCGCCATCTTCCGACCGCTTTGCCAAGATACTTTCAACAGCTCCGATAATCGGAAATTCCTAGCCCGGTCAAGACGAGTGACCGGAGGTTGAAATTTTGAAAAGCCGTTTGTTGAACCGGGGGCCTCATCGTCCTTGCGGATGTCTTGCCAAGGAAGAACTTGTCGAACGCCGGAAGACCAAACAGGACATCGCTGATTATGCTCACTTAAGCATTGGTGATATAGTCTCAGGCTATCTGAATCAAGTGCATAACAGCCGCGACCTGGAAATTGACATTGTGAAACAAATACAGCACAAATCTAAGGTATAACTCATACTATTCTCCTGAATCTTACTTACTGTACCAGCCCCCAAGTCTACTGCTTATGAATAAATATGATGTTGACTCAGATACCTGCTTACTGTCAGTTCGTCCGGTTTAAAAGAAAATATATTTAACCCGGTCATAATATCATAACTTAGAACGTGCGATACACATTAGCCCCCAAGTGTCAAGTATCTTTACTTGTAAAGTGCTTGAGACTTTAATATACATAATCCAGCATTATAAATTAAAATTTTCTTCAGCATACATTAGCCCCCAAGTGTCAAGTGTCTTTGCTTGCAAAGTGCTTGGGACTTAATGATATCTTACCATAACCTTAATTATAACCCGGCATCAACGCAGGCCTCCACCAGTCAATTTGAGTCGGAGATTGCTGACCTGAAGACTCGTCTGGCAGCCCAAGAACTTGAAATTCAAAAGGCCAACTCCAAATTTGCATTTAGCGTCTCTGAACAAGAGAAGTTGAAGAAGAATTTTGATGCGAAGAAGAATATCTGGGAAGATGAAAAGGCCTCACTTGTGACCCAGGCCGAGACAGCAGAAGCAACTCTTGCCGATGCAACTGCCGAGCTGTCCGGCTTAAAACGCCAGATATCTCAAATGGTCTCAGCAATCTTCGGTAAGTTACTATGTATAATCGTGAATATCACCATGGTTCCTTTGATGACTATTTCAATTATTATCTCCGGCTTACCTTATATGTATAAACGCAGGCCCCAGGAGCACAAACCTCAAGCAGAATATGCTGATCAAGCTTAAGGCGGTGTACACTCTAGTGGAACAGCTATACACCGGGTCGCAACGTGCTTTGGCCGTTGTGGCTTTATCAAATGATGCTCCTTATCTCCTGCAGGATGTGCTCAAACGGCTTGCCATGTTACCCCAACGGATTCAGGAGCTAAGGCGCGCATCTGCTAGAACCGGGGCCATAGCCGCCTTAAGCTGGGCCAAGGCGTTGCTTCCAGAGTTAGACCTGGCAAACGTTGCTCTTGGATATCCCAGCTTGAAGGAGGATGGCTCTGTATTCGATGAATCAGACTTCACCGCCTGTGTGAGAGTCGTACGTCCTGTGGCCACCATCATTGGCAATGAAATTGATCTTACCAAGTATCAGCCGGGTTACGACAACGAGAACCGGAGGATTCCAACTCCTCATTATGATGATGTCAGCCTGAGTCCTCCAACTCGTAAGCATACCTTTGCTCCTGAAGTTGACCCAGCCGGTTTAATAGATGATGAAGCTGAATTGGAAGCCTTAAGCGGCATTGACTGGACCTCGTCAACCTTCCAGGACAAAGCAGCAGACGGAGAGGAGGAGAAGGATAACCCGGAATCTTCAAGCCCACCAAAGGAGTAACTCGCCTGGTGCTATGTCTTTGAAAAAATGATGCTTCATTATTCAGACTCGGGGAGTCTTGTAATAGGGTAGAAAAACCTCTTAACTCTGTCATGCCTTCGCGCATGTTTGTGGTGCTTAATATTGTCATAAGCCGCTATCCTTATATACTCCCGGCTTATGTTAATTGTTCCTTGACGTCCAAAACATTCTTGCTTTATGCTGTGTATAAAACAAAAAACATAATTCCTTTGGCGTCTTATCACATCTGGGGTCATATAGAATAGTGATAACCCGGAGTATGAACCAAAACACCATAAAAACAGCCGGTTTATGGTTATGACCACAATAATATACCTGCTATCTTATTTGAAACATACTTTACCGGCTTATGTGATCCCAAAAAGCAGAGAGTTAAACTTAACTTCTGAAAGTTGGCACATATAATGTTTACCTGGCCCTTAATATTATTTACCCTTACAGAGTAAAATAAATAGTAAACTTAATTTTCAAAGGCCTCTGATTTGAATACGATCAGTAGAACCGTTCCAAAGGGGTTAGGCTAAGATTCGGATACGATCATATAGCCCCCAATGGCTTTGGCGATGCCGATCAAGTGGATATCGACAGCTATGTTCTATTTGGTTCGAATACGACCTATGTTTGAACAGGAAGCCCCCAAGTGACCATTAGAGTTGTTTAATGACGCTGATTCGAATACGATCCACATCAAACCCAAAGGGGTTAAGCTATGATTCAAATATAATCAAGAAGCCCCCAAGTGGGTTTGGCAGTACGCCGATCAATTGGGTATCGACAACTATGTTCTCTTTGGTTTGAATACGACCTATGTTTGAACAGGAAGCCCCCAAGTGACCATGGCTAGATTCAGATATGATCATAAGCCGGACCAAAGGGAAATCCGGATTCAGATATGATCTGCTCCCTGTTGGTTGTTTCCACCACCTGGTAAAGAAGATATATAAACTTTTAAGGGTGGAAAGAAAAGAGGTCCTGCTTTATTGATTTATATAATATATACATTGCTAAAAAAAGGAAAAACATATGTATTCTGAGAGCCGGTGGCTCAAGTATAGTAGGGCCGAAGATGAGCTATGTTCCACGGCCGGCGGGTCTCTTCCTCCGACTTACGTGAATCTTTGTGCTCTCGAACATCAATGAGGTAGTATGACCCATTGTTCAGATTCGTACTGACCACAAAAGGTCCTTCTCAGGGAGGGGATAGCTTGTGCATATCGATCGATCTGGATGAGCGGAGCACTAAATCGCCTTCTGAAAAGTTCGCTTCTAACCCGCGGCTGTGATAACGGCGCAGGTCTTGCTGGTAAATCGCCGAGCGGGCTATTGCCAAGTCTCGCTCCTCATCCAACAAGTCAAGTGCATCCTGACGAGCTTTTTCATTATCAGCCTCAACGTAAACCGCCACTCGGGGTGAATCATGCCGGATATCACTTGGCAGAACCGCCTCTGCTCCGTACACCATGAAGAAAGGTGTATAACCTGTAGCTATATTAGGCGTTGTGTTGATGCTCCATAGCACAGAGGGTAACTCCTCCACCCAACAACCCGGAGTTTGTTGCAAGGGAACTAAGAGCCGGGGTTTGATACCTTTCAAGATCTCTTGATTAGCTCTTTTCGCTTGACCATTAGATTGAGGGTGAGCAACACCAAACGCCGAGCCGGATGTGCTCTCGTTGATGAACTCTTCCATGGCACCTTTGGAGAGATTAGTACCGTTATCGCTATAATGCTGTGTGGAAAGCCAAACGAAAGATCACCTTTTTCATGAACTGAACCACTTGTGGCTGCATCACACTTATCGACCGCTCGCTTCAACCCACTTGGTGAATTTATCCATCGCTACCAACAGTGTGTCTTCTTATCCTTAGACCTTTTGAAAGGTCCAACCATGTCAAACCCCTGGACCATAAACGGCCAAGTAATTGGAATCATCCTCAATTCTTGAGCCGCACATGAGCTCGTCGTGAGAATTTTTGACATCCGTCACATTTGCTGACCAGATCCTCCGCATCAGCATGAGCCGTCAGCCAATAGAAACCATGACTAAAAGCCTTGGCCACCAGAAGTTTTGAGCCGACATGATGACCACAATCTCCTTCATGAATCTCACGAAGTATCTCCTGACCTTCCGCAGGCGATACGCAACGTTGAAACGCCCCAGTGACGCTGCGGTGATGCAACTCGCCATGAACAATTGTCATGGATTTGGACCTCCTGATGATTTGTCTTGCCAAGGTCTCGTCCTCAGGCAACTGTCCTCGGGTCATATAGGCCAAATATGGGCTGTCCAATCTGGGATGGCGTGGAGAGCCGCCACCAGCTGTGCCTCCGGGTCTTGCACTGCTAGCTCTTCCTCTGTAGGCACTCTGACAGAAGGGTTATGCAAAACGTCAAGAAAGGTGTTAGGCGGCACCGGCTTACGCTGAGACCCCAGCCGGCTTAAAGCATCAGCCGCCTCATTCTTCCTTCGAGCAATGTGCTCTACTTGATAACCTTTGAAGTGCCCGGCCACCGCATCAACTTCACGACGATAAGCCGCCATAAGGGGATCCTTGGAGTCCCACGTGCCTGACACCTGTTGAGCAACGAGGTCTGAATCGCCCAAGCACCTTACCCGCTCAAATTCATCTCTTTGGCCATCCAGGAGACCATGGAGTAAAGCCTCGATTCAGCTGCATTGTTAGTACAAGGAAACATAAGCCGGAGCACATAGCAAAATTTGTCACCTCGGGGGGAAGTTAAAACGACTCCAGCCCCCGAGCCTTCCAACTGCCTGGACCCATCGAAGTGAATAGTCCAATACGTGTTATCTGGCGTCTCCTCTGGTGCCTGCAACTCCGTCCAATCATTGATAAAGTCCACCAAGGCTTGAGACTTGATAGCTGTACATGGCATATACTTCAAACCGTGAGGCCCAAGCTCAATGGCCCACTTGGCTACTCGTCCCCGTGGCTTCCCTGCTCGATGATGTCCCCAAAGGCGAACTTACCACAGCTTATAGGATGACCTTGGAAGTACTGCTTTAGCTTCCGGCTTGCCATGAACACCCCATAAACAAGTTTCTGCCAATGCGGATATCTTTGCTTGGACTCTATGAGCACCTCACTGATGTAATAAACCAGCCGTTGAACCGGATGCTCCTTGCCAGCCTCCTTAAGCTCCACCACGATGGCAACACTAACAGCTCATGAGTTAGCAGCAACATACAACAGCAACGGACTCTTTATCAATGGGAGCCGCAAGAACCGGCGCTCAAACAATTGTCTCTTTAAATCTTCAAAAGCAGCATCAGCAGCCTCACTCTAGACAAAAGTGTCTGTTTTCTTCATCATCTGATATAGTGGTAGAGCCTTCTCACCTAACCGGCTTATGAATCGGCTTAAAGCAGCGACGCGACCCGCCAGTCGCTGAACATCATTGATGCACGCCGGTTTAGCTAGAGAGGTAATCGCCTTGATCTTCTCCGGGTTAGCTTCAATGCCCCTGTTCGAGACCAGGAATCCCAAAAGTTTGCCTGCAGGTACACCAAATACACACTTGTCCGGGTTAAGCATCATCTTATAGACCCGGAGATTATCAAAGGTTTCCTTTAAATCAGATATCATGGTTTCCTTCTCTCTGGACTTCACCACAATGTCATCTACATATGCATGAACATTGCGCCCAATCTGATTGTGGAGACAATTCTGTACACACCGCTGATAAGTCGCCTGGGCACTCTTGAGCCCAAATGGCATAGATACATAGCAGAAGGCTCCAAACAGAGTAATGAAAGCCGTCTTCCCCTGGTCCTTAACTGCCATTTTGATCTGATGATAACCAGAGTAAGCATCCAAAAAACTCAAACACTCGCAACCCGCTGTAGCATCAATGATTTGATCAATACGGGGTAGACCAAAGGGATCAGCAGGGAAAGCTTTATTTAAGTCCGTGTAATCTACACACATCCGCCAGGTGCCGTTCTTCTTGAGCACAAGCACCGGGTTAGCCAACCACTCCGGGTGAAAAACTTCCACGATGAACCCGGCCGCTAAGAGCCGAGCGACCTCTTCCCCGATAGCTTTCCGTCTTTCCTCATTGAACCGTTGAAGAAACTGCTTGACCGGCTTATACTTTGGATCAATATTAAGAGTGTGCTAAGCGAGTTCTCTCGGGACACCCGGCATGTCAGAAGGTTTCCATGCAAAGATGTCCCGGTTCTCACGGATGAACTCGATGAGCGCGCTTTCCTATTTGGGATCCAAATTGGTACTGATGCTGAACTACTTGGAAGAGTCGCGTGGAGTGAAGTCGGCCAGTTTTGTCTCGACGGCCGACTTAAATTTCAACGCCGAGTCTTGCTCTGTGGTTGGCTTCTTTAAAGAGGTCATATCCGTCGGGTCAACATTATTTTGATAAAACTTCAGCTCCTCTTCGCCACAAACAGATTCAGCATAAGTCGCATCGCCTTCTTCGCATTCCAAGGCTACCTTTCGACTCCCATGCACAGTGATGGTGCCCTAGTAACCCGACATCTTGAGCTGTAGATAAACATAACACGGTCGTGCCATGAACTTGGCATATGCCGGTCGTCTAAACAGAGCATGATACAGGCTCTTGATTTTGACTACCTCAAACGTTAGTTTCTCACCCCTAGAATCATATTCATCTCCAAAGGCTACTTCCAGTTCAATCTTACCAACTGGATATGCCGATTTACCAGGTACCACCCCATGAAAGAGAGTGTTGGACGTCCTCAAGTCCTTATCAGTCAACCCCATGCGGCGAAAGGTCTCATAATAGAGAATATTGATGCTGCTTCCTCCATCCATGAGTACCTTAGTGAATTTATATCCACCAACCTGAGGCGCCACCACCAAGGCCAACTGACCCGGGTTATCAACCCGGAGGGGGTGATCTTCCCTGCTCCATATGATGGGCTGCTCTGACCACCTCAAGTAACGGGGAACCGCCGGCTCAACAGAATTCACAGCCCTCTTATGAACCTTCTGGTCACGTTTGCACAAGTTAGTGGTGAACACATGGTATTTCCCACCACTCAGCTGCTTTGGATGGCTCTGATAACCTGATTGCTGCTGCTGCTGCCCCCTTGACCGGGTTGCTGCTGATTATAGCCACCTTGACCTCCCTGAAAGCTGGAACTGGAACCGCCACCCGGGCCATGAAAGCCACCGGCCCCTGAGCCGCCGCCCGATCCGTGATTGCCATCAAACATGTTGGAATTCTTGAAAGCCTTCATGATCGCATAGTCTTTCCATAAGTGGGTGGCGGGACATTCCCGAGTGTCGTGTCTCGGGCAAGGCTCATTGAGAAGCTGCTCAAGAGATGGGCCCGAGCCGCCAGATCGAGGGGGAGGTCTTCCCTTACGTTTCTGGTTGTTACCTTGTGCATTGGCATTGGCCACAAACTCCGGGTTACCATCTGCCTTACGCTTGTTGCCTCTTTGACTTGTCGGGTTATGCTGCTGACCTTTTCCATTGCCGTTCTTCTTTCCCTTCCCTGTCTTTTCCTCATCAGACGCGGGATCCTTGGTACTATCAGAATCGGCATATTTGACTAAGGCCGCCATCAGCGTACCCAAATCATTGCAATCCCGCTTAAGGCTCCCCAGCTTCTGTCTCAGCGGCTCAAAACGACAATTCTTCTCCAACATGAGTACTGCAGAGCCAGTGTCCATCTTATCAGATGAGTGTATGATTTCCTTGACCCGGCGCGCCCAATGAGTTGTGGATTCGCCTTCCTCCTGCTTACAATTAGTCAAGTCCACAATTGACATAGATTGCTTGCAAGTGTCCTTGAAGTTCTGGATAAATCGGGCCTTTAGCTCCGCCCATGAGCTAATGGAATTGGGAGGCAAACCCTTTAGCCAAGATCGGGCCGTTCCATCTAGCATCATGGTGAAGTACTTAGCCATTGCTGCGTCGCTGACCTCCAGCAGCTCCATGGCCATCTCGTAGCTCTCGATCCAGGCCCCGGGTTATAAGTCAGCCGTGTAATTCGGCACCTTTCGAGGTCCCTTGAAATCCTTGGGCAGACGTACATCCCGTAGAGCCGGCACCAAACAAGGAACTCCACCGGTTCTGGTAGCTACTCCTGCTCCCATAGAAGTCGTTGGATACTCTGGGAGATCCTGATATGCCGCCTGCTGAGCCGCTAGCTGAGCCGCCCGCTCGTCCTCCTGACGTATTCGGTCCTGCACAGGGTTATAGCCACCGGGCTGGTTACGACGCTGGGCGTTGCTTGACAAAGCTTCTGACTCCATATGCCTACTGTAACTCGGGATTCGGTTTTGACGAGGTGCTAGCCATGGCGGAGGAGTTGAATGAATCATGTCCCTGCTGTAAGAATAGGTCTCTTGCTGCGCCAAGGCCGTCTGAATAAGATCTCTGACCCTCCGGGTTTCCACCGCCGTCGGGTCATCACCGTCCACTGGAAGAGCCGCCAGACACGCCGATGCTGCTATCAAGTTCTCCATGGGGTTGGCGAAGTGACCCGGTGGTATTGGTATGTATCGGGGCGTGGCCATACTCCCGTGAGGAGGTGCCATCTCTCGGGGCTGAACCGGTCCTCCAGCTCCGGGTGTCATAAACTGATTGGCTTCAGGCGGGTTGCTAGGACCAGCTCCGGGTGTCGTGAAACGATTTCGAGGATCGTAAACCGGAGGCAGACGGGACTGGGTTTTCTAATGTCTCCTTCTCATGACCTCATTGGATGCGTTCAGACTCATATTAAGCTGGAAAGCCTCTGACTGGAGTCGCTGCGCCTGTGTGTCCAAAGCCGCCCGCTCCGTAGCTAACCTGGTGTCCTCAGCTGCCAAGGCCTCCTTGGCCAGGGCTATCTCCTCACGCACCTTTGCCACCTCCGCGTTATGCTCATCTTGATTTGCATGAATAACCGTGGTGGTTAGCAGGACCGTCAACTTATCCATGAGATCCATCAGCACCTGAGCCGGCGGGCGCACAGGGCCTCCTGCCCCGGCCGCTCCTGACCCGGACGTTATTGCTGTTGCAGCCGTCGAGTTTTGACCGGGTTGAGTACCAGCCATGAAGACTCCTGCCCAGCTCGGCGGCTCATAGAAATGCGGAATGCTAGAGTCGTCAGAACAGCCCCCAAGCATGCCCTCTTGGACCTGATACAAAGAATCTGTTGAACCGGCGGACGAATCATCATCCGATGGGACGACCGTCTCTCTGCCATCTTTAGATCCTTCAGGAAGTTCTTCTCCGTGGACACAGCCCACGAAGGCACGCTTCATGACGGGTTGAACTCGGGCGGGTCCTGCACGCTGAGCCGTCTCGACGAGGTCGGTGCAGTTGTCCGGCTCAGGGCCCGGCTCACCAATCTGACCGATGAAGACGTGGATTCCGCCAATGGGGACCCGGTACCCGTACTCAATAGAGTCAGCCTCGGAGCCCCAGCCTTCGTTGTCGATGTAGATCTTGCCGCGATGACTCTTGGTCATCCGGCCCACTGCGTATCCCTTGAGCCCTTCGAAGCTGCCCTTCAAGAACTCAAATCCACCGTGCGCTGGCCTCATGGTGGGTGCCAACTGTCGTGGAATTGTCACGGCAGATGTCCTCGTGCAAGGACTTAGTCGTGGAGCCATCGCAACCAGGAAGCTTAAAGGGGTTAATCGGGACAAAGGACACGAGAGGTTTTATACTAGTTCGGCCCCTTGCGGAGAAGGAAAGCATACGTCTAGTTGGGTTGGTATTGCTTGATGTTTCGATGACCAGGGAGCGGAATACGCTATGCTCGGCTCTCGATGGGTTGTTTCTTGCCCTAAGCCGCCAGCAGGTCGTCCCCTTATATACACGGGTTGATGCCCTGCGGCTTACAGAGTCCCGGCCAGCTTATAGACAGTATCCGGCTCGGTGACTAGTTAAATATACCTTATGATACAACGGGCCTTAAGTCGCCTACGGGCCTTAGGCCCTTTATTGAACCTCCATCTTCATGCTTGGTATTGGGCTTCTTTCTGGTGAATCTTCTTTGCGTAACCCGACCCGTCCTGAGCGGCTTACACAAATAGTTATATCCCCAACATATGCTGAACCGTTATGTGATGAAGTCGGAGCATGATTTATTTATTGATTGTCTTCCTTATGAGTGGCGGTCGGGGACGAGCGATGGTCTTTTCCTACCAATCTATCCCCCTAGTAGCACGCGCGTAATACTTTGCTTTGATAACTTCTAGATTTTTGCAATAAGTATATGAGTTCTTTATGACTAATGTTGAGTCCATGGATTATACGCACTTTTTACCATCCTTCCACCATTGCTAGCCTCTCTAATACCGCGCACCTCTCGCCGGTATCATACACCCACCATATACCTTCCTCAAAACAGCCACCATACCTACCTATCGTGGCATTTTCATAGCCATTCCGAGATATATTGACATGCAACTTTCCACCGTTCTGTTTATTATGACACGCTCCATCATTGTCATATTGCTAGCATGATCATGTAGTTGACATTGTATTTGTGGCAAAGCCACCATTCATAATTCTTTCATACATGTCACTCATGAATCATTGCATATCACGGTACACCGCCGGAGGCATTCATATAGAGCCATATTTTGTTCTAAGAATCGATTGTAATTATTGAGTTGTAAGAAAAATAATAGTGTGATGATCCTCATTATTAGAGCATTGTCCCAAGTGAGGAAAGGATGATGGAGACTATGATTCCCCCACAAGTCGGGATGAGACTCCGGACGAAAAAAAGAGGCCATAAAAAAGAGAGAGAGAGAAGGCCAAAAAATGAGAGAAAAAGAGAGAAGGGACAATGCTACTATCCTTTTACCACACTTGTGCTTCCAAGTAGCTGTTGGGGAACGTAGCAGAAATTCAAAATTTTCCTACGTGTCACCAAGATCTATCTATGGAGAAACCAGCAACGAGGGGAAGGAGAGTGCATCTACATACCCTTGTAGATCGCTAAGCGGAAGCGTTCATGAGAACGGGGTTGAAGGAGTCGTGACTGTCGTGATCCAAATCACCGATGATCCTAGTGCGAACGGACGGCACCTCGCGCTCAACACACGTACAGCCGGTGGACGCCTCCCACGCCTTGATCCAGCAAGGAGAGAGGAGAGGTTGAGGAAGACTCCATCCAGCAGCAGCACAACGGCATGGTGGTGATGGAGGCGTGGCAATCCTGCAGGCTTCGCCAAGCACTCACGGAGGAGAAGGAGGTGTTGGAGAGGAGAGGAGGCGCCAGGCTCAGGTGCTGCTGCCCCTTCCCTCCCCCTTTATATAGGTGCCAAAGAGGGGAGGCGCAGCCTTGCCCCCTCCTCCAAGGGAGGGTGCGGCCAAGAGGGGGGAGGAGTCCATCCTCCCAAGGCACCCCGGAGGTGCCTTCCCTCTATGGACTCTTCCTCTCCAAGTGTTTCATCGCATGGGCCTCTTGGGGCTGGTTCCCTTGGCCCATGCAGGCCTAAGGCGCACCACCTAGGGCCCATGTGTCCCCGGGGCAGGTGGCCCCACCAGTGGGCCCCGGGACCCTCCGGTGGTCCCGTACAATACCGATAACCCGAAACTTGTCCCGATGGTCAAACAGCACTTCCCATATATAAATCTTTACCTCCGGACCATTCCGGAACTCCTCGTGACGTCCGGGATCTCATCCGGACTCGAACAACATTCGGTAACCACATACAAGCTTCCTTTATAACCCTAGCGCCATCGAACCTTAAGTGTAGACCCTACGGGTTCGGGAACCATCATATGACCGAGACGCGTTCTCCGGTCAATAACCAACAGCGGATCTGGATACCCATCTTGGCTCCCACATGTTCCACGATGATCTCATCGGATGAACCACGATGTCAAGGACTCAATCGATCCCGTATACAATTCCCTTTGTCTAGCGGTATTGCACTTGCCCGAGATTCGATCGCCGCTATCCCGATACCTTGTTCAATCTCGTTACCGGCAAGTCTCTTTACTCGTTCCGTAACACATCATCCCGTGATCAACTCCTTGATCACATTGTGCACATTATGATGATGTCCTACCGAGTGGGCCCAGAGATACCTTCCGTTTACGAGTGACAAATCCCGCCTCGATTCGTGCCAACCCAATGCAGACACTTTCGGAGATACCGTAATGCACCTTTATAGCCACCCGATTCGTTGTGACGTTTGGTACACCCAAAGCATTCCTACGGTATCCGGAGTTGCACAATCTTATGGTCTAAGGAAATGATACTTGACATTAGAAAAGCTTTAGCATCTGAACTACAATCTTTGTGCTAGGCTTAGGATTGGGTCTTGTCCATCACATCATTCTCCCAATGATGTGATCCCGTTATCAATGACATCCAATGTCCATGGTTAGGAAACCGTAACCATCTATTGATCAACGAGCTAGCCAATAGAGGCTTGCTAGGGACATGGTGTTGTCTATGTATCCACACATGTATTTGAGTTTCCTATCAATACAATTATAGCATGGATAATAAACGATTATCATGAACAAGGAAATATAATAATAATAACTAATTTATTATTGCCTCTAGGGCATATTTCCAACAGTCTCCCACTTGCACTAGAGTCAATAATCTAGTTCACATCGTCATGTGATTAACGCTGATAGGTCACATCGCCATGTGACCAACATCCAAAGAGTTTACTAGTGTCTGTAAACTAGTTCACATCATCATGTGATTAAGACTCAATGAGTTACGGGGTTTGATCATGTTTTGCTTGTGAGAGAGGTTTTAGTCAACGGGTCTGAACCTTTCAGATCCGTGTGTGCTTCGCAATTCTCTATGTCATATTGTAAATGCTGCTTTCACGCTCCACTTGGAGCTATTCCAAATGGTTGCTCCACTATCGTATCCGGTTTGCTACTCGAGTCATCGGACAGGTGTTAAAGCTTGCATCGGCGTAACCCTTTACGCCGAACTCTTTATCACCTCCATAATCGAGAAACATGTCCTTATTTACTACAAGGACAATTTTGACCGCTGTCCAATGATCTATTCTGGATCATTCTTGTACCCTTGAGTGACTCATGGCAAGGCACACTTCGATGCGGTACACAAGCATAGCATACTATAGAGCCTATGTCTAGAGCATAGGGGACGACCTTCGTCCTTTCTCTCTTTTCCGCCGTGGTCGAGCTTTAACTCTTAACTTCATACCTTACAACTCAGGCAAGAATTCCTTCTTTGACTGATCCATCTTGAACACCTCCAAGATTACGTCAAGGTATGTGCTCATTTGAAAGTATTATTAAGCATTTTGATCTATCTTATAGATCTTGATGCTTATTGTTCAAGTAGCCTAATCCAGGTTTTCCATTGAAAACACTCTTCAAATAACCCTATATGCTTTCCAGAAATTCTACATCATTTCCGATCAACAATATGTCAACAACATATACTCATCAGAAATTCTATAGTGCTCCCACTCACTTCTTTGGAAATACAAGTTTCTCATAAACTTTGTATAAACCCAAAATCTTTGATCAACTCATCAAAGTGTTCATTCCAACTCCGAGATGCTTACTCCAGTCCTCAGGAGGATTGCTGGTGCTTTGCATACTTATTAGCATCTTTCAGGATTGACAAAACCTTTCTGATTGTATCACATACAACCTTTCCTTACGAAACTGGTAAGGAAACTCGTTTTGACATCCATCTGCCAGATTTCATAAATGCAGCTAACGCTAACATGATTCCGACGGACTTAAGCATCGCTACAGATGAGAAAATCTCATCGTAGTCAACTCCTTGAACTTGTGAAAAACTCTTCACCACAAGTCGAGCTTCACAGACGGTGACATTACCGTTCACGTCCGTCTTCTTCTTAAAGATCCATTTATCTCAATGGCTTGCCGATCATCGGGCAAGTCCACCAAAGTCCATGCTTTGTCCTGATACATGGATCCTATCTCGGATTTCATGGTTTCTAACCATTTGTCGGAATTTGGGCCCACCATTGCTTCTCCATAGCTCGTAGGTTCATTGTTGTCTAGCAACATGACCTTCAAGACAGGATTGCGTACCATTCTGAAGTAGTACGCATCCTTGTCACCCTACGAGGTTCGTCAGTGACTTGATCCGAAACTTCATGATCACTATCACAAGCTTCGACTTCAATTGGTGTAGGTGCCACAGGAACAACTTCCTGTGCCCTGCTACACACTTGTTGAAGTGACGTTCAATAACCTCATCAAGTCTCCACCATCCTCCCACTCAACTTTCCGAGACAAACCTTTTTCTCGAGAAAGGACCCGATTCAAGAAACAATCCCTATTGCTTTCGGATCTGAATTAGGAGGTATACCCAACTGTTTTGGGTGTCCTATGAAGATGCATTTTGTCCGCTTTGGGTCCGAGCTTATCAACCTGAAACTTTTTCACATAAGCGTCATATCCCCAAACCTTTAAGAAATGACAGCTTAGGTTTCTCTAAACCATAGTTCATACGGTGTCATCTCAACGGAATTACGTGGTGCCCTATTTAAAGTGAATGTGGTTGTCTCTAATGCCTAACCCATGAAAGATAGTGGTAATTCGATAAGAGACATCATGGTACGCACCACATCTAATAGGGTGCAACTATGATGTTCGGACACATCATTACACTATGGTGTTCCAGGCGGTATTATTTGTGAAACAATTTCCACAATGTCTTAATAGTGTGCCAAAACTCGCAACTCAGATATCCATCTCTATGATCACATCACAGACATTTTATCCTCTTGTCACGAAGATCTTTCAACTTCACTCTGAAATTACTTGAACCTTTCAATAATTCAGACTTGTGTTTCATCAAGTAAATATACTCAACATCTACTCAAATCATCTGTGAAGTAAGAATATAACGATATTCACTGCATGCCTCAGCATTTATTGGACTGCACACATCAAAATGTGTTACTTCCAACAAGTTGCTATCTTGTTCCATTTTTTGAAACCGAGGCTTTTAGGTCATCTTGCCCATGTGGTATGATTTGCATATCTCAAGTGATTCAAAATCAGGTGAGTCCAAACGACCCATCTGCATGGAGTTTCTTCATGCATATACACCAATAGACATGGTTAGCATGTCTCAAACTTTTCAAAAACGAGTGAGTCCAAAGATCCATCAACATGGAGCTTCTTCATGCGTTTATGACTTACATGGCGATTGCCACGGTAAGTGGTACTATCATTACTATCTTATACTTTTGGCATGAAAATGTGTATCACTACGATCGAGATTCAATAAACCATTCTTTTAGGTGCAAGACCATTGAAGGTATTATTCAAATAATTAGAGTAACCATTATTCTCCTTAAATGAATAACCGTATTGCGATAGACATAATCCAATCATGTCTATGCTCAACGCAAACACCAAATGACAATAATTCTGGTTTAATACTAATCTTGATGGTAGAGGGAGCGGGCGATGCTTGATCACATCAACCTTGGAAATACTTCCAACACATATCGTCGGCTCACCTTTAGCTAGTCTCCGTTTATTCCGTAGCTTTTATTTCGAGTTACTAACACTTAGCAACCGAACCGGTATCTAATACCCTGGTGCTACTAGGAGTACTAGTAAAATACACAATAACTTAATGTATATCAAATATACTTCTATCGACCTTGCCAGCCTTCTCATCTACCAAGTATCTAGGGTGGTTCCGCTCCAGTGGCTGTTCCCCTTATTACAGAAGCACTTAGTCTCGGGTTTGGGTTCAACCTTGGGTTTCTTCTTTGGGCAACAACTGATTTGCCGTTTCATGAAGTGTCCTTCTTGCCCTTGCCCTTCTTGAAACTAGTGGTTTCATCAACCATCAACAATTGATGCTCCTTCTTGATTTCTACTTTCGTGATGTCAAACAACGCGAATACCTCAAGGGATCATTATATCTATCCCTGATATGTTATAGTTCATCACGAAGCTCTAGCAGCTTGGTGGTAATGACTTTGGAGAAACATCACTTTCTCATCTGGAAGATCAACTCCCACTCGATTCAAGTGATTGTTGTACTCAGACAATCTGAGCACAAGCTCAACGATTGAGCTTTTCTCCCTTAGTTTGTAGGCTAAGAAAATCGTCGGAGGTCTCATACCTCTTGGCGTGAGCACGAGCCTGAAATCCCAATTTCAGCCCTCGAAACATCTCATATGTTCATGACGTTTCAAAACGTCTTTGGTGCCTCAATTCTAAACCGTTTAACTGAACTATCACGTAGTTATCAAAGCGTGTATGTCCGATGTTCGCAACATCCACAAGCGTCGTTTGGGGTTCAGCATCTTGGCGGTGCATTAAGGACATAATCTTTCTCTTGTCCGCATAATCGCTCTTGTCAACTTTCAACTATATTTTCTCTAGGGACATATCTAAGCAGTGGAACTAAACGCGAGCTTCGACATAATTTGCAAATATCTTTTGACTATGTTCAAGATAATTAAGTTCATCTTATGAACTCCCACTCGAGATAGACATCCCTCGGTCATCTAAGTGATTACATGATCCGAGTCAACTAGGCCGTGTCCGATCATCACGTGAGACGGACTAGTCATCATCGGTGAACATCTTCATGTTGATCATATCTACCATCGACTCATGCTCGACCTTTCGGTCTCGTGTTCGAGGCCATGTCGTACATGCTAGGCTCGTCAAGTTAACCCCAAGTGTTTTGCTGTGTAAATCTGTCTTACACCCGTTGTATGTGAGCGTAAGAATCCATCACACCCGATCATCACGTGGTGCTTAGAAGCGACGAACTGTAGCAGCGGTGCACAGTCGGGGAGAACACTTCTTGAAATTTGTGTAAGGATCATCTTATTTACTACCGTCGTTCTAAGTAAACAAGATGCATAAACATAATAAACATCACATGCAATTATATAGTGACATGATATGGCCAATATCATTTTGCTCCTTTGATCTCCATCTTGGGGCTCCATGATCATCATCGTCACCGGCATGACACCATGATCTCCATCATCATGATCTCCATCATCGTGTCTTCATGAAGTTGTCTCGCCAACTATTACTTCTACTACTATGGCTACGGTTAGCAATAAAGTAAAGTAATTACATGGCGTTGTTTAATGACACGCAGGTCATACAATAAATAAAGACAACTCCTATGGCTCCTGCCGGTTGTCATACTCATCGACATGCAAGTCGTGAATCCTATTACAAGAACATGATCAATCTCATACATCACATATCCTTCATCACATTCTTCTTGGCCATATCACATCACATAGCATACCTGCAAAAACAAGTTAGGCGTCCTCTAATTGTTGTTTGCATGTTTTACGTGGCTGCTATGGGTTTCTAGCAAAACGTTTCTTACCTCATAAAACCACAACGTGATATGCCAATTGCTATTTACCCTTCATAAGGACCCTTTTCATCGAATCCGTTCCGACTAAAGTGGGAGAGGCGGCACCGCTAGCCACCTTATGCACCAAGTGCATGTCATCAGTGGAACCTGTCTCACGTAAAATGCGTGTAAGGTCGGTCCGGGCCGCTTCATCCCACAATACCGTCGAAACAAGATTGGACTAGTAACGGCAAGCATATTGAACAAAATCAACGCCCACAACTACTTTGTGTTCTACTCGTGCAAAGAATCTACGCAATAGACCTAGCTCATGATGCCTTTGTTGGGGAGCGAGCAGAAATTCAAAATTTTCCTACGTGTCACCAAGATCTATCTATGGAGAAACCAGCAACGAGGGGAAGGAGAGTGCATCTACATACCCTTGTAGATCGCTAAGCGGAAGCGTTCATGAGAACGGGGTTGAAGGAGTCGACTGCGTCGTGATCCAAATCACCGATGATCCTAGTGCCGAGCGGACGGCACCTCCGCGTTCAACACACGTACAGCCGGTGGCGTCTCACGCCTTGATCCAGCAAGGAGAGAGGGAGAGGTTGAGGAAGACTCCATCCAGCAGCAGCACAACGGCATGGTGGTGATGGAGGATCGTGGCAATCCTGCAGGGCTTCGCCAAGCACTACGGAGGAGAAGGAGGTGTTGGAGAGGGAGAGGAGGCGCCGGGGCTCAGGTGTGTGCTGCCCCTTCCCTCCCCCCTTATATAGGTGCCAAAGAGGGGAGGGCGCAGCCTTGCCCCTCCTCCAAGGGAGGGTGCGGCCAAGAGGGGGAGGAGTCCATCCTCCCAAGGCACCTCGGAGGTGCCTTTCCCTCTATGGACTCTTCCTCTCCAAGTGTTTCATCGCATGGGCCTCTTGGGGCTGGTTCCCTTGGCCCATGCAGGCCTAAGCGCACCACCTAGGGCCCATGTGGCCCCAGGGCAGGTGGCCCCACCGGTGGGCCCGGGACCCTCTGGTGGTCCGGTACAATACCGATAACCCGAAACTTGTCCCGATGGCGAAACAGCACTTCCCATATATAAATCTTTACCTCCGGACCATTCCGGAACTCCTCGTGACGTCAGGGATCTCATCAGGGACTCGAACAACATTCGGTAACCACATACAAGCTTCCTTTATAACCCTAGCGCCATCGAACCTTAAGTTTGTAGACCCTACGGGTTCGGGAACCATCTGAGACATGACCGAGGCGTTCTCGGTCAATAACCAACAGCGGGATCTGGATACCCATCTTGGCTCCCACATGTTCCACGATGATCTCATCGGATGAACCACGATGTCAAGGACTCAATCGATCCGTATACAATTCCCTTTGTCTAGCGGTATTGCACTTGCCCGAGATTCGATCGCGGTATCCCGATACCTTGTTCAATCTCGTTACGCAAGTCTCTTTACTCGTTCCGTAACACATCATCCGTGATCAACTCCTTGATCACATTGTGCACATATGATGATGTCCTACCGAGTGGGCCCAGAGATACCTTTCCGTTTACGAAGTGACAAATCCATCTCGATTCGTACAACCCAAGACACTTTCGGAGATACCTGTAATGCACCTTTATAGCCACCCGATTACGTTGTGGCGTTTGGTACACCCAAAGCATTCCTACGGTATCCGGAGTTGCACAATCTTATGGTCTAAGGAAATGATACTTGACATTAGAAAAGCTTTAGCATACGAACTACGATCTTTGTGCTAGGCTTAGGATTGGGTCTTGTCCATCACATCATTCTCCCAATGATGTGATCCCGTTATCAATGACATCCAATGTCCATGGTTAGGAAACCGTAACCATCTATTGATCAACGAGCTAGCCAATAGAGGCTTGCTAGGGACATGGTGTTGTCTATGTATCCACACATGTATTTGAGTTTCCTATCAATACAATTATAGCATGGATAATAAACGATTATCATGAACAAGGAAATATAATAATAATAACTAATTTATTATTGCCTCTAGGGCATATTTCCAATAGTAGCACCATGATCTTCATGATAGAGAGTCTCCTTTGATATCACTTTCATATACTAGTGGGCATTTTTCATTATAGAACGTGGCTTGTATATTCCAATGGTGGGCTTTCTCAAAATGCCCTAGGTCTTCGTGAGCAAGCGAGTTGGACGCACACCCACTTAGTTTCTTTTGTTGAGCTTTCACATACTTATAGCTCTAGTGCATCTATTGCATGGCAATCCCTACTCACTCACATTGATATCTATTGATGGGCATCTCCATAGCCTGTTGATATGCCTAGTTGATGTGAGACTATCTTCTCCTTTTTGTCTTCTCCACAACCACCATTCTATTCCACCTATAGTGCTATGTCCATGGCTCACGCTCATGTATTGCGAGAAGATTGAAAAAGTTTTGAAAATGTTAAAGTATGAAACAATTGCTTGGCTTGTCATCGGGGTTGCGCATGATTTAAATACTTTGTGTGGTGAAGATAGAGCATAGCCAGACTATATGATTTTGTAGGGATAACTTTCTTTGGCCATGTTATTTTGAGAAGGCATAATTGCTTTGTTAGTATGCTTGAAGTATTATTTATTTTATGTCAATATGAACTTTTGTCTTGAATCTTTCGAATCTGAATATCCATATCACAAGTAAGAAGAATTACATTGAAATTATGCCAAGTAGCACTCCGCGTCAAAAATTATCTTTTTATCATTTACCTACTCGAGGACGAGAAGGAATTAAGCTTGGGGATGCTTGATACGTCTCCAACGTATCTATAATTTTTGATTGCTCCATGCTATATTATCTACTGTTTTGGGAAATATTAGGCTTTATTATCCACTTTTATATTATTTTGGGACTAACCTATTAACCGGAGGCCCAGCC
The DNA here is from genome assembly GCA_021605205.1 of Aegilops longissima. Lineage (NCBI taxonomy): Eukaryota > Viridiplantae > Streptophyta > Magnoliopsida > Poales > Poaceae > Aegilops > Aegilops longissima. The sequence goes on from CM038682.1 coordinate 390,342,514, forward strand.
CAGATTTTCTTTGTTTTATGCCTATTTGGTGTTTGAGGAAAAGGAATATCGACGGAGTCGAAACGGAATGAAATCAACTAGAGAAGTTATTTTTGGAAGGAAAACCACCGGATAAACTTGGACTCTACGTCAGAAGATACGGGAGCTGGCCACGAGGGTGGGGGCCGCTCCCACCCCCCTAGGGCGCGCCCCTTGCCTCGTGGGGCCCCCGAAGCTCCACCGACGTACCCCTTGCACCCATATATACCTACATATCATAAAACTTCTAGAACAGAAGATAGATCGGGAGTTCCGCCGCCGCAAGCCTCTGTAGACACCAAAAACCTCTCGGGAGCCCGTTCTGGCACCCTGCCGGAGGGGGAACCTATCACCGGTGGCCATCTTCATCATCCCGACGCTATCCATGACGAGGAGGGAGTAGTTCACCCTCGAGGTTGAGGGTATGTACCAGTAGGTATGTGTTTGATCTCTCTCTCTCGTGTTCCCTCTATGGCATGATCTTGATGTATCCCGAGCTTTTCTATTGTAGTTGGATCTTATGATGTTTCTCCCCCTCTACTCTCTTGTGATGAATTGAGTTTCGCCTTTTGAAGTTATCTTATCGTATTGAGTCTTTTATGAGAATACTTGATTTATGTCTTGCCGTGGTTATCTATGGTGACAATGGGATATCATGTGCCACTTGATGTATGTTTTGGTGACCAACTTGCGGGTTCCGCCCATGAACCTATGCATAGGGGTTGGCGCACGTTCTTGATTCTCCGGTAGAAACTTTGGGGCACTCTTTGAAGTACTTTTATGTTGGTTGGATAAATCTAAGATTGTGTGATGCATATCGTATAATCATGCCCACGGATACTTGAGGTGACAATGGAGTATCTAGGTGAGATTAGGGTTTTGGTTGATTTGTGTCTTAAGGTGTTATTCTAGTACGAACTCTAGGGCTGTTTGTGACACTTATAGGAATAGCCCACCGGATTGATTGGAAAGAATAACTTTGAGGTGGTTTCGTACCCTACCATAATCTCTACATTTGTTCTCCGCTATTAGTGGCTTTGGAGTGACTCTTTGTTGCATGTTGAGGGCTTGCTATATGATCTATCTATGTTATTATTGTTGAGAGAACTTGCACTAGTGAAAGTATGAACCCTAGGCCTTGTTTCCTATCATTGCAATACCGTTTACGCTCACTTTTATCATTAGTTACATTGCTGTTTTTATATTTTCAGATTACAAAAACCTTTATCTACCATCCATATTGCACTTGTATCACCATCTCTTCGCCGAACTAGTGCACCTATACAATTTACCATTGTATTGGGTGTGTTGGGGACACAAGAGACTCTTTGTTATTTGGTTGTAGGGTTGTTTGAGAGAGACCATCTTCATCCTACGCCTCCCGCGGATTGATAAAGCTTAGGTCATCCACTTGAGCGAAATTTGCTACTGTCCTACAAACCTCTGCATTTGGAGGCCCAACAACGTCTACAAGAAGAAGGTTGTGTAGTAGACATCACATAGTCATGACTATGCCCCTCTATCTTAGAGATGGTTTCTTCGTGAGCGTCAATCATGTCATTGGCTTCACCAAGTTTTTCCAAGAGAGCAACAAAGTGCTTCTTGGATTTACCCTTGAGCTTACTCATAAAAGACTCAAATTCATTTTCCTCCCCATTAGACCCCTCATTTTCATCAATACAATCCGTCAAAGAAGTATTAGTAATGATGGTAGTTTTGATGTTATGGGTTACCTTGTTGGTGGCTTTGGCCATGAGGCACTTGGCGGTGATGTTCTCATTGGGTGAGTCGAAGAGAGACACCCTAGGTGTTGTCGCAATGGCAATGGAGGCCATGGCAACCGACTCACCATCTTCATCATCATCATCATCCTCAGTGTACTCTTCTTGTGCCACCAACCCCTTGGGAGGGGTCTTCTTAGTGAAGTTGCTCTTCTTGGGGAAAGACTTGGCCTTGTCTTTTCGGATAAGCTTGCCACCATTGTCTTCCCTCTTCTCATATGGGCATTCCGCAACAAAGTGGCTCACATTCCGACAATAATAGCAAGTGCTCACACGTTGCTTGCCCTTCGTGACACTTGAGTTGCTCTTGTTGAAGTTGGAACTTGTGTTCTTTTTGCTCCAAAATTGCCTTGATGCGAGAGCCATGTGCTCATGATAAGCATACTTTGTATCTTCGGGGTTGCTCTCCTCTTCTTCCTCTTCATCCTCTTCTTCCACACTAACTTTGGCCTTCAAAGCAAGGTTGGTCTTCTTAGCTCTTTGAGAACGCAATACTGCATTGTTGGCGGTCTTGTCCAAGATCCTCATTACCACAAACTCATCCAGCACTTCACTTGAGGACAAGGTGTGGAAGTCCGTCCTTTGGCAGATGACGGAGGTCATGGCCTTGTGGTAGGGCATCATGGCCTTGAGGAACTTGCACTGATCCAATTGTCATCCTTATCCTTGCTCACATGATCTCGTAGTGAGACCGCGAGAGTGGTTATCCTCCGGTAAAGCTCACGAGGTTCTTCATCTTCATTCATTGCAAACTCATCGGCTTCATCTTGCACCACTTCATAGTTGGAGCGTTGAATGCTTGCGCTTCCCTTGTAAAGGGAGACAACATGGTGCCATGCTTCCTTGGCCATGGTGAAAGGTCGGAGATGTGCAAGAACTTCGGAAGAAACTGCATCTTGAATGATGAAGAGAGCATTCTCGTTGAATTGATGATCCGCGGCTTCTCTAGGGGTGAAGTTGCTTGGGTCATGCGGATAGAAAACTTGCTCAATGATTCTCCAAAGATAAGTATTAACATGATTTAAATGACATTTAAAGAGATAAACCCAAGCGTCAAAATCCTCATTTTTCACAATCTTAGGAGGAGGGCCGCCATGATTTAGATGAGTGGAGGGAATGGGTCCTCCATAAGTAAGAGGAGGTTCCACATGGGCAAAGATGCCACTACCATTTCTACCACTAGAAAAAGGAACTTTCTTACTAGTAGCTTTCCCCTTGTTGGAGTTAGCATCCGTCACCTTGTTAGTGGGATCGACCACTTCCAACAGTGCGGTGGATAATTTGAGACCATCAAGAAAGTTCTTGAGCATGCCTTTGACCTCGGCCGTCATGGAAGTTTTCAATGTGTCCAAAGCCACATTTAACTCTTCGCAAGAGACCGAGGTTTCCCCATCGCCCGTAGACGAGGACAGAATTACACCGGGGTGCTCCTCCTCCTCGTCTACGGAGTCAACCATACTCTTCGGACTATAAAGTACTTAATCAAGAGACGAGGCTCTGATACCAGTTGAAAGGATCGATATAGTTGACTAGAGGGGGGTGAATAGGCAACTAACAATTTTTATCTTTTCTTTATCAATTTAAACTTTGCATCAAAGTAGGTTGTCTAGATGTGCAACTAGGTCAGCAACCTATATGATGCAACAACACAAGCACACAAGCAAGCAAGGGATATAACGCAAATAAGCTTGCACCAGTAAAGGCATGAGATAACCAAGAGTGGAGCCGGTGAAGACGAGGATGTGTTACCAAAGCTCCTTCCTTTCAAGGGGAAGTACGTCTCCGTTGGAGCGGTGTGGAGGCATAATGCTCCCCAAGAAGCCACTAGGTCCACCGTATTCTCCTCACGCCTCACACAATGCGAGATGCCGAGATTCCACTATTGGTGCCCTTGGAGGCGGCGACCGGACCTTTACAAACAAGGTTGAGACAATCTCCACAACTTAATTGGAGGCTCCCAATGACACCACGAAGCTTCACCACAATGGAATATGGTTCTGTGGTGACCTCAACCGTCTAGGGTGCTCTAACACCCAAGAGTAACAAGATCCTAAGGGATTAGTGGGGGGAATCAAATTTCTCTTGGTGGAAGTGTAGATCGTGGCCTTCTCAACCAATCCCTAGAAAATCAACAAGTTTTATTGGGTAGGGACAGAGATCAGAAGAAAATGGAGCTTAGAGCAACAATGGAGCTTGGGGATGGAAGAGGTAGTCAACTCGGAGAAGAAGACTCCCCATATATAGTGCAAGGACAAATCCAACCGTTATCCACTAACTCAGCACGCGACGCGTGCTACTACCGCACCTGGAAGCGGTACTACCGCACGGGACCATGGCACTACCGCAAGGAACTGCGGTACTACCGCTACCGTAGCAGGAGCTAGACCAGCCTGTGGCAAGAGCGGTAGAACCGCTGGAGCGATACTACCGCACCCCCTTGCGGTACTACCGCAACGCAGGATTGGTCTACACTGAGAAGGCACGGACATATAAAAATACATCTATAGCAACTTCCGCTGAGTTCCGATCATTGCAAAAATCTGACACGGTACTACCGCACCTGTCAAGCGGTACTACCGCGTAGGGCGCAGATGTAAAAACTTACATCCGCCCCTACTTCCGCTCATGTTGCTTTGCCAGGCCAGGGTTCACGGTACTACCGCTCCCATGGGGCGGTACTACCGCGTAGGGCGCGGATGTAAAAAATTACATCCGCCCCTACAACCGCTCGAGCGGCTGAGCCTGGCCAGAGGCCACGTTACTATCGCTCCCAAGGAGCGGTACTACCGTGAGTACCTGCGGTACTACCGCGCCTACAGCAGGTACTACCGCAAGGCACTGTGGTACTACCACTCCGAAGAGCAGTACTACCGCATGCCCCAGATCAGCAACACTAGGAATCCTTCATTTTGCAAAGATATGGAGAAACAGAGGATGCTCCAGAGAGCCAGAGAAAAGGTGGTGCAAAAGGAACAGACGTGTACGTGATGATTCCACCCAAACCTTTCCAACACAGACCCCCTCTTAATAGTACGGCTTTCCTACGACTCAAATCTACCGAAAAGAAACATAGAGAAACGCCGTCTTCAATAGTCTTCTAGGGGCACCAAATCGTCTTGTGCCTAGTCATGATATGTCTGAAATGCTCAATGCACATGATTAGTCCGCAAAAGCATTGTCATCAATCACCAAAACAACTAAGGGATAAATATGCGCTTACAGTTTGGTCCAACAATTGCTACGTTTTGTAGTACTGTTCTCAAGCATTCTTTGTTTCCTTAACTGTCTTATCTTCTAGTACATGTTCCTATTCTGCAATGTCATGCTCAGTTATCTGTTTTTGGTTCATTTGGTCTGTTGTCCATTTAACTGTTTGGTTAAATTCTGCAATTTGATTTTCATTTGTTCTGGGTACAATTTTGTATTGTCATGCATGTGAGAAATAAATCGAATTTGGTTGTACTCAATACATATTCTACTAATAGTATGGAAACTCTCAGTTAACCTGATCAAGATCTTCCTTATTTGTGTTGCAGGGAAACAATGGGAGAAACTGCGGTTTACCATCGAGGTTTGCTCATGCATTGTCCTTTTGCTAATAGCACATTATTGTGCAGTTGCAGGAATCATACTAATATTTAGGTTTCTTACAATTTGGTCTTGCACATGTAGGTCCTGCTGTCAGAGGCTGAGACCCACTATTCGACCCATTTTGTATATGGGGAAATGAGATGTCCGTGGATATCAGTCAAGTCAAAAAACCCAGAAAGATTGTTAGGATGAAGAAACTTGCGATGAATAACAGCAAGATCTTTGTTTGCACAATCAAGAAGACATCAGTCAACTATAGGATGGTACTAACTCTTTTATCTTTTTTTTACCCCTTGCACCATTTCAAAATTTATAACAGCGGTTTATGCATATCTTTGTTTTCGGTACTTTTCAAAGCAGTTCACTGATGATTACCTCTCAAATCACTTGCATGGTCAAGAGGTGAGGAAGTTATTCATTCAACACCCATGATACAATATTGAAGTCTTCTTGAAGAGGACGAAGGTTGGGCGGATAATTATCCATAGCCACTGGCCTAAAGTTGCAAGGACACTCAACATCACTGAAAGATCAATATCCTCCTTCTGCTTCTGCAGTTTCCTAGGTGAGATTCATTTGTCTATTTACCGTGTATGATGCTACTTTTCCATAGGTTTTCAATGTTGCATGTGAAAGTTGGTACTGTTGTGTAATGGCGTAGCTGGCTATATCCCTCTTCGGTGTAACTGAGTGCTGAAGCTATCTGATGTAATTCGATTATGAAATCCTAGTTGTTGTTATATGGATATGAAATATTTGGTGTGTTTTATAAGCAATGTCAATTTGATTACTACATGGATTATCAGTAATAGGCTAATTACCCTACTTATTCAGGTTTTCTATTGCAGATGGTTACTCACACAACACCGTGTGGGTGATGAACTCAAACAACCCACATAGTTTCTAGAAAGTAGGTGTGTTGGATCAACTAACAATCACACATGGCTTCCGGCAGAGAACTGTTTGCATTAGTACACCTTGCACAAACGTTTCCACACAAAAAACGGTGTGTGATACACATATGAATGGAAAAATTTTCTGGGATTCACTGTGTGGGATGTACATACGATTGGAAACGATGGGCTTTGATGCCTCGCACGATCACACACGAGCTCCTTTTGTCCCCGTCTGTGTGGTCGGAGGGCCCATCCCCGACAGTTTCTGGGTCGTGTGGGAAGGAACCCCCTATCGCACACACTCACTAGGCGACGGTTTAAAACTTCATCGTGGAAAGGGGGTAAAAACTATTTGTATAGCATGTCTCTGCACTAGTGCATGCTCAATATCATCATCATCATGCGTGTGGCCATCACCTAGTTCAAGTGATTCGTTAGATTTATGACCATGACAATGTGCAAGTTTATGAATTCTAATGGTTTCCGTGATGATTCTACTAATAGTTCCAACATCACCCTTAGCATGCATAAGGTCACGGAGCTCAAATAGACATTCATCAAACTTGGGATCACTAGGCTTCATTTTATGGAAAGCAGTGGACTTTCGAAGAATTTCATCCATATTTTTTAAAGAGTAATTTGGAAAGAGATCCTCAATATAATCCCATATGGTATATGTGCATTCAAAGTTTTGCAAGCAAATGAGCACATTTCTAGGCAATCCTCTAATGATAAGATTGACAGTCCTAAGATTGCGAACCATGTCAAGATATTCATCAGGGGTAGGATGCAAAGCATCAATCAGAGGCACATAAGGGCTAAGAATATACTTGTTCGAATTATATTCATCGAAAATATCAAGCATCTCAAATTTTTCCAAGAACCATAAAACTCCCCATTAAGAATAGGCACTCTATGTCTAAGACTCCCGAACATAGACTCGTCCATCTTCCTCCAAAGCAATGGAGACCAAAGCTCTGATACCAATCGGAAGGAATGAGAAGATGGGTCTAGAGGGGGGTGATTAGACCCTTAACAAGTAAAAGTGGAGTTTTAAATTCCTTCAATTTAAGGTTGAGTTTAGCACATGTTAAAGGACACAAAATACATTTTACACATGCATGGCAAGAGTATGAGCAGCGGAAAGAGTGAAGCATGCAACTGCAAGAATGTAAAGGGATGGGATTGGAGTGTGCAAACGAAATGGAGATGCCGAATTTTTTTGGCATGGTTCCAATAGGTGGTGCTATCGTACATCCACGTTGATGGTGACTTCAACCCACGAAGGGTAACAGCTGCGCGGGTCCATGAAGGGCTCCACCCATGAAGGTTCCAAGAGGAAGGAACCTTGTCTATCCCACCATGGCCACACCCCACAAAGGACTTGCCTCACTCGGGTAGATCTTCATGAAGTAGGCGAAGTCCTTGTCCTTACAAACTTCTTTGTTCAACTCCACATCATGTCGTTGGCTCCCAAGTGACACCTAACCAATCTAGGAGACACCGCCCTCCAAATGTAATAGACGGTGTGTTGATGATGAAATTCTTGCTCTTGTACTTCAAATGATAGTCTCCCAACACTCAACTCTCTCTCACATATTTGGCTATGGCGGAAGAAGGATTTGAGTGGAAAGCAACTTGGGGAAGGCTAGAAATCAAGGTTCAAATGGTACGAATGGAATCTCTTGATCTCAACACATGATTAGGTTTGTTCTCTCTCAGAAAATGAATGGTGGAAGTGTAGGCACGTTCTGCTGGCTCTTCTATGAGGAAGAGTGGGTGGAGGGGTATATATAGCCTCCACACAAAATCCAACAGTTACACACTTTTGACTCATATCGATAGCACTAATTAGAAAACTTGGTGGCACCGATCTGTACAAAAATATGAATGTTAGGAATCTTGGTGGGACTGCTGGGAACAAATCGGTGGGACCGCTATGCAAAGGCTTAGGGAAAACCTCATCTCGGTGGCACTGACTGCACCATCTCGATGGGCCCGAAGTGAAGCAATAAGGCAAGAAAGAATCTGTCAAGCCATCTTGGTGGGACCGATTGCAACAGTTGGGTATACCGAAGTGACTGCAACAAGTCACAGAGAGCTAGCAAGGCCATCTCGGTGGGACCGAGATCCATATCGGTGGGACCAAATTCTCAGGTTTTTTTTGCAGTGGCCATGTCAAGATGAACTCGTTGGCTCCATGTAGGAAATATCGATGGGGCCAAGTTGGAAATTAGGGTTTGGACATATTTGGATGGAGAAAGTGGCTGAGCGTTTTAGAGCAATATCACTGATCACTTGACCAAATGGATCATTAAGCAACACCTCATCCCCTTTTAATAGTATTGGCTTTCCTATGGACTAAATGTGATCTTGGATCACTTAAACAAAAATGTAGAGTCTTGAACTTTTTCCAATCCTTGTCCTTAGCATTTTGAAGGGGTTCCATATCCTCTTCTCCTTGCCACATCACTGTTGAACTTGTCTGAAATATACGAGAAAAACCATTAGTCCAAAAAGAGATATGTTGACATGAATTAGCAAAATCACCCAGGGAGCACTTGTGCTTTCACAGCTTCCTCGAGGCGCGCGTTGTCCCCTTCGTCCTCATCGCCTCCGGCCTCCCCCTCGTCCAAATACGGCAGGTCTGGCTGCAGGATATGGGGTTTCAGCCTGTCGTGGGTCCGCTGGCTCGGGAAGTCCTGCAGTCGGCCTCATGCGTCAAGGCGCAAGAAAAGGGATGAAGTAGCGAAGAAGAGAGACCTAGGACTCACCGCCGGCGTAGGATCCAGCCTTTTATAGGGGTCTTTCCCGAAGTGCCACGCCGTCTCGCGCAGCTCGGTGTTAGTGATCTCAGCCGGCGAAAGCTCCTTTGTCAAAATCTGGGTGGGGTATTGCCGGCCGCTCATGTCGTAGAGCCGGTATGACCGACACTGCAGCGGCAGCACCCGGCGGGCGATGAAAGCAATGATGAGATCCGCCGAGCGGAGCCCCTCGCGGTCCTACAGCTCCTGGATCTAGGCACAGTTGTTCACTATCTCCGCCGACGGGCTCTTGGGGTTGTGATAAGGCAATCGAGCTATGTGGCTCAAAAGACAAGAGGGCAATGGAAGATTATGTTATATTACTATATTTAACATAAGAAACATCTCCCGATAGTTCCTTTCCTCAGGTTTGTGTGTTGAACACATCAGTTTGAAGACGGGTGACCTCTTGTTAAAGCCCCTGGTCGAGGTTTGAAAAGACCTCCTTCCACATTATCCCTATGTCAAGGCCAACCGATTTGAACCATAGGACCGCTAGCTTTCGGCTATGTCCGTCTTAGGCACTACGTTGGCTGATCCGGGAGTAACGATCACAGCGGTACTCCCTTTGCCCCCTATCTGAAATATCGGGAACATAAGGGGCATACACAGGAGCCGGGCAACCCAGCTTGGCCAAATCTTAGGTCTAATAGATGCATATCATGGCTTAAAAGACAATAGTACGTAAGAGGTGGAACCATGGATGTTTTAAAAGAACATGCTTTCTTTAGCCTCTGAGATCATTTGGAAAAATGCACTGACATGTAAAAACAAAGGAAAGTGAAAAAGAGGTGCAAGTTTATATATATCGGCAGTGTGCGGGGCGTCAACCGTAGAAGCGTCGGAGTAGCACCGCGTTCCCGGGGTTGGGCTCTAATTTGCCATCCTCTGGATCTCTAATTCGATAGGCTCCTCCAATTTGCACCTGGTTGATGACGAATGGCCCATCCCATTTATGTGAGAGATTTTGCTTCTGGTTCTCCGGATGTAATCTTATGACGAGGTCCCCGATGTTGAAGTCCTTTGCATGGACCTCTCTGTTGTGGTAGCATCATGCCTGCTGCTGGTATATAGATGGTCGTGCCCTTGCGGCATCACGCTCTTCTTCAAGAGCGTATAAAGCATCCTGCCAAATAAACTAGGCCTATAAATCTTCAAATAGGCGTACTCGAGGTGCGCCGTGTATGAGGTCACAGGGTAGGACTGCCTCGGCGCCGTACACCATGAAAAACAGTGTGTAGCCAGTGGATCTGTTTGGTGTAGTATGCAAGCCCCATAGGATGGAGTCGAGTTCTTCAACCCAATTGTAATCTGCTTTCTTAAGGGAGCACATGCACTACAAAAAAACACATCCCTGACATTTTGGGCCAAAGGAATTTTTTCAGTCATGCTTATGACACTTCTATGAACACAATTGTGACAAACCCTGTATCATCATAGATGTGGTGGTCTCCTACTTCTATGACAAAAAATCATGACAAAAAATGGGCTTTTCATCCTGGGCAGGCCGGAGACGCAGTTGCATGACATTCTTTGGGTCGTCCATGAAAAAAAACCATGGTAGAAGCAAGGGCGATGAAAATATTGGGGAGTTCCCGGTTACGGTGGGTGGTCGGGGCCGAGCGATGCACGGAGGGATTGTGCGTTTCTCTCGTACACGTACACGTGTGGGCGCGAGGCGTTGGGCTGTAACTGAACCTGAGCGAGGCGTTCGCCTACTAAACCCGGGTGATTGCACTGTAGGCTACACATTACTGAACCCGAGCGATCGATCGATCTGGCTGTTAACTGAACCCGATCGAGCGATTCCTTCACTATAGCTGCTAACTAAAACCGATCGAACCTGCTACCTCTTGATGAGCAGTGAGCGTTGTTGGGGGGGGGGGGTTGGATGAACAGTTCCCGGTGGGGATTGGATGAACAGGACCCCGTGGTAGTAGAGGTCGTTGATGCTGGATGAACATGACCTCGATCGAGCCGGTTGGGGGTGGATGAACAGGACCTCGTGCAGGGCTGGATGAACAGGACCCCGTGGAGGGCTGGTTGAACAGTAGCCGGTGGAGGGCTGGATGAACAGTAGCCCGTGGAGGGGTGGTTGAACAGGACCCCGTGGAGAGGGCTGGTTGAACAGTAGCCGGTGGAGGAGCGGTGGAGGCTGGATGAACAGGAGCCCATGGATGAATAGTAGCTAGTGGAGGCGGGAGGGAGATGCCGTGGATGAACAGTCGCCAGTGGAGGCTGGAGGAGGTCGACGGTAGATGAACAGTAGCTCGTGGAGGCTTGAGGAGGTCGAAGGTGGAGATGAACAGTACCCCGTGGAGTCCCATTTTGCGGTACGCCACACCCCTCCTGATGAATAGGACCCCCGTTTCGACCGTAGCGCTCCAACACAAGTCTGTTTCCTCTGTTTTGCGGTACGCCACACCCCTCCCGATCAACAAGACCCTGTTTCGACCGTAGGAGGTCGAAGAGAAGTCTGTTTCCTCCGTTTTGCGGTACGCCACACCCCTCCCAGTGAACAAGATCCTGATCCTAGGCGGTCGAACACAAGGCCGTTTCCTCCTTTCTGCGGTATGTCGGGCCTTGTTTTGATCGGCTGTTCCGTCCAAGCCGGTTGGCTCCCGATGAACACGACGCATTCCATTGCATCACAATGAACACGACGACGCAAGTTCTCTGTACCGACCCATCCGGTTGGCAGCCGATGAATAGGACGCCGTCGCTGCCTCTCCATGTACACGAGCCCTGGCTGTACGTATGCGCAAGTACGCGTTGGAGACCCCGCCCGTATGTACGTATGTGGCCGTATTTACTTTCTTGCACCCTGGCTGTACGTACGTGTACATGCCACGTCTGCGCCTCTACTATGACACATGCCCTTCCTTACTCGACCACCACTCATCGCTGCAGCCTGCAGACAGACCGATCGACCAGTATGTACGTACACGTTCGCGACCAGAATGACAACGCTACATATGCTTCGACCAGGTTGGTCCCGACTGTCAGGGAGGGTAAGGAGGCACTTCCTTGTGTGCGAAGATGTAGCTGGTGGGTCCCAGCAGTCAGGGGGGAGACATTTTTTTCACGAAATGCGGTGGCCCATCCGGTGGGTCCCTGCTGTCAGGTGGAGGAATAATTATTTTGCGTGTAATAAGGAGGCACTTCCTTGCCGCGGCCGTGGACCCAGATGTCAGCCTCTCCACGTATAGTACTCTTCCGATGGAAGTCCTTCCTTGACCACATTGACCACGCCGGGCCGAGAGCACCAAGGCAGTGGATGACAGCGAGGCCTAGGAAGGGGACGACACGGAGCCGGGGAAGACGCGGCAGTCGATGACAACAGGGAGAGGAGTACGAGGGTTGACTGGTTCGGCTGCGGTCTGAGGCTGCCATCGCCACAGAATAACAGGGGGTGTGGGTGAGTAGAGGGATGGCCTGGCCAGCGGTGGGAGTAGTAGGGGCGGTGAGGCCTCCGCGGCAGCACAACCGGCCACGGGATGCAGGAGCAGGCGGCATGACCGGCGCTGGTTTGGGCGACTGGATCAAGAAGACCAGAGGTTGAAGAAGCACTACAGCCATTGGATGGACATCGTACTGTCACTGGAGCTAGAATCGTTCATATTGACTACGTTGACATAGCCCTCCGTCTGCGTCAACTTAGTAGGCCCACAAGTCAGGCTCCCTGTCAGGACCCCGATCCTAAGTCACACCGATTTAGCATGTAACACATCATATCACTTTGCGGTCTCACGCACGGTATTCCCACGGGTGCCACCTTACCTGGCCCGAGACCGTTTGCGCCTTTTGGCTCACGTATATGATAGTGTCGCTAGCATCCATATGACAAGGAACCTAGGCCGACATGACTAGCCGTAAACCCAAAGTGGCACTAACTTACAGGGACATGCATACATGACCCAACAATGAACGTGTCGGTCATCAGCGAGTGAATCCGGGGTGTAGCAGATGGGCTAACAGCACTCCGTAGAATCCGGGCAGTAGCAGGCTAACAGGACTCCGGTAGACACCGCGTGACATTTCTCAGAAGGGACAGACACATGAACAAGAATAACACATGCCGGCCAGCCTAAGTGTTCCGGAGCAGTAGCAAGCTACCATGGCTCAGTGGAAGCACTAGGAGACATTTCCTGGTAGAGAGGCTACCAAGGATAAACAACTAGGTTGTCGAATCCCACACATACCAAGCATTTCAAATCATACACACAATATGCTCGATATCTGCAAATACAACATGGCATCACAACAAAACTCTACAACTCAAAGTATTTATTCATTAGGCCCGAGGAGCCAAGTATATAAACATGGGTCTCATGACCCAACATACTGAAACATACAAGCAGCAAAGGAAGCATAAACATGTCTGAGTACAGACAACTACAAATGAAAAAGGCTGAGAAGCCTGACTATCTACAAGACCCTCCCAAGGGTACAAGATCATAGCTGAGGCAACAAGCTAAACGTTGAAGTCCATGCGGAACTACTAGTGAGACTGAAGTCTCTCTGAAAAAACATAAATTAAGAAAACGTGAGTACAAATGTACCCAGCAAGACTTACATCAGAACTAGCTACATATGCATCAGTATCAACAAAGGGGTGGTGGAGTTTAACTGCAGCAAACCAGCTTTGACTATGGCTACCCTGAACTACGACTGCAAGTAATTCTTTTGAGGTGGCGCACACGAGTCCACATATTCACCAATTAATACACCACTATGGATCCGCTCCCGTCTCCCTAAGATAACACCATCCACAGCGCTCACGCTTATCTTGCGCATTTTAGACTATCCACTTTCACTTGTCTGTGAACTGTATAGGCAACCTAGAAGTCCTTTACCGCGGACGCGGCTATTCGAATAGATGATGTTAACCCTATAGGGGTGTACTTCTTCACACACGCTCTCACCACTTATCGCCGTTTACACGACATGTACTCGGCAACCTTCAAGCGAAAGCCCAGCAAGGGTGTCGGCCACGACCTAACTAACCACACAAGTCCCTAGTCCAGGTTAATCACCTATTCAGGTTCCATCCGTAGGGAGTCCGGCCGAGGTTTCCACATACGGCCCCGAATGATGTGTGTAGGGTTCCCGAGGCACCAAACGGGCATCCCGGTACACCGTGCCACATGCCTACCACATCAAAGCCCACCCCTTGGGTCAGCACTGCGCACGGCGTCCAGCATACTACAAACAACAGAAACTACTTGCAACTCCTGGACAGAGGATAGGGCGGTTAATAAGTCGACAGGGTCCATTGGTTTCGGGCCCAATGCGTGGTAGTAGTTGTTCATGGATCACAAACACAGAACTCAGTTCCTGAGGATGGTTTCAATGAGACAACCCACCATGTACTCCTACATGGCCTCTCACCGCTACCTTTACCAAATCATGTTCACACACTTAGCTCATACACAGTAGGACTTGTTCATCACCATTCCAATTCATCCCCGATGAATCAGACCTGACTCAACTCTAAGCAGTAGCAGGCATGACAAACAAGCATGAACGAGTAGGCACATCAGGGCTCAATCAACTCCTACTCATGCTAGTGGATTTCATCTATTTACTATGGCAATGACATGTCATGCAGAGGAAAGGGGTTCAACTACCGCAGCATGTAACAAATGAATCGTTGTTGTCCTAATGTAATAAAAGAGAGCAGGAGCGAGAGAGTGGGATTGTATTAGAATGAACAAGGGGTTTTGCTTGCCTGACACTTCTGAAGATAGTATAGCTCTTCATCGGTGTCATCGAACTCATCGTCGGAACCACGTTTACTAAGAGGGGACAGTTGTTAGCAACAGAGAGAAAACACAATCAATGCAATGCACAATATGATGCATGACCATGACATGGCAACATGCTGTGATTTGAGCTAATGCAACTAGAATAGAAGGGTTTGAGCTTATTTGAACCAAGGGTTCAAATTCAAACTCAAGTTATGAGCTCATATAATGCATTATCATGTTTTGACATAAACAGTAGGGTTAAGTTTCTTTATCATGCATGAAACCAGTACAGATGGATAGATGGGATTTTTCTGATAATTTTTCATATATAACTTATTTCATTTGGAGTTACGGTTGAATTTCTATGATTTGTAGAAGTTTGGGGTATTTTCTGAAATTTATAAATCCTTTCTGATTTATTTTAATTCCTGAAAACTCCACTGCGTCAGCATGACGTATCAGTGACGTCAGCAGCTCAACGGGCTGGTCCAGGTCAAACCTGGCCGGTGGGGCCCACTTGTCAGTGTCACAGTGATGGTTAGGGTCACAGACACACGTGGGCTCGGTCAAAGGCCAGATCAGCAAGGTCAATGCTGACGCGTGGGTCCGCTGATTTTATTAAATAATCTATTTATTTTTGTTATCCATTAAGCTGACAAAGTGGGTCCCACAGTCAGAGTCTAGTGTTAGACTAATAGGGTTAGTTAGCCCCTAATCTAATGACGGCCACGTCGGCTAACCGGCCATTAGCCGCCGACACTAAGCAGGACACAGCGGAGGTCCTTGTCCGGCCGTTTCCGGCGACGAGAGGTCGTGCGGATGGGTTCTGCGGGACCGGCGCGATGAGGCACGTCGGACGATGGCAGCTACGAGTGCTGGGGTGGCTGGAATCGGCAACGACGACGAGTGAGGCGGCGGCCGGAGCTCGGGCGAGCTCGGGTTCGGTGTTAGGGAGCACGACAGGAGGAGCTGGTGCATGCGTTCGGCTCCTGGGAGCACGGTAAGAACGGCAACACGCTCAAAAGCGGGCGGAGGCAGTTGTGGGCGCGGCAGCGACATGGCACGGCGGCGGCGAGCTTCGGGCACGGCGGTGAAGCTAGATGGGGACGCAAAAAGCATAGAGAGGAGAGGAGGGAGACGCAGTAGCTCACAGGGAGGATGGGGAGAGGGTCAGCGTGCTCGGGGAAGGCTTGACGGTGTCGGAATCCCGACTGCGATCTCCCATGGCCGAGGAAGAAGATGAGGTTGAGGATGGCGCGTCGAAGCTCTTCCGGTCGCGTCAGCCTATGGAGAGGGCTATGGGAATGAGGCGGAGCTTCTGGACTGCTCAAGGGGAGGAGGGAGAGGCGATGGCCGCGGTGGTGCTAGTCGGCGGCGGCGGGCGCGTTCGGTGAGGTGGGGAACGGCGAGGAAGAGAAGAGGGGGAAGAGTGAGCGAGCCAGAGGGATTGGTACGGCACCGAGGAAGTCGGCCACGCATCCAGAGCTCGTCGGCAAGCAGGTGGTGGCGCGGAGCGTGCTCGCGCGCGTCGGCCACGCGCGCGTTGTCCTCCTGGCGCCGTGGAGAAGATGACTAGCAGGGCTAGCGAGCTGGGCCGGCACAGTCAGTGCCAGGCCAGGTAAGTGGCCCATGTACTCCCTCTCTCTTTTCATTTATTTTCTGTTTTTCTTTTTCTGCTATAGTTTTGGATTTAGAAAAAAATACTATATCATTTAGTAAAATCCTAGAAATATTTGTGGGCACTGTTAGAATTATTTACAACAGTCCTCAACCACTTCCAGAATTATTTGAGCATTTAGAATAATTATAGCTTTTAAATGCCCAAATTCAAATACAATATGATTTAATTCAAAAATCCAGAATGGTCCTAGAAATATGTGCACCATTTTTGGCAGAGGTTTTCAACCAATCCAAAAATGATGAACTTTTCTAAAGGGCATTTTGGGTTCATTGAGAATATTTTTATTTGAACCTAGTTGATTTTATCTGTTGCTAGGGTTTGAACAATCCCCATTTCAACTTTCGAAATAAGTTTAGACATGATGCATGGACGCAAAAGCTAGCCTAGAGCACTACCATACTAGGGATGTGACACTCCCACTATGGTGGGTCCCAGCTAGCAGGGGGAGTATTCATTTTTTTGTACATAATAAGGAGTCACTTCCTTGCGTGCAAAGATATAGCTGGTGGGTCCGAGCTGTCAGCGGGGGAACATGTTTTTTACGAAATACAGAGGCCCTTCTGGTGGGTCCTAGCTGTCAGGTGGAGGAATCATTATTTTGCGTGTAATAAGGAGGCATTTCCTTGTGTGCGGCCGTGGACCCAGCTGTCAGCCTCTCCACGTACAGTCCACTTCCGATGGATGTCGTTCGTTGACCACGCCACGCCGAGAGCACCAGGCCGGTGGACAACCGCGAGGCCTAGGAAGGGAACGACATGGAGCTGGGGAAGACTAGGCAGTGGTTGCCCACACGGTGAGGAGTACGAGCGTTTACTGGTTCGGCTGCCGTATCCGGAAAATAACATGAGGTGTGGGTGAGTAGAGGTATAGCCAGGCCAGGGATGCGAGTATGGTGGGGCCGTGAGGCCCGCCCGGCAGCATAGCCGGCCATGCGAGACGGGAGCACGCGGTTCTGCCGGCGCTGGTTTGGGCGGCTGGAGCAGGAAGATCAGACACTGAAGAAGCACGATTGCCGTTAGATTGACATCTAAAGGTCTGACGCTGGTATAGTCGATTGTTGACTAAGTTTCTTTTTTTGAGAAACCTTATGTACGCATGAACTTAGTAGGACCATAAGTCAGCCTCCAAATTTGTGGCAGACAAGACAGAGCCCATTTGCTATTTCTTTAATAATTTGTAGCCAATTTGCTAATTCTTAAGGAATTTATTACAACCCATTTTCTGTCCAGGACCACGGTCAAAAAGTTCAACCATATTTTGCATATTTCGGTGGAGTCCAAACTGTTTTAATCCAGAAATAACAAACATTTATTTTTTAAGAACTTATTGATTTGCCAAAAAAACGTTTTGTTTTTGTAAGCAAATAAGACGTGGAACAATTGAGTTGGTTTAAGGGAAAACCAGTGGTAAAAAAATCAGCGCCGGGAGGGAAAACAACAAAACAACAACAAAAATAAGGATGTAAATATGAAAAGGGAACTTTATGTATTTTCAATATAATAATACGTGTATATGAACTAGTAAAACTATAGGTAGAGATTAGAAAACGGAAGTAGGACATGGCGTTTTAAGAGGAAATAGAACTGGGCTGTGGTTTGATTCAGTAAAAGAACTGCCTGCGGATGTTCTAAGACAAAATATAACTAACGCTGGCGGGCCAGAGGCTAGTAGATACCTGCTGGATCTTTGTGCCCTCGTCATGGGCTGGGCCTGTTAAAAACAAAACCAAGCCTGGGCAGAGCCCGGTTGAAACTTGCTCGACCTGAAAAAACAATATACCTGCTGGATCCCAGTTATCAGTGTGTACTTGCAGAATTCTCTCGTTTATTGAGTACGTTGAAGACTTCATGGGTTTCACCATCTCAGACGTCAGCATTATTTTTCCATCATGATAATAAGTGCATGTACTTGTTTGCGTACGGCCATGAACCTGCTGGTTTCGTACCATTAGGCTCTGTACGGACAACCGTCTTGTGGTTCCACGGATGAATTTAATGAAAATCAGATGGTTTCAGTGAAAGTGGACTAAATTCATTGCATTTTACATTTTTATTTTCATTATGGAATATTTTAGAAATTTCTACTAATAACAGCGGACTAGGCCTTTTTTAGTCCATGGGAGGCGCTACACGATCGAGGTCGCGACACTTAACTGTTCTGGAAGGCCCAAATCCATCGCTCCTCTCTTTTAACAATTTGCAGTTGGGCTTGGCATGCCACAACCCAGTTCCAACTTGCTGCACCCAACTATCAGCCTTTGAAACCGGATGGATCCCCTGCGTACTTCGAAGATGTAAAATATTTGGAGAACTGGGAATTCGAATAGCAGGTGCTTATGCTACCCATCAAATAAAAATCAGGTGCCCGAAAATTTGTTTCAAAACAAATGATTCAGCTTTATATCCACGTCAGCCCTCGACATGATGGTTGGAAGCGAATGCCAAGTTCATACTGAAAGATCGTTAACAACAATACCAACTTGCAGACGATCAGGTAGTACAAGTACCAATATCAAACTAACATAATCTTTTTAGTCCTGGCCCTAGTGTTCGTCTGGTAGTAAATCTTGCAGAGGACCAGCTCCCGCTCCTTCTCTTGCTCCAGGTCCCCGAGGTGGTACTGGTGCATCATCCAGTTGGTCCTCTGCTGGTCGAAGTTCTTGTTGGTGTGCAGCACCAGAACCTTTTTGCTGCCCGTTTGCCGGCCGTTGACCATCACCGGTAAGATATTGTGGGTCTTGTGCCACATCGCGTGCATGCCGCACTCCGACTGTATCTTGCGATGCATCCACGTGCCCCATTTGAATTCCCTGGAGTTGCGCTGGAAGAAATGCTTGCTTAGGCCACTCAGTGTGGTACCTGCAATATTGTCGAATACATGTTTTAGTGTACGTAGTTGGCATTTTCATAACATCTTTGGCATGTTGCAGTCACTTGTTTCACTTTTTATTAACTATCAAATTGTAATTGCTTCACTAGGTCTGCGTCTAAAAAGAAAAATAGAGCTATAAACAACAGCATCTCCATCATCATTATCAGTACATCCTACGCAGGTGAGTTAGGATGCACTTGATGCCAAAAAGGTATCTATCCTTCAAACTAACAACAGTACATAATATCCAACAAAAGAGGGTCATGATACAATAGCAGGATACATGGCACAGTCTAGATACCAGTACGAATCAAGTTCTGCATATTTTTTGTTGGCATGAACTACATCGCCACATGTCGGTTTTGCAATAGCCACTCATCGCATGGAAGCTTGATGCCTTTCACACACGGAAGATTATCTGGCAACAAGCTGTGTCGACGAATCTATGGATATGGTGATTCATGAAACCCATGGTACGATGTGTAAACACAGTTCCCCTTGGCGAATGGAAGTTTCATAGCACGATAATCATCGCCGGTGATATGATCGATGATTGGTTGGATGATCGAATAATTGAGCCCGAGGAACATGGAGTGGTTGCCGAGGATGTAAACCCACCTCCAGTTGAATACGCCTGGCTCAACGGAGCTGGGATCTTTCTCGAACATGAAGCAGCCATACCCATCACAGTCACGAATGCCCCAGGCATTGTACTGCTTGTGGTTTGATGAAATGGTTTGGTCAATTTGGTACGTGTGAATGAGCATCAAATGACCGCCGTCAGTTGAATGAGCGATAAACCACCACCCATTGACTGGTATGATTCCAGGTCCTGGAATCATGAAAGCAAGCGCATTTGCGTCTGCTGCAACAAATCAAATTGGAGACCAAAAGGACAAAAATATACAATCATGTTCAGAGTATGTGTGGAATTAAGATTATTATAACAGTGACACATATCATAGACAAAGAATTGCAATGTCGTGGTCATAATCATACCCCAAGTTAAAAAATAAGCCAATGGCTCTCATATTCTAGCAATATGTCATGGTTCAAACATCATGTAACAATGAGAGGAAAACAACTATGACAGGGCCTACTCATATTCTACCATGGCACTTACTACTATTTTCATATCAACTCTAAACAATAACATGTGTGGTTATAAAAATCTTGGAAATTAGAGTAACATATAGCAATCATGAGGTTATACTCATAATATCTATTCTAACAATAATTAGATGCCACTTGTTCTCATATCAACTCTAACAATAACATGTGTGGTCATAAAAATTTAGGAAATGAGAGGAACATATAGCAATGATGTGGTTATAGACATACTATCTATTATAAATTTGTAACAATCAAGAGGTAGTCGTATTCATGAGGTAAAGATGAGATAAGATAGAACACTTATACGACAACAGATTCCACCAGTATAGGCAGCCAAACTATGTGTCGACCGCGTAAACGATGCCATCGTGCACTATAGCATCAGACAAAAATGGAGGTTGACAGGATTGACGATGAGCCATAACCATGTATGGCGACCGGATTCTAGATAGACTAATCCCATGTCGAACAAGGCAATGAGCTTGTAATCATGTAGTCTTCTGATGGTGTGGGTACTTCGCAGATTACAACCTTCAGCAAACGGAGGTCGCACCAAAAGCTTGACGCGTCTCCTGCGTAGTACCCAGGAGTGTCCGGCGGGCCGCGAGACTCGATGGCGGCGGTATCCAATGATGGAAGGGTGATATCTCGCTGGGTGTAGATATCCATGAGACGCCACGGACTACCAGATTGGTGGATGAGGACGATCCAGTTGGCCTTCATGCCCACCCAGTAGTGGCCGCGCATGAAGGACAGGTGGACGGGTAGTGGTAGCATGTCGAGGGGCACCACGGCAACCTCCGTAGGATCGTAAAGTCGGTGTCTGGGCCACTTGCGAGGATCGGGCATCAGCAAGCAGGGTGTCTTGAGAAGGGCCGGCCGGTTGCAGACTAGTAGACGGTACAAAGACCTGGAGCATGCGGCCAAACGAACGGTGCTAAGTAGGTCCATACGATTACAGATCTGCTCCAAGAGAACATCAGGGAGGGAATTCCAATCACGGCTCTGCGTGTCAATCAGTTCTGCCATAGGTGTTTTTAGGGTGCTGAGTGATTGGGGTTTTCGGTGCCTGCGAGCGAGCGGGGAAGTTGATTCAGGCGGGCGAGCAAAGAAGATGGCGTGTGTGGCCGAGTAGTGAGCAGGGGGATATGGTACGCGTGAGCTGCCAAGGAAGATGGAGCAGGCGGGTGAGCAGTGAGCGGGGGGAAATGGTGTGCGACTGACGATGGGGAAGAGAGGAGGAAGAAGAGGGAAAGACAGGGAAGAAACTACATTAAATCTCAATTCTACTAGTACTACTACCAGGATATATCGTCCTTTGGAGTGTAAATAGTTCTGCCGATGACATGTGGGTCTACCTCAAGAGGGCCCATATGTCAGTTAACGGAAGAGAGAGGTGCATAGGCGTATTTGCGGAAGCATGCTCTACTGGCAAACATGATGGCAGTACTGGGTAAGGCTAATTTAGTATCACCAACACGCTGGTTCTGCTTATTAATTAAGTGCCCCATCTGCTGCAGCGTGTATTTACACTTCACTGTGAAGAAAAGTTGAATAGTTCTCTCTGACCGAGATGGGGAATAATGGATCGCCAAGACTTCCTATCTACAGTATCCCTATGCCTCTACTCTCATCCTGTTCAACAAGATGAAACATTGGCCAAGGCACCCGGCGCCAATAATGTAGCAGTACTAGTGGTATTTTATGTCAACCTTTGACCATCTATTTAACTAATAAAATGTTAATGCATTTCACCAAAAATCATATCACTAGATTCATATTTGAAGATAGTTTTTAATGGTATAGTTTTTTATGACATGCATTGACACTTTGTTAATTAAATATACGGTCAAAATTTTACACTAAGTACAAAGGGGACCATTAAACCAGGACGGAGGTTTATATACAGGCGAATAAAAAAATCATCAACCAAGGTAGTAGTAAATGATGAGTGCCCGAAGAACTTTTCCGAAAGTACTCAATAATGGGCTCATTTTCCTCAAGAAAATTGTGTTTACGAACGTATTAATTGCAATGCATGCCTGAGGAATAAATGACCAGAACTCGTACGCACATTGGTGAGTTTTCTCCTAATTCTTGCATGCAACGTTTTAATGAAGCTTGAAATATGAACATGTCAGTGGGAGTGAGTAAAAGCCTCATGGATGCATGCATGCATGCAACAAGCAACACTCACACATACACATGCACGCACACAACACTCACGCATCCATGCGGCACACAACACACACGCTCATGCTAAAATTGCTCAACCTACTCCCTATGTCCATGAAAGACTATACATATAGAGATTTACACATTGACCAAGAGGAACCAGAACTTCATGGCATAATTAACGCCCGAAAGTAGCAGACTTATGTGTGCATGCGACCATTGAGAGAAGAAGATTAAATGAAGGTTGTTGCATGCTGTAATTAAGGATAGACATGTAGCCTATAGCTAGAGCACAAGTTGGTGCATTACTTAATAAATATTGATTAGATTAAAGGCTAAATGCATTGGAAGTGTAGAACTACACCCTTTGTTTTTGAGCTGATGTACACTCTTTGTTGCAAGACCGAGGGAGTACACGTGCATGCACTCACATACACAGCAGGGTGGTTCGCGCGCAAGGGGTGGACTCCTGTCGTGACTGCGTAAAGTTTGGTTTAACTGATTTCTTTGCTCTGCCAACTGACAGGTGGGACCCAGACACCAGGTGTTAGTTTAACCAGTCAACAATGTGCCACGTCGACTATGTGGCCGATCTTGTTACATACGTTGACCGCCAGTGTATTTTTCTCGTTTCAAATTAAGCCATATTAACCGGAAAGGACACAGTATGGACTAGTACTATTTTGATGTGTCCCGTCAACTCGCCGAACAAGGAGAAGCTTTGCCTACTACGCCCTCTCCCTCGCCCACGCGCGGTGGCTCACAGGACGAGGAGAAGCTTTCTTACTATGTATGCCTACGCCCCCTCCCTCGCCCACGCGCATGGTGGATCGTAGGACGAGGAGAGGGTTTTGACTACAGTGCCCTCTCCCTCTCCCTCTCCCTCGCCCTCGCCCTCGCCCTCGTGATGGACGTGCAGCAGTTCAATTGGTGTCAGATTTCTAGAAGCATATTGTACTATAGTACCATCATTGTTGGACCTTCCGAAGAGGCGAAGAGCCAAGTGCAAGGTTCACACGAGTACGAACTATTGAACCTCCCAAAGAGGCAAAGAGCCAAGCCCAAGGTTTTATAGGAGTTGTCGTCCTTAGTAGGAGTACTACAACTATAGCAAACGATGCTACAGTATGATGCCGCCATGTCACCTATATCCAAAGTTGTGCCACCTTTTTTCTCAATGAGCGTGTTGGAGCCCGTGCAAGAACCACACAAGTTGCACGTACACATAACACATTTACTAGTAATAAATTCTAAAGGACAAATGTTAGTATGCCACACAAGTTCATCTCCACTTCATGTGATAAATTTATGCACGACTAGTCTACATATATTCACAGCGCTACCGTTCACAATTTACCATACTCCACTTACACGTTATAGATGGGCTACATGTCCTCCTCCAGGTTCCAGTCCCAGGTGTTCTTCATGCATGGCACGATCCATAGCAGTGGGCAACGGGAATCATTGCCGCAGCTTTCTAGTCTGGTTCCACATGATGGAGACTCATCCAAGCTGAAGCGGCATAAATCAGGGATAGCATCTCCCAACATGTCATTCATCTGGCGGTGCGCACTGAAGACACAACCATGCTTCATGAACGACAAGCCTTCGATGTCGTGCACGGAAGGTGGCATCCGCTTCATTATGGGGTAGCTGTCCCCATTGAAAAGAAAGTACTCTCCAAGAGTGTTCCTCGGCACCCACGTAGCACCACGGGGTCGAACTCGGCGCCGTTCATCTGGTACACGCGACATCTCAGACCTGGACACATGGTGACGTACATAGTCAAGCTCCGTGCATAATAATGTTGTGCTGAAATATGGCGGTCAGTAATACTATGCAGCAAATTGTACTACTCCGGTATAGAGGAAGTAAAATAACCGGCTTATTATATGTAGCCTCTTGGCTACATGGATGAGAGAGTAAGACATGGAAAAGCAAAAATGGTGGAAGCTAGTGGGTTCAAGTCTTCAAGGGCCTAGCTCGCTATACGCATCCTCCAAGGTAAAAAATACTCCTACCAGTACTAGTAAGTAGTACAACAATGAAAGAGAAGGCGAGAGGGTTAAAAAAATAATACTAGATTGTACTACTAGTGCACTAAACATGTCCCGGACAAGAAAAGAAAATAACAAACAAGTACTACTCTACTACTCTAAGACACAACAATGAGAAAAATGGAATACCTGGGTAGATGGTGACGGTCCGATCATGGTAGATTTTGTGACCATGTTGCACATCAGGGGTACCATGGGTAACAACTACTAAGATAGTTGATCCCAATATGCCAAAGTCAGCTACAAGGTCCCAGGTTAGACCGCACGGATGCAAATGCACATCTAGGATCGGCGATCTTATTTTGATTGGGCGATGACTAGTCCCTGCAAAATAATGGAGTAACGTTAGGGATGCAAATGATGGTTTGTGCATTCCGTTTATAATCTCCCGTACCGTAGGATGGCAACCAGATGAAACAAGTCCCCTGGCTTGTCACCGCAAAGATGCGGCCTAGATGGTGCACGGCGTCTTCGAACGTGTAGGGGTAGAAATCTTCCCTGGCCAACATGCGCCAGCCGCTGCCATTACTGCCTCTTGTATTGATGGCAATCCTTATGTCGAACACCACGATGAGATAGAATCGTTGTAACCGCGTCGCTTTGTCGGCGGGTCCACAACTGCTATCTTCTTCAATCTCATGTAGGCATCATCATACGTATTCAAGCCCAACCAGTCCGGAAGGCCGATACCAATGGTGGAGTCTACGGGGACGGCCGCACTATTGTGGCTATTGTGGAAAATGATGGTGGTATCCGTCCAAAGGTATGCAAGCCAATCTTCGTTGGCACCAATCCATACCTATATATAAGACGGTGGGCAACGGAAAAATTATGGGATGGAAATGCAATAACTAAGTACTACATGATCAAACTCCATGACTGACCTGCTCATCGGACAAAATCTGACTACCTCTCAACGTCGGCAACTCTAGCGTAGTCAACATGCAACCATGGCTAGGGATCGGTGGACTGTTCGAAGGATTGTCCTATAGAAGAACCTTCTCCTCGAGGATGCATGTAAGACCAACAAACATGGCCTTTTCCCAAGCCTATTTGAGCACCGTCTTAAAAAAGTTGGTGCAAGAAGCACCGAGTCTTGCGGCGGTGAGGACGTCGGAGCGGCGTGTGATTTATCCCAGAGGATCGTCATCCAAGGTCTCCCAGTCCCAATGAGGAGGAGAACCGCCTGGCGAATCCATGGGAGCAGTGACGAACTACCTTCTCTTCTGGGGGGAGGGGAACTGGCGACGAGGAGATAAGAGCGTAGTAACCACAGGGCCTCGTCCCATCGCTAAGGAAATATGCGGGCACGCATAGTGGTAGTGCCTCGTTCCCCGCGATGGTGAGGCTATTATTTACTACGTACTCGTACTGTAGCAGTACTAGTACTACGTTCTCAACACGTAGTGCAATGTACTGTACTTCTATAGTGCACCAGTTTTCAACTCTTGAATCTCAGGGCCAAGGAGCTACAGTTGGAAGTGGAGGGTACTAATGTTCTCTAGAACCATCGTTGTACTATCAATGCAGAGAAAGTACACCTACGTAGTGGGCACTCACCGTGCTCTATTAAAGCGCGTAGCTGGTCTACTCAGCCGCTCCTCTCACGCGCACATTAGCAGCCTGTCTATCAGCGACGGTTACTGCGGGGGAAGAACATTTGAGTTATTTGATACAGCGAGACTAGGCTTTTCGCTTCCATTTGTTGAGGTGTCATGGATCTCATCGAACTTTGTTAGTAGTTCCTTCTTTATGAATGAGATGAGGCAAAGCTTTTGTCTCCGTTTCAAAACAAAAAAAATCACGTCAAGAGGAATTTCTTTTATAGAGCCAATAATAGAGTGAAGTCCATGCGTGCAATGCCACAAGCTACAGAGTAGTAGAGTACTAGCACTTTATGTACAGAGCCATATTGCACAGTTCCCAATGTCGTGCCAGGATTTTCTGGCTCCTCAGGCTTAATTGAGAGGCACTAGTTTAAATATGCTAGATGATGAGGAAGCTGCAAGTGAGGTGCGTCTAGGGCGAGCACGTAGGCGAGAAACTTTGCATGGTGTGAATTGATATATATGAGTACTACTCTAGTATGCGAGCCACGAGATGATGAGAGGGAAAACCCGTTCACGTGGTTGGGCGATCCAGTGCACCCAGATTATGGTGCAACACGTCCGTTCGACTTCAAAAGTCTTACTACCAGCATACAATATTGGCTCGCAGCAAAGTTATATTTTAAAAAAAGGCCGCCGTGCGTTCGGCCGGGATCGAACCCACAAAAGGATCTATACACTCCCGCGACCACTAGTAGTACTCGTTGGAGTATAACACAACCTAGAATTGCCTTTTGTCGCTAGTACATTGTTCCTTACAAGAATCCACTAATAATGCCAAGAAACTACTACCACTTGCATACGTGGCAGACTTAAGATAAGGCTACCTTGTCAACCATTGTACATGCCCTTACAAACCAGCCCTACCAAGAAACGACTACTCTACAAAGTGTCATTATAGGCACGTTTCAGCACATGTCGCCCCTTAAGTCAACGCCTTCTATTCGACCGGCAAGTTAGGCGTTATGACTTGTGGGATCTACATGTCAGTCTAGACAAAAATCCCCGAGTAACCTCCTACCTCCGGCCCGTCCAGCTAGTCATCGTCGGCCATGGGATGCAGCTACCGCCGTCGCCCATGGAGCCCATCTTGCGGCAGCCCGGATGCCAGCTCCGTCCGGCGCTCGCGGCCGCTAGCTAGCTAAGATAGCACACACCCTGCTGGATGCATCTAGCTGCTTGTCTGCAAGGTTTGCTAGCTAGGTTAGCATGGCTGTAGGATCGAAAGTATGTATAGAGGGGGGTGACTAGACTACTTGACCAAATAAAAATCTAGCCTTTTCCCAATTTGAAGTCTTGGCAGATTTTAGCAACTTAGCACTAGTCAAGCAATCAACCTACACATGCAAGTCTAGGAGTATAGCAGTGGAATGTAAAACATTGCACATGAAGGTAAAGAGAGGAGTTTGGAGGGAGCAAACGCAATGTAGACACGGAGATTTTTGGCATGGTTCTGATAGGTGGTGCTATCATACATCCACGTTGATGGAGACTTCAACCCACGAAGGGTAACGGTTGCGCGAGTCCACGGAGGGCTCCACCCACGAAGGGTCCACGAAGAAGCAACCTTGTCTATCCCGCCATGGCCATCACCCACGAAGAACTTGCCTCTCTAGGGTAGATCTTCACGAAGTAGGCGATCTCATTGCTCGTACAAACTCCTTGGTTCAACTCCACAATCTTGACGGAGGCTCCCAAGTGACACCTAACCAATCTAGGAGACACCACCCTCCAAAAGGTAATAGATGGTGTGTTGATGATGAACTCCTTGCTCTTGTGCTTCAAATGATAGTCTCCCCAACACTCAACTCTCTCTCACAGATTTGAATTTGGTGGAAAGATGATTTGACTGGAAAGCAACTTGGGGAAGGCTAGATACCAAGATTCATATGGTTAGAATTGAATATCTTGGTCTCAACACATGAGTAGGTTGTTCTCTCTCAAAAAATATATGCTGGAAGTGTAGGCATGTTCTGAAGGCTCTCTCCAAGAATGAAGAGTGGGTGGAGGGGTATATATAGCCTCCACACAAACTCTAACTGTTACACACAACTCACCAAACTCGATGGGACCGAATAATGAAACTCGGTTAGACCGATTTAGTTCAAAATGTGAACGTTAGGATATTCGGTGGGACCGACATGTCAACTCGGTGGGACCGATTTCATTAGGGTTAGGGCATAACGTAATCTCGGTGAGACCGATTACACAAACTCGGTGGGACTGATTTTGGTAATAAGCTAACCAGAGAGTTGGTCAGGAAAACTCGGTGGGACCGATTCGCTCATCTCTGTGAGACCGAAATGTTGCGAAGGGGAAACAGAGATTTGCATTGCGAACTCGGTGGGACCGATCTCTCATCTAGGTTGGACCGAAACGTTATGAAGGGAAACCGAGAGTTTGCAATCCCATCTCGGTGAGACCGAGATCCCCATCGGTGAGACCGAATTGACTAGGGTTTCTGGCAGTGGCTATGTCAAGAGAACTCGGTGGCGCCGGATAGAATGTTTCGGTGGGGCCGAGTTTATCTTTTGGTTTGGGACATATGTGGATATGAGAAAGTAGTTGAGGCTTTTTGGAGCATATCACTAAGCACTTTGAGCAAGCAACCCATTAAGCAACACCTCATCCCCTTTTAATAGTATTGGCTTTTCCTATGGACTCAATGTGATCTTGAATCACTAAAATTAAAATGTAGAGTCTTGAGCTTTAGAGCTTGAGCCATTCTTTTGTCCTTAGCATTTTGAGGTGTCCACATTCCTGATCCATGCCATGCTAATCACTAAACTTTCCTGAAATATTTATCTTGAAATAGCATTAGCTCAATGAGCTATATGTTGTTAGGAATTACCAAAACCACCCAGGGATAGTTGCACTTTCAACAGCGGTGTGGCATCTTGCTCGTGTGCGGCAGCTTGCTTACGCGTGAGTCATGCTCGGGCCAGCCAGCCAACCCGTGCTGAGGCCAGCGCGGCATCCGGCCTGTCCGGCGAAGCGGCGGCCAACTCTCTCATCACCGGCGCCACCGACGAACACGCATCAGTACTATTTGAAGTAATGTTCAGGAAAAATAATGATTTGAGGAGGAATAACAGGATAGAAGGTCAGAGGTGGGTCCCTCATGTCAATGGTCAAACAAAATGTGTTGGTCTAAGCTGCCTCGTCAGCACGGACGTGTGGGCCAACCCTGTCATAAACGGGGTTAAACGAGCCTAATCGGCACCGGGTAGTAGTTTTTTGGCGCGGATTAAGAAATTTTGGGTATGTTTTTGCTATTTTTTGTACAATAGTTTCTTACTAGGGCTAGTTGAAACTGGTAGTTTTTTTTAAATACTCTGCATACCGTAAGTAGGAGTGAAAGTTAAGCTTTGGAAGCCAATAATCACGGCTAGTTACATAGTGCCTATGTGTACGTAATTGAAACTAAATATCAACCATGACTGACTAATATCTTGATGGAAAACTCGAAACTATGGAAATACTAGCATTTTTTAGCATGGTTGGAAATACTAGCAATGTTCACCTGCGTTGCAACAGATCATAATTAGAATAATACTTATTCACAAAATTGATAGAAAACACTCTAATTTTGATATACATATATCACTAGAGATATATTATGTTTCAATCAGAATATATTCCTTGGGCTGTTTTGTTGAGGTGAGGGAGGGATGTGGTTGGTTTTAAGATACTAATTATGGGTTTTTTCTACAAATTGGTAGAGAAGTGGGATGTTGGTGAGAAAAGGCAACAACTTACCTCACAGTCGTTAGATGTAGATCTAGTGGTCAGAAATGACGGATGGCGGACACACCATCATCACCAACTAAGTCTTCTGTAAGAGAACTCGCAAGATGTTCATGCATTGCATGGAACATCAAGATGCATTTTATATAGAACACTTGTTGTGATTGACCCATGCGGGAGTAATCCCATGTGTAGAAACTAATGATATCTCGAGAAAGAGGAGAGATAAGGTGAGGAGGAGTGGGGCATGGTGGTGATTGGTGGTCAGATTGAGAGGAGGCATGGGGATGGACGACGCTGGCATGGACCACCATGCCAGTTTGTTCCAGAGGCTTCATTTTTTACTTGCTCAGCAATGAGGTTGTTGGAGATAAGGATAAACGAGGGAAGGCCTTGTCTGCAAATGTGGAGAGAGGTGCAGGTATCTTTTAGTTTAATTTCTATCCGTCAGATATATATCAGACGGTCTATATTGCAAGATGGCAGGTGTACCATCATCACCAGCTCGGTTTTTTGTAAGAGAAGAAATATAAGTATGGAGATACAAACATATTATCAATACTTGTTTCCGTAAACTTGGATCTGCATTCTATTCAATGGCTCAGCATGTGGGGCCTTAGCGCAATGACTTCTCGACTGTGTAAAACAAAGGATTTCCCGTCGCTGATAAGGAGGGGGTGACGGCGGCGCGCTTTCGGCTTGCTCTAGTCCTAGTAGTCATACTAGGTGGTCTACACACGTGTAGATTTATTCTTTTTCACGTCTCGTGTTTGCCGTACTGCCATGACTGTTGATGAATATACGGTAAGTTATTCACGGGAAACCTTTGTTGAGCTTGTGTGCGAGAGATAGCGTGCGTATGTGATATGTGTAGAGATTGAGGCAATGATAAGAGATTCTTTGTGTCTCTATGTGTGGAGCATAGAGAGAGACATGTACATGGGGCTTTGTTTTGTGTAACATGGAGACACATAGACATAATCAGAGAGTGAGTGTGTGAGATACACATGCGGACATGGGGAGAGATGTGTGAGTTAGAGAGATGGAGAATATTGGTGTGCATCTGAGCTAGAGAGAGGGGGATATATACATACCTAGATCTGGAGAGAATATGCAAGGGTGTGTGTCTTAAAAGAAGGATCCAAATAGATGGGTGTTTGTGCCTGTCTGTGTGTGTTTGTGTGCGCGCGTGTGTGTGAGAGAGGGAGTGTGTGTATGTGGAGAAGAGAGACCACTAATGATGTAAACCTAGTATAGGGAAGGGGAATGGTGTGACATGTGTGTCAAAGAGAGACAAAGGCATGTGTAGTAGCGGGATAGCATGAGTGCGGGCGGGGAGCAGACTATTTGGAAGAGACATTGCTACGTCTTGAGCTTGCGTTGGTTTTCCCCGAAGAGGATAGGATGATGCAGCAGAGTAGCGTAAGTATTTCCCTCAGTTTTTGAGAACCAAGGTATCAATCCAGTAGGAGGCTATGCGCAAGTCCCTCGTACCTACACAAAACAAATAGCTCCTCGCAACCAACGCGAATAGGGGTTGTCAATCCCTTCACGGTCACTTACGAGAGTGAGATCTGATAGAGATGATAGATAATATTTTTGGTATTTTTGGTATAAAGATGCAAAGTAAAAGAAAAAGCAAAGTAAAAAAGCAAAGAAATAATAAAGCGTAGGAAGATTAATATGATGATAATAGACCCGGGGGCCATAGATTTCACTAGTGGCTTCTCTCAAGAGCATAATTATTTTACGGTGGGTGAACGAATTACTGTTGAGCAATTTACAGAATTGAGCATAGTTGTGAGAATATCTAGGTATGATCATGTATATAGGCATCACGTCCGTGACAAGTAGACCAACTCCTGCCTGCATCTACTACTATTACTCCACTCATCGACCGCTATCCAGCATGCATCTAGAGTATTAAGTAAATGAAAACAGAGTAACGCCTTAAGCAAGATGACATGATGTAGAGGAATAAATTCATGCAATATGATAAATACCCCATCTTGTTATCCTTGATGGCAACAATACAATACGTTCCTTGCAACCCTTTCTGTCACTAGGTAAGGACACCGCAAGATTGAACCCAAAGCTAAGCACTTCTCCCATTGCAAGAACTACCAATCTAGCTGGCCAAACCAAACGGATAATTCAAAGAGACTTGCAAAGATAACTCAATCATACATAAAAGAATTCAGAGAAGGTTCAAATATTGCTCATAGATAATCTTGATCATAAACCCACAATTCATCGATCTCAACAAACACGCCGCAAAAAGAAGATTACATCGAATAGATCTCCACGAGAGAGGGGGAGAACATTGTATTGAGATCCAAAAAGAGAGAAGAAGCCATCTAGCTACTAACTATGGACCCGAAGGTCTGAAGTAAACTACTCACACTTCATTGAAGAGGCTATGATGATGATGTAGAAGCCCTCCATGGTGGAATCCCCTTCGGGCGGAGCGCCGGAAGAGGCCCCAAGATGGGATCTCGTGGGTACAGAAAGTTGCGGCGGTGGAATTAGGTTTTTTTCTCCGTATCTAATCTGTTGGGGGTACGTAGGTATATATAGGAGGAAGGAGTACGTCGGTGGAGCTTCGGGGGGCCCACAAGGCAGGGGGGCGCGCCCTCCACCCTCGTGGCCGCCTCGTGGCTTTCTTGGCGGAGGGTCCAAGTCTCCTGGGTCTTATCTGATGAGAATATCACGTTCCCAAAGATTTCATTCCGTTTGGACTCCATTTGATATTCTGTTTCTTCGAAACACTGAAATAGGAAAAAAAACAGCAATTCGGGGCTGGGCCTCCGGTTAATAGGTTAGTCCCAAAAGTAATATAAAAGTGGAAAATAAAGCCCAATATAGTCCAAAACAATAGATAATATAGCATGGAGCAATCAAAAATTGTAGATATGTTGGAGACGTATCTGGCATCCCCAAGCTTAATTCATGCTCATCCTCGAGTAGGTAATGATAAAAAGAGAATTTTTGATGCGGAGTGCTACTTGGCATAAATTCAATGTAATTCTTCTTAATTGTGGTATGAATATTCAGATCCGAAAGATTCAAGACAAAAGTTCATATTGACATAAAAATAATAATACTTCAAGCATACTAACAAAGCAATTATGTCTTCTCAAAATAACATGGCCAAAGAAAGTTATCCCTACAAAATCATATAGTCTGGCTATGCTCTATCTTCACCACACAAAATATTTAAATCTGCACAACCCCGACGACAAGCCAAGCAATTGTTTCATACTTTTGACATTCTCAAAACTTTTTCAATCTTCACGCAATACATGAGCGTGAGCCATGGATATAGCATTATATGTGGAATAGAATGGTGGTTGTGGAGAAGACAAAAAGAGGGAAGATAGTCTCACATCAACTAGGCATATCAACGGGCTATGAAGATGCCCATCAATAGATATCAATGTGAGTGAGTAGGGATTTCCATGCAACGGATGCACTAGAGCTATAAGTATATGAAAGCTCAACAAATGAAACTAAGTGGGTGTGCATCCAACTCGCTTGCTCACGAAGACCTAGGGCATTTTAGGAAGCCCATCATTGGAATATACAAGCCAAGTTCTATAATGAAAAATTCCCACTAGTATATGAAAGTGACAAAACGAGAGACTCTCTATTATGAAGATCATGGTGCTACTTTGAAGCACAAGTGTGGTAAAAGGATAGTAACATTGTCCCTTCTCTCTTTTTCTCTCATTTTTTTATTTGGGCCTTTTCTCTTTTTTATGGCCTTTTTTTCGTCCGGAGTCTCATCCCGACTTATGGGGGAATCATAGTCTCCATCATCCTTTCCTCACTTGGGACAATGCTCTAAAAATGATGATCATCACACTTTTATTTTTCTTACAACTCAACAATTACAACTCGATCTTAGAACAAAATATGACTCTATGTGAATGCCCCCGGCGGTGTACCGGGATACGCAATGATTCATAAGTGACATGTATGAAAGAAATAGGAATGGTGGCTTTGCCACAAATACGATGTCAACTAAATGTCATGCTAAGCAATATGACAATGATGGAGTGTGTCATAATAAATGGAACAGTGGAAAGTTGCATGGCAATATATCTCGGAATGGCTATGGAAATGCCATGATAGGTAGGTATGGTGGCTGTTTTAAGGAAGGTTTATGGTGGGTGTATGATACCGGCGAAAAGTGCGCGGTATTAGAGAGGCTAGCAAGGGTGGAAGGGTGAGAAAAATGCGTATAATCCATGGACTCAACATTAGTCATAAAGAACTCATATACTTATTGCAAAAATCTACAAGTTATCAAAGCAAAGTATTACGCGCATGCTCCTAGGTGGATAGATTGGTAGGAAAATACCATCGCTCGTCCCCGACCGCCACTCATAAGGAAGACAATCAATAAATAAATCATGCTCCGACTTCATCACATAATGGTTCACCATACGTGCATGCTACGAGAATCACAAACTTTAACACAAGTATTTCTCAAATTCACAACTACTCAACTAGCACAACTTTGATATTATCACCTCCATATCTCAAAACAATTATCAAGCATCAAACTTTTCTTAGTATTCAACGCACTCAAAAGAAAGTTTTACAAATCTTGAATACCAAGCATATTATTATTAAGCAAATTACCATGCTATTTAATACTCTCAAAATAATCTTAGTGAAGCATGAGAGATCAATAGTTTCTTTAAACCAAATCCACCACCGTGCTCTAAAAGATATAAGTGAAGTACTAGAGCAAAACTATCAAGCTCAAAAGATATAAGTGAAGCACGTAGAGTATTCTAACAAATTCCAATTCATTTATGGCTCCCTCAAAAGGTGTGTACAGCAAGGATGATTGTGTTAAACTAACAAGCAAATACGCAAATAATACAAGACGCTCCAAGCAAAACACATATCATGTGGTGAATAAAAATATAGCTACAAGTAAAGTTACCGATGGAAGTGGACGAAAGAGGGGATGCCTTCCGGGGCATCCCCTAGCTTTGACTTTTTGGTGTCCTTGGATTATCTTGGGGGTGACATGGGCATCCCCAATCTTAGGCTCTTGCCATTTCTTGTTCCATAATCCATCAAAAAAATTCAACCAAAACTTGAAAACTTCACAACACAAAACTCAACAGAAATCTCGTAAGCTCCATTAGCGAAAGAAAACAAAAGACCACTTCAAGGTACTGTAGTGAACTCATTCTTTATTTATATTGGTGTTAAACCTACTGTATTCCAACTTCTCTATGGATCATAAACTATTTTACTAACCATAGATTCATCAAAATAAGCAAACAACACACGAAAAACAGAATCTGTCAAAAACAGAACAGTCTGTAGTAATCTGCAACTAACGCATACTTCTGGAATCCAACAATTCAGCAAAAATAGGACGACCTAGGAAATTTTTTTATTGATCAGAAGCAATTGGAATAACTATTTTATCACGTTCTGGTGATGTTTAACAATTGTTTTCGTGAACCGAATGTTTCTGGAAATTACAGCAAGATCAAATAACTATCATCCAAGAAGATCCTATAGGTTTAACTTGGCACAAACACTAATTAAAACATAAAACCACATCTAAACAGAAGGTAGATGGATTATTTTTTACTAAATAGCAAGGATAAATATTGGGTTATCTCCCAACAAGCGCTTTTCTTTAAAGCCTTTTTAGCTAGGCATTGAGATTTCAATGATGCTTACATAAAAGACAAGAATTGAAGCACAAAGAGAGCATCATAAAACATGTGACAACCACATCTAAGTCTAACATACTTCCTATGCATAGGCATCTTATAGGCAAACGAATCAAGGCAAGCAAAAACTAGCATATCCAAGGAAGCGGAAAGAGACAATAGCAATCTCAACATAGCGAGAGGTAATTTAGTAGCATGAAAGTTTCTACAACCATATTTTCCTCTCTCATAATAATTACATGTAGGATCATAGGAAAATTCAACAAAATAGCTATCACAAAGTATATTCTCAATACGATCCACATGCATGCAAAGTTGATACTCTTCCAAAATAGTGGGATTATCATTAACTAAAGTTATGACCTTTCCAAACCCACTTTTATCAAAAACTTCATAAGATTGAACATTCTCCAAATATGTGGGATCTAAAGTTGACACTCTTCCGAACCCACTTTTAATATTATTGCAAAGAATATTATCAATCTCATATTCATCATGGGGCTTAAATAAATTTTCAAGATCATAAGAAGAATCACCCCAATCGTGATCATTGCAACAAGTAGTAGACATAGCAAAACTAGCATCCCCAAGCTTAGGGTTTTGCATCTTATTAGCACAATTGACATCAAAAGAATTTATAATAAAATCATTGCAATCATGCTTTTTATTCAAAGATCTATCGTGAGTCACTTCACGGATTTCAGGCAAAACCTTATAAAGATAATCTAGTGCATCCAAATCACTAGGAATTGGTTCATCATAATTGGATCTCTTAAAAAGATTGGCAAGTGGATGAGGATCCATGGATATTGGCTTCTTTGTTTAGGAATAAATACTCAACTATTTCAACCAAACGACCAAAAGAGCCAAGTAAGACATCAAGGCAAACGAAAAGAGAGGGTGAATAAAACGGCAAGGGTGAAGTGGGGGAGAGGAAAACGAGAGGCAAATGGCAAATAATGTAATGCGAGAGATAAGGGATTGTGATGGGTACTTGGTATGTTGACTTTTGCGTAGACTCCCCGGCAACGGCGCCAGAAATGGCTCGTTGTCAGGAGTCAAATCGTGACTTGACTTCCCGTAAGCCTCCCCGACAACGGCGCCAGAAATCCTTCTTGCTACGTCTTGAGCTTGCGTTCGTTTTCCCCGAAGAGGAGAGGATGATGCACCAGAGTAGCGTAAGTATTTCCATCGGTTTTTGAGAACCAAGGTATCAATCCAGTAGGAGGCCACGCGCAAGTCCCTCGTACCTGCACAAAACAAATAGCTCCTCGCAACCAACGCGAATAGGGGTTGTCAATCCCTTCACGGTCACTTACGAGAGTGAGATCTGATAGAGATGATAGATAATATTTTTGGTATTTTTGGTATAAAGATGCAAAGTAAAATAAAAAGCAAAGTAAAAAAGCAAAGCAATAATAAAGCGTAGGAAGATTAATATGATGATAATAGACCCGGGGGCCATAGATTTCACTAGTGGCTTCTCTCAAGAGCATAAGTATTTTACGGTGGGTGAACGGATTACTGTTGAGCAATTGACATAATTGAGCATAGTTATGAGAATATCTAGGTATGATCATGTATATAGGCATCACGTCTGTGACAAGTAGACCGACTCCTGCCTGCATCTACTACTATTACTCCACTTATCGACCGCTATCCAGCATGCATCTAGAGTATTAAGTTAATGAAAACAGAGTAACACCTTAAGCAAGATGACATGATGTAGAGTAATAAATTCATGCAATATGATAAATACCCCATCTTGTTATCCTCGATGGCAACAATACAATACGTGCCTTGCAACCTTTTCTGTCACTGGGTAAGGACACCGCAAGATTTAACCCAAAGCTAAGCACTTCTCCCATTGCAAGAACTACCAATCTAGTTGGCCAAACCAAACGGATATTTCAAAGAAACTTGCAAAGATAACTCAATCATACATAAAAGAATTCAGAGAAGATTCAAATATTGCTCATAGATAATCTTGATCATAAACCCACAATTCATCGATCTCAACAAACACACTGCAAAAAGAAGATTACATCGAATAGATCTCCACGAGAGAGGGGGAGAACATTGTATTGAGATCCAAAAAGAGAGAAGAAGCCATCTAGCTACTAACTATGGACCCGAAGGTCTGAGGTAAACTACTCACACTTCATCGGAGAGGCTATGATGATGATGTAGAAGCCCTCCATGGTGGAATCCTTCCGTGAGCTCTAACAGGCCCCAAGATGGGATCTCGTGGATACTGTAAAGTTACGGCGGTGGAATTAGGTTTTGGCCCGATCTCGATCTGTTGGGGTGCGTGAGGTATATATAGGAGGAAGGAGTACGTCGGTGGAGCTTTGGGGCCCACGAGGAGGGGCGCCCTGGGGCGCGCCCTCCACCTCGTGGCCGCCTGGCTTTCTTGATGGAGGGTCCAAGTCTTATCTGATGAGAAAATCACGTTCCCGAAGATTTCATTCCGTTTGGACTCCGTTTGATATTCCGTTTCTTTGAAACACTGAAATAGGCAAAAAACAACAATTCTGGGCTGGGCCTCCGGTTAATAGGTTAGTCCCAAAAGTAATATAAAAGTGGAAAATAAAGCCCAATATAGTCCAAAACAATACATAATATAGCATGGAGCAATCAAAAGTTATAGATACGTTGGAGACGTATCAGACATCGAGTGTGTGTGGGAGAGGGGTGTGAGAGAGAGAGAGAGAGAGAGAGAGAGAGAGAGAGAGAGAGCTAGCGAGGGAGAGAGAGAGGAAGAGAGAGCGAGATAGAGAGGAGGCGTTTGTCTGCAGAAGTGGCGTATAGATAGGGAGAAAAAGTTGATGTTGTTCGAAAGTGGCCTATGTACGGATACGCAAGGGAAGCGAGTCATAGTGTGTGTGATAGGGACTTCATGAGAGATCTAGAATAGATGGTGTAGAGAACAACGTGTGAGATTGAGAATGATGATACATTAGGGAGCTATGGAAAGAGTCAAGACATATATATGTATACAGGGAAGGAGCTGGGGCAGGTCCGCATGTGGGAGAGATAGAAATAGGAGAGTGGTGCACATGAAGACAGATGTGCTTGTTTGAGGTGGGGGTGGTGTGTGAGGTGAGTGTGCGAGAACCACATAACTAGGGAGATAGACTTTTGGGGGCAACGTTTTGTGTGTATGGAAAAGATACACTCTACATAGTGCATGTGCTTGGGAAAAAGAGATGTCGGGAGACCTAGAGAGTGGGGGAAGAGATGTGTGCATGCCCGAGAGACAAAGTGATAGAGACCTATATTGGGGTCCAGACTTTAGAAGAGAGGGGGTGTTAATGTGCTCATGTGTTCGTGTGTTCGTGTCCGGTGTAGAGAACGACTTGTGTGGGGGGATACGGGGGGGCTACAGATAAAGAGTGAGGTGTCAATATTTGAGGGACTTTAGAATAATGGAGATATATATGGTCAATAGTGTGTGCACTCATGGTTGATCAATTTGTTTCACAGTTTGGACTATGAGATATCGATACTTTTGAACATGCGTGATATACCTTGAAGTACCAGAATTACAAAGCTAAGATTCGAATTCTGGAATT
The DNA here is from genome assembly GCA_021605205.1 of Aegilops longissima. Taxonomy (NCBI): domain Eukaryota; kingdom Viridiplantae; phylum Streptophyta; class Magnoliopsida; order Poales; family Poaceae; genus Aegilops; species Aegilops longissima. The sequence goes on from CM038682.1 coordinate 390,381,888, forward strand.
CGACTCCATCATTAGCTTTTGTAGTTCATTTAAACAGAGGTACATTTTTTAAGCCGGGATTTCGTGATTTCAAATTCATATATCAAACCTAGAGATATACACATACGAGCATGTTCAAACTTTGTAATCATCCACTTTATTCATACACATACACATTTTTGCTTTTGTCATCATGTTTAGGATAAACACATTTGGAATTCCATTTGAATTGAACCGTATGATGGTATTTGCTTGTACTAGCTCAATGATCCATATTTGAATTGAATGGAAAAATCTAAGTTTCAAGTTGGAGACATTGATTTTCAAAACTTGCACTTTTTTTGCGTGCAAAACAAATAAATTCTCGGCCATGATACCATGGTCGGTCGTACAAGAGCAGAACACTTAATTTCAGGTGCCAAAAGCTTTCAAACTTCCCGCTCACATCAAAATATCTCCCCCCCGAAAGTTTAGCCCTAAGATATACCTGTTTTACCCATGCCACATGAATGGAAAAGGGTTGCTTTGTTAACTCCATTGTTTTCCCCTCTTTGCCCCCAACAATCTTCCCCAGAGCCCCTCCCCGACCCCCACCCAACCACGCCAAGCCACCGAATCTAGTGCCCCGCCACAGCGGTGGACCACACACCCCGCCGGATCTACCTTCCACACCTTGGAACCCCCAACTGCCAACTCACCACTTCACCAGAGTCGCTTCAGCGACTGGATTGTCCACCGCTCCAGATCTCCTTGACCACCATCATGGTCCACCACACCGGATCTTCTTAACCGGCGCCCTCGTGCACCACAGTGTAGGCCCTTCACTAACTCGCTCGCCCGCCCCATCGCTGGCCCTTCATACAAGCCCTCGTCCGCCGCAACAGATCCGCCTCACTGTAAACACTTTACACCGCGCCAGATGTGCTTCACCGGCGCCTTCGTCCACTCCACCTGACCCACTCCATGGATGTCATATTCAACTCCACCGGCCCTACTTTACTGATGTTGTAGCCACATCAGGTTATTTCGATTTGTACTCCTTTAGTTTTTCTCTTCTTTATTGTGGAACTGTTCACTTACCACAGATGAGCTTTCTTGTATGTCGACAGGCGCCGCAACCAAAGCACCTGAGCCGCTTCAGCAACGGCGATAGCCAGCCCAAACTCAACCGCAACACGAGCACCATCGACGATCCATAGCTATCAAGTATGACAACGATACCCATATGCCACCGAGAATCAGGTACTATTATCCAACGGCCGGCGCCTACGTTCACTTTCTTAGCATAAGCACCGCACCTTTGAATTTCTTCAGGGCATCATTCAATTTTTCAAGAGACGCGTTATTCTGGTTGCACCTGTAGGGCCATACTTCTGGCAGTGAACATGTTACATGTGCTAAATTACAAACCAGTGCACATATAGTTACAATGCTTTAGTTTTGTCCTAAGTATTACTGTACTTCCTAGATGTCATTGCCTACTATTTTACTTCTTGTATGCTATATTTATGATAATGGTGTTATTCTGATGCCACCTGGTTGTTCCATCAGACTGCTTCATGTTCTCTATGCTTAATTACACATCACCAAACTAGCATGTGGTTCCGCTGCTTTTTGTTCATTTTACCCTACATTTTCTTATGCTAGCTATTACATCACTGCTCCGCGCCTCTGCTCATTACTTTTTTTTGTGTTCTTGATCTTCCCAGATTGCATCACTAATTTGATTCTTCTATTAGTTATGGAGCTGCCAACCCCATCAAGCAAAATATTTGTTCTTTTGGGGCTGGCACCTCGAACAAGCATAAAAATAGAGTGAAGCACATATGTTGTCGTGTAAGCACACACCCTTCTTTCATTAGTTTAGATGAACCATTGGTGATCAGTTCAAACCAGGGCATGCGATTAAAATTAATTTCACCTAAATAGAGGGTGCATAATAAACTACAACAACTAGATTTGCAACCACGGGATGCTGACGATATCTTCAAAGAACATTGCAACAGCAGCGAGGCTTCACATCAACATATGTTAAGCCAGTGTGTTTTAGTACATGTGAAATGTAATGCGTGTGGGATGCTTTCTTGGCTTGTGCCCTCAACCTGTAATCCTGCAGAATTACAAATAGTTCAGTTGTTTGCTTTGTTGTCTTGCTTGATTCGAATGCTTGTTTGTTACTTGTTAGGCTATACCTAAGTTGGCCAATATGTCAGCAGTGCGTGCTATACTATCGTAAAGAAATGTATGGCTAGTTCATTCGAGTCCTTAACTCTTCCTATGAATTTCATCACAAGACTGTCTTCATAGTTTATATGAGGCCACACAGTTAAGTGCTTTCTCAGATTATTTCAACTACTTAGATGCCTTGGCAACTTAAATATAGCGGTGTTACACTCCCTCTCAACTGGGGATGTCAACTAGGTCCCATTTAATCCCGATTAAAGTCCACTAGTGGTATGATAGTTCAAAAGAGTTTTTGTTTTTTGAGGAAAATGAACTAGGGAGCTAGCAAAAACAAACTAGATGGGACTGGCGGATGTCGTTTATTTGCCACTTACATCCCTAGTTTCATCTTACCATTTTAATTTCTTTTCGGCTGATGCTGCTTCGAACCATTTAAATATAGCTTGCCATGCTCGAAAATAATTCATATGTTGTTTACCATGTAAGCTTACTGCGTGGATCATGCAATAACTATCTCTTACTTATGTCCAGCAGAAACCTTTCAGGACGCCGTTTGTCGGATTCAGGGTTCCGCAGACCCTTGAGAGGTTCGAACTCTGGGGTGCTTGTGAAGAACTCGTCCTCCCCAGTCCGCCTGCTCAACGATTCCACAGCCTAGCTAGTCGAACCCAACAAACAAGAGACACAACAGTTTATCCTGGTTTGGGCCACCTTGCAGTGTAATACCCTACTCTAGCTTTGTGGTGGATTTCCTCGAGGGGCTGAGGATGAACTAGTACAGTGGTTGAAAAGTCTCAGGAGGTGAGGTGTTCTTGTGCTCGATGAACTGGTGAACTGGTTAGGGTGGAGTGGATCCGTCCACCTCTATGGTGGTGGCTAGGTCCTATTTATAGTGGCCTTGGTCTCTTCCCAACTGTAGGCGGGAAGGGAGCCCACAACGGCCAAATTCGAAGGGAGAAAACTAGTACAAGCTATCCTGACAAAAGTGGTCTTCGCCTGCAAAAGCCTCTGGTGGTGACGCTGCGGGAGGCTCTGTGATGACCTCCGTCCTGCCGTCCTGACGGTCTTGGTCTTGTTGCATCGATATGGAAACCTTTGCTTGATTCCTCGAGACCCCGCGCCTGGGCTTGCCTCCTTAGCACCAAAGAGTAAACTGGTACACTGCGCCCGCTGGCGCCCGCCTGGCCTTGGTCGTCATGGCTTACATCATATTAACCTCACGAGGTGCACCTTGCATAGATATCTCCGCTCCTCAGGAGCCAGCCTAGTGAGGCCGCCCCCAGGGAGGTCTCGGTGTCGTTCGCCTCGCGAGGCTTGGCCCCTCGCGAGGGTCTTGGGTTGTTGTTGATGAAGTTGGGCCATGTCAGTCCGTCGATGGAGCCACGCCGTGGGCCGCAGGCAGGCAAGTCTGGGTACCCCCGTTCCCTGGACGCCGGCAGTAGCCCCCGGGCCCAAGGCGCCCTCGAACTTGGCTTCGAGGCGAAGCCAAAGGGAAAGTGTGGAGCGCCGCGGGCCCCAACTACCTGCGGCCTCGGTTGACGCGTGGCGATTGATGGGACGTGGGCGTCTTTGCTTCCCCCTGCTACCTCGGCAACCGTTCGACTTCACGGGACCCTGCTGCATGCAGAGAAAACCATCATTGCGTGCGGTCGTGGAGGCCGGTGGTTGGCCTCCTCCTGGCTATAAATGAGGGAAGGGGCGGAGCCCCCTTGCTCATCTCTGTCTCCTCGCCATCTGCTTCTTCTTCCTCTTTGCCTTGCCGTCTTGTTGTAATACCCATGGCGCCGACAAGGAGGTTCTCCGCCGCCGAGAAGGGGAAGGCTTGCCAGGAGGGACCCGGCTCGCCGCCGCCCAAGAGAGGGCGGGGCCGCCCTTGTAAGAACGCCGTGACCCCTGCGATGGCACCTCGGGGGTGTGGGCGCACTCCTTTGGGGGCTAGCATTGCCCTGGGCGGCCGTAGCGGTGCTTCTTCTCGCGTCGGGAGACGCCCCGGGCGAGGCAGCCCCTGCGACGAAATGAGGTGCGCTGTGGTTGCCCGACCTCCCCTGCCGCGCTTCCACTCGGTGGAGGTGCTCCTGGAGTTCGTCGTGTGGTCTGAGAGGCCGGCCGGCACCTGGCTCCAGCTTCCGTGTTTCTTCACCGATGAGCTGTCGGCCATGGGTCCTGATGGCCTCTGGCTGGAGGCCGACGGCTGCTGCAGTAAGGCCTCGTGGGCCGTGGTCGAGGTCTCGGCCATGGGCAACGTGGCCCTGACCCACGGCTGGCAGGCATCTGCCCGCGCATGCTATCTGAGCGGGAGGTGCATCCTCCACTTCAAGTACGGCGGCGTCGCGACCCTCTACGTGAGGGTGTTTTGGGGAAGATGGTCGTCGCGCAGGGTGCTTGTCGGTGTCAAAACCGGCGGATCTCGGGTAGGGGGTCCCGAACTGTGCGTCTAGGCGGATGGTAATAGGAGACAAGGGACACGATGTTTTTACCCAGGTTCGGGCCCTCTCGATGGAGGTAATACCCTACTCCTGCTTGATTAATATTGATGATATGGGTAGTACAAGAGTAGATCTACCACGAGATCAGAGAGGCTAAACCCTAGAAGCTAGCCTATGGTATGATTGTTGTATATTGTATATCTGTCGACTAGCCTGGCCCTGGTTTATATAATGCACCAGAGGCCTAGGATAACAAGAGTCCTAGCCGAATACGCCGGTGGGGGGAGGAGTCCTTGTCTTGATAACCAAGTCTTGTGGAATCTTCCTTGAATGCGGCACCTATCCGGACTGGCCCATGAGTATGCGGCCCTGGGGGTCCTCGGCCCAATCTAACCGATTGGGGGACGACGTGGTGAGTACCCCCTAGTCCAGGACACCGTCAGTAGCCCCAAGAACCGGTCTTCAAGTTAGGGACGCTCCTCGATTCTTCCGAACTGTTCTTCATCTTCGGTTGCCGGTCTTGAAAATTGGTTCAACAAATCTTCTCATCTTCGATCTTGAGGATCGCCGAAATGCATTCGGCGAGTTTATACGTCGGGTATCCGAGGAGCCCCTTTAAGTTTCCGGCCTTTATCAATGCCTTGTTATTTTTATGCCACACCTCGGGGTTGAAGTTGTTCCCGGGCGGCAGCGTCCTCTTGTGTCCGAGCTCCAATGTCGGACTGCATTCGAGGTATCTTTTGCAGCCGAGCACCAACGCCGGACTGCTTCCCAGCTCTAACGCCGGAATGAATCCGAGCTCCAACGCCGGACTATGTATCCGAGCTCCAACGGTGGACTGTATCCGAGGTGTCGTAAATCACCTTGGTTCAAAGAAGTTTGAAGAAGTTTAGCCGAACTTAATGCCGGAAATGCCCTCTGTGGAGCCAACCACTAGCGCCCGAGGTTTATGCCGGACTGCTTTTGAGGTGGTGCACCACCCCGAATGTGGGCCAATTTTTGTCAATATTTTTGATTGGTTACATAGCCAGTAGCCCTCAAGGTGGGTATCGGTCTAAAACCTGAGATGCACATGAAGGATGACATAAGACCGTTGATCCCCGTAGCTGCTGAGACTCAGGTTGATTTGCAAAATTGGTGTGAGGATCAAGTCCTAGCTCGGCAGAATACTTTGGGACACAAAAAGCGGCGTACTCAGTCCTCAAGACTCAGGTTGGGTGCAGCCGACCAACCTGAGGATCAAAATCTCCTCGAATCTGATTGCACTTAAGATTTTCTGATAGAACAAGCAATGCAAGAGCTCCCCGAGACACCGGGTCGGGTGGCAACACCAGATTAGGGGATCAATGTGCCCTTTAATATTTGTAAATAATAAGCCCAAGCCTAGTAGCCCCGAGCCTTAATGCGGCACGAGTGGTCAATTAAGGATCGATATCCATAGTAAAATCACAAATTATGTGTAATGACTCAATGTATCCAAGTACTTTATGTCATTAATGCCCGGATCCGCATTGTACAAAACTTTGTTGACCGACCATCGGCTTTAACCTCCTCGCCAAGAGTCGAGGAGTGTTTGTCCTACTTTATAAAGTCTTTATGAGGGCAAATATTTACAACAAACAAGGCAATCTGGCCATACGCTTTTATAAACAAAGGTACGCAGAGAGATATGTTATATTACTGCTTAATGTAAGAAATGTCTTCCAAAGAAAATAGTCCCGCTATCGGTTCCTTTCTTTGGGTTGTCATGCTAAGCATGATCATGAAACCTCAGCTCCAATGTAAGAGCAAAATATTGAGGATTTAGTTTGGGAGGCCGCCATTACCCCCGTAGTGTTGGCGACATATCAGGTCAAGCCATAAACACTTCGCCAATGTTATGAATGGCTCGTTATTTAATATAGTCATCGGATCGCTGACCAGTTTACACCTATTGTGACAGTCAGTTTTTGGCTTTCTCCACTGAGGTGCTTGACCATGCGAGCTGGATGCACAATCGCAGTGGTTCTCCTTTTGCACACCTAGCCGAACAAAAGCGGAACGTAGGAGGCAAGCGCGGGAGCCGGGCAACCCAACTATTGACCGAAGACACAATTCGAAACCGATGCATATATAGCAATATCCGAGAATGTTTTTGCCAAATCTCTAAAGGAGTCCGACGTTGCACTGCGAGACTTGTGCTGAAAACACATGAATAGTTTAAAAGTGCCAAAAGCTTGAAAACCAAAAACGCCAAGAAAACATGACGTCGAACAAGATCAAGTGTTCGTGCCAATCCAAAATTGGACGTTAGAGAGAAAAAAGTACTTCTGCTGTGCTTTAACATGACACATCCTATCTCAAGACTTGCTGGTCAGCCTGGCTTCAGCCTCCCATCCCAAAGCGGAGTACTTCCCATTAGGCCAGTTTAGAAAACTAAACCCTAGCGGTTTTGAGAGAGAAATTAGGCTCCCCGGCTAGTGACCGCACACTCGTGTCGAAAAAAAAGGAGTGATAAATAATAAAAACTTTGCAACGACTAAGAAGAAAAACACTTAGTATGAAATGGCTCAAATAAACATAAGAGCCCCCAAGTGACTTGGGTAAAAGTTGACTATATAATGTAAGGTGACATGTAGAATGCCTTCTAGCCGGATTGTAGATCGTTTGTCGTAGCGGACTTTTTGGCTTCAACCTCTGGAACCAATAGTCCGGAGTGTGTCCGAATACCCTCGCGGTTATAAAAACCGGGGCATGCGTGGAGACCAAAGCGTAGGGGTCATTAGTGCTTTATCGCATAAGTGCCCAACTAGTTATGTTATATTACATGGTTAGTAAGAAACATCTTCCAGGGAGAATAGTTCCGTTAAGGGTTCCTTTCCCTGGGTGGCATGCCCTAAACTGCATGTCCGAACTATGAAAAGAGCAGAAAAACATTTGGGGGCAGGTGAATGCATAGGCAAGAAATCATCTTTTAGTTCACCGACCGAGTATTCCCTTAAGAACGCTAGCTTCGGCTTCACCTACCGAGGTACACATCCGGCTGACCCGGCAAGAATAATCGCAGAGGTGCTCCTTTACCATCTAGCCGAACAATCGGGAACGAGGGGTAAGCATAGGAGCCAGCAACCCAGCTTGGCCAAAACTTAAGTCATATCGATCCATATAATGGTGAATAAAAGGTACATGCGAAGTGTGAGATATGTGTTGGGCATAAAGCCAGATTAATAAGCTTCACAAAGAAGCCCCCAGTATAATGAGCGGGTAGCGTCAAGTGTAAAAGCTGAACAAAGTTTCGACAAGGAAAAATTTTACAAGAAACTTTTTTCCAAAAAAGTATAATGCTTGGTCGAACCGAACACAAGTTAGAAATTTAAAACTTTGAGCATGAAGGCAACTTAGCTGGTTAATGTGTTCGGTATTGACGATGCGGTCCGAGCTTGATGCGGGACAAGGTTCCATCCCCCTAGCCGGTCCCGAGGTGGTGGAGCAAAGAGCTCGGCACTGTGAAATGGTGACATAGCACGGTCAATGTAGGACGGCAGAGTGATGCCGAAGTCCCTGGCATGGGGTAATGAAGTGTTGACGAAGCCCCCCGTCCAGCCGAGGTGATGTAAAAGGATATAGTCCGACTGGATCATTTTCCTGTGCACAAAAAATAGTGCAAACCAGAGATAATAGTAATAATAATAAAAAAATCATTGCATAATAAATAATTTATGCAAAGTGAGTAATAAAAGAAATATGGCCTGGCGCCAAGTCAATGTCGGCGCAGGCGGCGGCATGATGCGGTAAAGGCATGGCAAGGCCTGAATTCACAGGTCGGTTCGAGTTCCGGATGCGGCGTTCGCCGGACTATGTACGGAAACTGACCGAACCACCATGCAACCGTCGTTAATGCAGCCACCATTTGATAGACCTGCGTACATATGATGGACAAACCAGAGTAATAATTCGTTGGGAAAAATGAATCCCAACAAGCAAAAAAATACTAGGATTAATAGCACCTGGTTTATTTGTTGTAGCAATCTGAAGAAAGGTGATTCCCAGAATTGGGACTCAATCCGCGCACCCATTGCCTGACGGGCGATAAAACGACGGCATGGTAATGCTGGCAAAGGTTGGCCGCCGAGGCAAAGCCCTCGGCCCAGCTAACGTGACGGAGCTGGTCGGCTAGCGACGCCGAAGTGTCCGGAGTAGGTTGATGAAGAGATGATGAAGCCCCCGGTCCAGCTAACGTGATGAAGCCTTAGTGTCAGCCGATGAGTCGAAGTAGGTCGGCGTGATGGACACCAGCTTGAAGAAGCAATAGTGCGCCCCGCCGATGCAGGTCGTGACGTGGTCGATGCCAGCTTGATGAAGCGACCGTGCGGCGATGCCGGTATGCCCGCTCCGTGTAATCCGTGGGGCGGAGATGTTGGTGATGATTTATCCTTATCGATGCCGGACTCTTGTTCGGCTTGCCGAGATGATGATCTGAAGAAGTTGAGCTTAGCTCAACAAAGAAACGACGTGTCTAGCGTAGGTCGGCAGCCGTGGAGCAATATTGCCGGACTGGTTTAACACCAGCATGATAGTGAAGATCATGTTCAAAAGATTTTAAAGTTAGTGGGATGTGTTCGGAAACAAAACACAACACCCCATACAAAACTTCCTTCAAAAAGGATGTCTGAAATCCCGTTCATAAAAAAGACGAACTCGGGTCGGATTCGTTTTCGCGCAGAAAACAGATCCGAAAAGTGATGCACTAATCGGAAGGTTCCCGGAGTTCGGACGGTCGGATCGAGCTGAAATTTTGAGGGGTGGTAGATATAGGAATTCCGCAGCCGATCAACGGTTGGATCTTCCAAAGGAAGTCCGAGATAGAAGCTGGACACCACGCCCTAAACTCGTCCAGATTCTCGTCCAGATTCAATTCGGCTCCGGTATATCGGAGATTGCCAGAGATTCCTCCATCGGAACTCGACGAAATTTTGCAGGGTTGTTGTAGACTCAATTCCGCATAATTCCACCGAAGCAATCGTTAAAACGAAGCTTGAGGAGGCGGTGGCGGCGGACACAAGTCCGCTGTCCAGAAAAACAGTACGGTCGCCCGAGGGTAATGTTGACGTTGAGTCCCCGGGCTCCCTGGATGATTCCTCCATGATCTTGATAGAGATCGGAGTTGATGTTGATGAAGGCCCTCATCCGAGCATGACGATCGGAGGTAGGGTGCAGTCCTTGGTCGAACCAAGGTGACTGTCGGTGTCAAAACCGGCGGATCTCGGGTAGGGGGTCCCGAACTGTGCGTCTAGGCGGATGGTAACAGGAGACAAGGGACACGATGTTTTTACCCAGGTTCGGGCCCTCTAGATGGAGGTAATACCCTACTCCTGCTTGATTAATATTGATGATATGGGTAGTACAAGAGTAGATCTACCACGAGATCAAGGAGGCTAAACCCTAGAAGCTAGCCTATGGTATGATTGTTGTTCGTCCTACGGACTAAAACCCTCCGGTTTATATAGACACCGGATAGGTTAGGGTTACACAGAGTCGGTTACAATGGTAGGAGATCTACATATCCGTATCGCCAAGCTTGCCTTCCACACCAAGGAAAGTCCCATCCAGACACGGGACGAAGTCTTCAATCTTGTATCTTCATAGTCTTGGAGTCCAGCCGTGAAGATAGTCTGGCTATCCGGACACCCCCTAGTCCGGGACTCCCTCAGTAGCCCCTGAACCAGGCTTCAATGATGATGAGTCCGGCGTGTTGATTGTCTTCGGCATTGCGAGGCGGGTTCCTCCTCCGAATACTTCATAGAAGGTTTTGAACACAAGGATAGTGTCCGCTCGCAAAACAAGTTCCACATAACACCGTAGAGAGAATAATTTTGCAGGTCTGCTGACGATCCCGCGCGTGACATCACACCACGGCAAAGCCTTTATATGAATCGTTTTTACCGCTCCACCTCAGCGTGTTTAGCGAGGCGGTTTCTTGGCACGCCTTATCAAAGCATAGATCGTGCCCCTTATTCCGGGATTCTCGCCAATACGGACGTGGGTAACCCATCCGCGCCATTGATTACGACGCTTGGGAAATAAGCGAAGTTTTACCAGCTGGTGGGGGACGCGTAGCTTCGTCCGCTCATATAAGGGATAAGGATCCACCTTTTCACCCACGCCTTCTTCCTCCTTTGTTTATCCATTTCGCAACTCGAGCTCCAGCGCCCAAGTCCGCATATCCCACCTCAACCTTTCTCCAATCATGTCAGGAGCGGGAGGTAGGTGGATGGCCTCCTCCGTCACGGAGGGGCACATCGCAAGACTGCGGGAGGCCGCATACTTGTCCGGCAACATGGCTCACAGGTTTCCCGACGAGGGGCAGCTCATTCCAACCCCTGGGCCCCGTGAGAGGGTGGTGTTTCTCCCCCACTTCCTCCGCGGACTAGGCTTTCCTCTTCACCCATTTGTCTGGGGGCTCATGTTCTCTACGGCCTGGACTTCCACGACCTGGCCCCGAATTTCATCCTCAACATCTCGGTGTTTATCGTCGTGTGCGAGGCTTTCCTCTGCATCCAACCCCACTCCGGCTTATGGCTAAAGATCTTCAACGTCCGGCCGAATGTAGTGGGCGGCCGTCAAGCGGAGTGCGGAGGCGCCATGGTTGGCAAGATGGCCAAAGTCCCATGGCTCGAAGGCGCCTTCGTGGAGACAATAAAGGGGTGGCAATCGGGGTGGTTCTACATCACCGAGCCCCGCAACACCAAATGGGTGGCGGCCCCCAAATTCAGATCTGGCTTCCCCACACGGCTCTCGTCATGGAAAGAGACGGGCCCGACGTGGGGGAATTCGGACGAGACATCCGGACTTCAAACATGCGTCCGAAACCTGGTGGCCAAGAATCTTAGGCTGGTCGACGTAATCCAGGTGATGCTCATCCGCCGGATTCTCCCATGCCAACAACGGGCTTTTAACTTGTGGGAGTTCGATCCGGCACAGCACCAAACCTTGAGCTGGCTCTTCAACACCACATACGAAGACGCCTAGAAGGTGCTGTTCAAGGGCGCCGAAGCCCCAGCATCCGCTACCAAAGATCGCGGATACAGCTCGCAGCGTCCAGCGGCGAGGTAAGTTATTTTACCCTTTACGGGCCTCTTTTTTCATAGATTGACTCTACATGGGATCTAAAACTCCCTAATATTTGACAGATCTGGTTGAAGACGCCCGGACAGATTAACCGTCTGCCTTTGCCGAAGACTCAGCGGACGCCTCGATTGACGGAAGCTGCAGGCTCGCGCCGTGACGTGGTGCCGAGAAGAAGGCCAAGAAGGAGTCCACGGAACTCAAGGAGCTCCCGACGCCAGTGTTGTCGATTCAAGCGGAATCTTCTCCTGAAGACGAGGAGGAAGAAGAAGCTCCTCCCTCAGCGGGGGAGGAGAAGAAAAGGAAGGCTGCCCCAACTGGGGAGGCCGGAGGGTCCAAGAAGGGAAGAACCCTTCCTCCGGACTTCTCCACCAACATCGACGACGAGGAGGAGGACAGGCCTACAAGGGCCAAGCCCCTGGCGAGATCGTAAGTGTCTGGATACCCATGGTTTTTTATCATTGCAGAGTGTTCTCTAATGTTGAATAACCGTGCAGCCCGCCCAAGGGCGAGTTCGCCGATTCATCGAGCGGGTCCCTGGGCTCGCCGGAAATGGAGAGTATTGCCGACCGACCGCCTCGCTTTCACGCTGCGGACGACGCCATGGTGGGGCCCCAAGAGGGGCTTGGTCAAGAGGAGGCAGCACAGGAGGTGCCACAAGGCGACCTCCCGACTCCAGCGCTGGGCAAGATCCTCAGGGCTCTAAGCCCGACCTCGTCCGACTCCATGCCGTAACCATCAGCGGTTCAAGTCCAACAGCGGATCCTTCGCAAGAAGGGTAAGACGCTGGTGTCCTCCGCCCAACCGAGGCACGGATAGCATAGGAGGCGCTTAACAGCGCTTCCATCGAGGAGGAACACCGCACTATCATGAGTGAGGTGATCCGGACAGTTCAGTCCGCCAAGAGCGGGCTGACCGAAGCCTATACCAGCCTTCTAACAGGCTTTGAGGTAAGTTTTAGAATATGTAAAAATATAACCGCATAGACAAGAGTTCTCGATGCTTAGTTCGGTGTTCGGAAAGAAAAGCCGGACTAAGGATCTAAAAAGATATACGCATGAGTCTAACATAACTATGTCAATATGGGAATGCAGGCGTGTCTGCTGCCGACCTCTGCCAGACCGATCATGGAGGTCAATGCATTGAAGCAGTAACCTCGAAGGGTCCGAGAACGAGCTCGACAAGCCATGAAGGAGCTCGAGGACAAGGAAGGTAAGTAATACCTTATTAAAGAAATACCTTATAGAAAAGGCTTTAGTTGCAAAAAATAACAGGAATAACTTGGGTACTGCAGGGGCCACGAACGAGGTGGCGACCCTGAGGGATGCGGTGTCCGTGGCCGAAAACAAAGCGGCTAGTGAACGCACCGAGCGAGAGAAGGGGAGGCGAGCTGGCCAAGAATGCGGCAAGAGCTCCAAGCTCTCGTGGAAAAACACGAGAGTTTGGAGCGTGACTCGAAGACTCGAGAGTCCGAGCTCGCCTCGGCTCTTGAGAGTGCCAAAGCTGCTAAGGCCGAGGCCCAAAAAGCCCTCCAAGAAATTGAGTCTTTAAAGAAGATAGCGGCGGGTAAGGCATTCTTTATGCAAAGCAAGCATGTGAAAGTGAATTACCTGTTACTTAGCCGGATTCGGAGCTCTCTAGGAGAATTCGCAGATTTGCCCCGTAGTGCGTCTGACGCTGCCGCATTCTACCCACCCAGGAGGGGAGCTCCATGGAGAAGGTGTTCTGGTCTCACTATGCTGAGGCCGACCATCCGGTGCCCCTGAGCGACCAGCTGAAGCAGCTGGTCAAGCTCCATAAGGTCGCCGAACAGGCCATGAAGGGCCTTATAGCGCCGGGTGTGGCCATTGGAGGCCATGCCCGGAGCTACTTCGCTTGGTGAAGCGGTGGTGGATGCCGGTCCGCTGCTTGAAGTCATCAAGCGCTCCCTCTGCATTGAAGGTGTCCGTCGGGCCCTTGCCCGTGCTAAAGTGCATCGGGGCAAGCTGGATGCAGAGAGGCTTGTGACGACGGGCCACCAAGGGCCATGAGCATCGCATGCCCGAAATGTACTATGAGGGCCTCTCAAGGGTGCCCACTAATAGCGGATGAGTGCTCCAGAGATGTAATTTTGAGTAAACTCAGATTTGTTATCTTGTGCGCTGAAAACTTGTTCATATGCGCTAAGCAATGCTTATAAATTTAAAATATTACCTTCAGCGGCCGCTTATCAAATTTGAGAGATGGCAAGTCGTTATTTCAGCCCCATGCCACGAAAGTGCCGGGTGTTGGGATAAACTTGAGCACTTTTGTTCCCATTCTTGGGTCAATCTAGGAGGCGCCAACATCGCGTAACAAGGCAACTGAACTTATAATGCTTGAACACTCTCACTTAGCCATAGAATTCTACAATTTTAAATTTCGCGAAGCCCCGGTATTCGGAAGACCGAAGTTCGGGCGCTATCCATGCCTTTGGCCGACAATTCGGTTCCTCTCTAAGCGGCATAAGTCTTTAGGGACCCAAAAACCTCTCGAACAGCCATCGCCTCGCACTATCATGATGGTCAGTTTTAGCTTTTCCATTGAGGTGCTCGACCCAGATAACCGGGGCACAATCGTAGTGGTTCTCCGGTGCTACCTTAGCCGATATAGCGGAACGTAAGGTACCAAAACACGGGAGCCGGGCAAACCCAACTATTGACCCAAGACATGATTCGGAGCCAATTAATATAATGCTATAAGTTCGGGGTGCCGCACTTGTGAAAGTGTTCGGACTTATCACACCATAATTTTGGGATACTTGAGTCCCTGGTGTATTGGCCGTACCAAAGTGTACGGTTGCAACATGTCATGAAATGAACACGTGTATATAAAAAGGAAGTAGAGCAATAATAAGCTAAAGCTGTGTATTGTTTATTCAAAAAGGTACTGCAATGGAAGCAGAACGATACAAATAGTGCGATAAGCAGGGGATGGGACTATCTATCATGTCCCCCTCCAGGGGTAAGCTGCTGGATGATATGTAAAACAGGTATAATGCTCGTAATAGAGACCACCTGAACACTCGACGTGGCTTTCCACTTCCCTGGCTGTTGCATGGTGAGTTCGGCGATTCGAATGCCGGACAGGACTTCATAAAGACGGAGTCCTGAAAGTAAAAAAAAGGAAGAAAAAAAGGAAAAAAAAAGAAGTGACACAAACGGGAGCCCCTGGTGCGGTCGAGCCGCATTCTTGGCGTGCCGTTGTCTTGCCCCTCCCCATATGCCCATGGTATCTCCAGAGCGTAATTATGTACGCATAATACTACCTTCACAATTTCGCGAGGGCTGGGGTTGGGGCCGGATTGCTACTCGTGCTTGAATCGTGCCAGGTGGTCTTGTTGCAAGTTACTCCGGGCGCGCTTGGCGGTGTCCGGATGCCTAGTGGCCGGACTCGAGAATTGCCGTGAGAGGCTGCTTTGCACCTCCGCCGCGAGGGCCGCCAGATGCTCCTCCGCTCGAGAGAGCGCTCGTGTTTCCATTGACCGTGATTACTCCTCGAGGGCCTGGCATCTTGAGGTTGAGGTATGCATAGTGCGGCACCGCATTGAACTTTGCAATGCGGTTCGTCCGAGCAAAGGCATGATAGCCGCCGAATGGGACGATGTCGAAGATTAACTCTTCGCTCGAAGTTATCCAGAGATCCAAGACCACTTCGAGTGTGATCGAGCCTGTACAATTGGCCTCTACACGGTGTATGACGCCTTTAAAGGTCGCCTTTGTAGGTTAATCCTTGAGGGTCTATGCCCATTTTGCGACCGTATCCCGATAAAGCAGGTTCAGTTGCTACCGCCTGGCCCATCGACTCGTGAGGTGAAATCCATCAATAATTGGGTCAAGAACTAATGCGCGATGCCGCCGTGACGGATGCTAGTGGGGTGGTCCTTCGATCAAGGTGATCAGCAGAAGACCGTGGGTTGAACTTTGGAGCGACGCTCCATCGCATATACGCCCCGTAGTGTACGCTCGCTCCCCTTTGGGTATGTGGGTTGCGATATCATGTTCACCGTCCGCACTTGTGTGGGGAAACCTTCGTCCTCTATTGTTCGGCGGCCGGGCTCTTCCTCGTCATCGCTATGCAGCCCCTTGTCATTGAGTTCGCACTTAACTTGCCTGTTGCTTGAACACCCAACAATCCTTGTTGGTGTGATTGGCTGGTTTTTCGGGGTGCCATGTATTTGGCACAAGCGATCGAGTATGCGGTCCAAGTTGGACGGGCCTCGGTATTTCTTTTGAATGGCTTCTTCCGCTAACCGGTTTAGAGCCTCTGAATCCAGCATTGACGGTCGATCTTCGTGATTATCACCGCACGTGGCGCTTTGTTCTTGCTGCGACGCGACCGCCATTGCTGTCCTTGGTATCCGGACTATCATGATGTTTGGCCAAGTTGTTGCTTCGAGCTAGCCAGCTGTCCTCTCCCGCACAAAAGCGAGCCATGAGGGTTGTGAGGGCTGCCATAGATTTCGCTTTTCCTGTCCTAGGTGCCGGGCAAGCCACTCGTCGCGGATGTTATGTTTGAAGGCTGCAAGGGCCTCTCAGATCCGACACCAACGATTTGATTTTTCTTTGTTAGGAACCGAGTCCGTAATTGTCCGCCGATTCTTCCGGCTGCTGAATTATGTGGCTAAGGTCATCGGCGCTCGGTGGTCGCATATATGTGCCCGGAAGTTATCAAGGAATGCGGCTTCCGTGTCCTCCCAACAACCAATTGATTCTCGCTAGTAAGCTATTGAGCCGTTGTCGAGCTGGTCCTTTAAGCTTGAGTGGGAGGTATTTGATGGCATGTAGATCATCACCGCGGGCCATGTGGATATGGAGGAGATAATCCTCGATCCGCACCGCGGGATCGTGTGGTACCATCGTATGATTCGATGTTTACGGGCTTGAAGCCCTCGGGATTTGATGATCCATTACTTCATCCGTGAAGCATAGTGGGTGCGCGCCTCAGATAATATATCACCACGTAGCTCATATGAGCTTTGTTCATCGTGTTCGCCCGCCGGTTTTGCTGTGTCCGCGCGACGGTAATAATCCCGCACATTGGCGCCCACGCGATCCGTAGATCGATCTTGTATGTTTTGCCTTATCCTCCAATATATCTCGCAAGTCCGCGCGCTTTTCCGTGCCTTGGTACTTTTGAGCGGCGCCGAGGTGTGCCTTCAGCGGAGGGCCGAGGCTTCTCCGTCGCTGCCACGAGGTGGCCGGTCTACCATGTCGGCGCCGTGACTTGGGTGCTTCCTCCTCTAGTCGAGGCAACGGCCCGCGCTTGGGGTAGCTTTTGAGGGGCGCTCGAGTTCATACTCTTCGCCGCAAGGACTTCAGTCCATCCGTCACTAGCAGGTCTTGATCAGCTCTAAGATGTTGCTGCTTTTCTTGAGGCTGCTTGCCGTGGCTATAAGCATGCGCTTGAAACGCCCCTGTTCGGCGGGATCCTCAGCACCACAAACTCGCTGTTGTCGAGGCTTGCCTCATCTTCGAGGGAGGTGCATAATTATCGCCCTCAACCTTTTTTTTCGCTGCGACCGTCAGGCGGGCTTGCTTCTCCTCCTCCCGCGCTGAGTCCTGCTGGAGGGGTTCTCTTCGCACCGTCCGGGTGTTATTATCTCCGTGCCGGAATCACCGCTTTTATTGTGGCGGATTTAGAACAGCGCCGACGCCGGGCGCTTCGCTGTTTATTGAGGGTCATCCTCCATTGTTCCATCGCCGCCCCATCTTTTGGGATGTCCACCATATATATGTCATATGACGAGGTGGCCTTCCAAGTGCCCGTAGGCGCTGGTCTTGGTCGCCTCCGCATCGCCGCCCATACCGCCGATGTCTTCGGAGTCGTAGTCAGCATGTCGGTTAAATCATCGGCAGTGGCTACCAAGTGGGTGGTGGGTGGGCGTTGAATTTCTTCGTCGTCTGCATCCCAACCTTCCTGTCCGCAATCCGGCCAGGGCTCTCCGGATAAAGAGAGAGATTTTAGCGAATTCAGGATGTAGCCAAAGGGCGAGGCCGAAAGATGTCCGCGGCAGTGAACTCCATGACCGGCGCCCAATTGGATTTGATTGGCGGGCGCGGAGGGTTCGGAGTCCGGAGAGGAGTCCGCACCGAGTCGAGGTCTTCGCAGCGACAGGATGGAGTTCGCTCAATCGCCAGAGAGATTGTAGCCCCGAGGCGTGTCCAACCACTCGCCCTCGATCGGGGAATCCGCCCGGATTAAGGGTCGGAGCGATATCGAGCGGCCTCCGTGGCAATCGCTCGCCGCAGAGCCAGATCATGCCCATCGAGACAAAGGCGCGCTGTTATTGCGGCTCGAATCCGTCAGAGATCAAGTCTCCGCGGATATCGGCCGATAGTTTAAACTTCCAAATCTGACTGATGGCGGGCGAAGCTTCGATCTGCTCCAGATGGCTGCTTAATTGGCCCGCAGTAAAGCCGCCAACACGAAGATCTGTCCGGGAGAAAAGTCTCGCCAGGACCGCGTCGTTGTTGATGATCGAAGGAGCCATCGGGCCTATCGGTGATGACACGAGGAACTCTCAATGAAAGCACCAATGTCGGTGTCAAACCGCGGATCTCGGTAGGGGGTCCCGAACTGTGCGTCTAGGCGGATGGTAACAGGAGACAAGGGACATGATGTTTTTACCCAGGTTCGGCCCTCTCGATGGAGGTAATACCCTACTCCTGCTTGATTAATATTGATGATATGGGTAGTACAAGAGTAGATCTACCACGAGATCAAGGAGGCTAAACCCTAGAAGCTAGCCTATGGTGTGATTGTTGTTCGTCCTACGGACTAAAACCCTCCGGTTTATATAGACACCGGATAGGTTAGGGTTACACAGAGTCGGTTACAATGGTAGGAGATCTACATATCCGTATCGCCAAGCTTGCCTTCCACGCCAAGGAAAGTCCTATCCGGACACGGGACGAATGTTCAATCTTGTACTCCCTCCGTCCGGAAATACTTGTCATCAAAATGAATAAAAGAGGATGTATCTAGATGTATTTTAGTTCTAGATACATCCCTTTTTGTCCATTTTGATGACAAGTTTTTCCGGACGGAGGGAGTATCTTCATAGTCTTGGAGTCCGGCCGTGACGATAGTCCGGCTATCCGGACACCCCCTAGTCCGGGACTCCCTCAGTGACCAGTTGAGCTGGTGACGAAGATGCCGAAGTCGCAGTTGACCTGCGGGCGAGCCATCGACCTTTTGCCGAACACATAGAGGAACTCTCAATGAAAGCACCAATGTCGGTGTCAAAACCGGCGGATCTCGGGTAGGGGGTCCCGAACTGTGCGTCTAGGCGGATGGTAACAGGAGACAAGGGACACAATGTTTTTACCCAGGTTCGGGCCCTCTCGATGGAGGTAATACCCTACTCCTGCTTGATTAATATTGATGATATGGGTAGGACAAGAGTAGATCTACCACGAGATCAGAGAGGCTAAACCCTAGAAGCTAGCCTATGGTATGATTGTTGTATATTGTATATCTGTCGACTAGCCTGCCCTGGTTTATATAATGCACCAGGGGCCAAGGATAACAAGAGTCCTAGCCGAATACACCGGTGGGGGAGGAGTCCTTGTCTTGATCACCAAGTCTTGTGGAATCTTCCTTGTATGCGGCACCTGTCCGGACTAGCCCATGAGTATATGGACCTGCGGGTCCTCGGCCCAATCTAACCGATTGGGGGACGACGTTGTGAGTACCCCCTAGTCCAGGACACCGTCAGTGCTGCCCCGAAGACAGCGGCGACGATGATGAGCTTGGCCTTGACGACGATAATGATGACGCTAAGGGTGAGCTTGCCCTTGGCGACAGCCGCGGCTCGTCCAGCGGCAGCGGGTCCTCCTCCAGTGAGAGCACCAGTGGCAGCGGCTACGACCAGCCGCCACGTCACCGGGCTCGCTTCAAGGACGGTGGCGGATCGTCCCGTCGCCATGGTCCGATGCAGCGGGAGGAAGGCTCGGGCTGAGCCTGGGCGGCCCTCGGAGCCAGTCCTCGTGAGCTCCTATGTTTGTGTGGCCCGCTTTTGTTTAACCTTTCCTTTCTTCCTACATTTGAAAAAAGTAGAGGGCCCTATAGGGGCGTGTAATGAACCATGGTATTTATGCTACTATGCTATGTTTATAGTTTTGATGTTATGATGTGGTGTTCATGCTCCAAATGGGTATGGTAGAATAACTTAGCTTGATAAACTCGCGGTAGTTTCCCTCCTCGCGAGAGCGCACGCTTCATTATGTGGTGAAGCCCTCCTTGCTGGCGGCTCAAGAGTCATTGGCCTCTGGAGGCATCATGAAGCTGCGGAGTTGTTAGAAAACTTTGTCGGGTGTCTTGTTCTTCCTTGTGCGAGCCCTCAGGCATGGGCTAGTCGTGGCTTAGTGCACCGCGTCGCAGTACCCGGGGGCATGGACTTTAAGAGGGCGCGTAGATCACGAGCTTACTCAAGGGCGTATCGTGAGGATAGAAAAATGGAAGGCTCTGGGGGAGCAAGGCTATGGTGAAGTGTGTTTGCGGCGCGGGGCGAGCCCATCGCACGCACACACCTGCCCTAGCCCCCGCGCGCAAGACGCGCGAGGAAGAGCAATGGGCAACTGCCGCTCCTCCTGGACCAAGACGAAAGTGCAAGAGAGAAGACGAAGGGGAAATCCGGCTTGGCAATTGAAAATGCGAGAACTCCAATTTTCATTAAAAAAGATCACAAACCAACTACAGAAAGCAAGCAAATGAACAACTGCGTCCGGCACCTAGTCTAGTCTTCTCACCAGCGCGGAGCTAAGTGCTGCCACTAGGATGTGGGAGGGTTCCCTCGAGGCTCGAGGGCGGCACTCCGGAGACTCCGGGGCGTTTACAACCCCACTCATTATTACGTGAGAGTTTCACGAGCGGAGACCTTCACAGGCACCAGGCCTTGCATCATGGGTAGAACTTCCGGAGGTGCTGGATGTTCCATGCGTTCTGGATGGGGATCCCATCCTGCGTCTCTAGGCGCACGGCGCCAGGCCTGGAGACGCGGGCGACCCTAAACGGCCCTCCCACATGGGTGAGAGCTTATGCAGCCCTTCCCTAGAGAGCACCCGCCATAGGACGAGATCACCCACCTCGAGCGTCCTAGGGCGGACGATGCGACAGTGATACCGCCGCAGCGCCTGCTGGTAGCTTGCCATTCGGAGCAAGGCTTGACGGCGGTGTTCCTCCCCCAGCACGTGGTCCATCCCTCGTGTGGCGTCCTGGCGTGCCTCGTAAAATGCTAAGACCCGCGCGGAGCAATGCCTGACCTCATGTGGGAGAACCGCTTCAGTTCCGTAGACGAGGAAGAATGGAGTTTTGCCGGTCGGCTTGGTTGCAGTGGTGTGGATGGACCACAGCACGGACTAGAGCTCGCCCGGCAAGCCCCTGCCGCAGGCTTCAAGCTTATTCTTGAAAGTCCTTGCCTTGAGGCCCCTCAGGACCTCTACGTTTGCGCGCTCGGCTTGGCCGTCGATCCTGGGGTGTGCCACTAAGGCGTAGCATATCGGCGTTCCAAGATTAGCACATTATGGTTTGAAGAGATTGCTAGTGAACTGCGAGCCGTTGTCAGTGATGATGCGATTAGGGACTCCGAACCGGCTCACGAGGCCCTTGATGAACTGGACCGCCGAGCCGGACGGGATGGTGCGGACTGCTTCCACCTCCACCCACTTGGTTAACTTGTCGATGGCGACGTAGAGGTAGCGGTTGCCCCGGGCGCTCGAGGGAACGTGTTGTAGGGTGAAACCCTAGAGGGGATCTTTTCACACTTGGAGGGGGAAAAGGAGGAAGAACACTCAAGAACACAAGAGCACAAATCACTCAAACAAACCCAAATATCACATCCACTAGAGTAGAGCACAAGAGATCCACAAGATTACATGAACAATTCAAGGAAAATAGCACTAGGGTAAAGTTCTTCCCACTAGGTGAGGTCTTGAATCCAAGAGGATCTTCCCCAAGAAGGAGGGCTTGATCTCCAAGAGGAGGTCTAGATCTCCAAAAGGAGGAAGATGAGCAAAGCCCTCTTTGTGTTCTAAAATAATTTTCTGACCCTCAACATAACCCAAGGTACGGTTTATATAGGCTTAGGGTTGAAGTGGATGAAGAGGGGCTTGAACAGGAGATCTCAGCCGGCCATCCTGGGAGGCCCGTGCCCACGGGGTAAGTTGGGCCCGTGCGCACGGGGGTCCCATGGGCACGGTACAGGCTCGTGCGCACGGGGTGCCCCAGCGCTAACTCCCTGGATAGTCTGTGGGCATGGGGTCTCGGGGGCCCGTGCACACGGGGTCACCTGGGACATCCAGTGTTGCTACTGTTGCACTCCGTCTTGGTCCGCGTGGCCTTGGGGTGGTCCATCTTCTCCTTGGGGATGCTCCTGAGCCTCCTGGTGGTGTTCCTCTTTGTACCTAATGAGACATAGCATATTTTGGTGAGGTAGCAACAATGTTCCGTTCGTATCCGTATGCAAGTTAAGTAGGAAGGAGTTCACCTCGGTTTCCAAAGCACGTGCTCTAGCTCTTGTCATAGGTCCACGTGGGGCTTGATGTATCGGTGTAGAGTCCATGGGGATGATGGAAGGATGCTCCGCATCATCTCCCCCCCCCCCTTGGGAGAGATCCGTCCACGGATCGTGAGTTTCATCACCATGGTACTTGGCCAAGTCTTTGACGTTGAGTGTGTCGCTCACATTGTACTTGTCTCATGGAATGTCGACCTTGTAGGCGTTTTCGTTGTAGCGTCCGAGTAACTTGAATGGACCATCGGCTCTTGGAAGGAGCTTGGACTTGCGCTCCTTGGGGAAACGGTCCTTGCGGAGATGTACCCAAACTAGGTCACCCGGTTGGAACACCATTGGAGACTTGTGAGTGTTGAGCTTGGTCGCGAGTCGTTGTACTTGGCGCTCGATGGTTTGCCTTGTATCTTCATGCATCTTCTTGTGGTGGTTCACTCGGTCGCTCGCGTCCATATTGATACGCTCTTGTAGTGGTAGAGGAAGAATGTCCAATCGGGACAACGGGTTGAAACCGTAGACGACCTCGAAGGGGGACTTTCCGGTAGTCGAATGTCTTGCACGGTTGTAGGCGTACTCGGCGATTGGTAGACACTCCTCCCACTCCTTAATGTTCTTCTTGATCAAGACGCGTCGTAGAGTGGAGAGTGTTTTGTTCGTCACCTCCGTTTGGCTATCGGTTTGAGGATGGTAAGCCGTGGAGAAGAGTAGCTTGATTCCGAGCTTGGTGCATAAGGTCTTCCAAAAGTAACTCAAGAACTTGATGTCGCGGTCCAAGACAATTGTCCTTGGCATTCCATGTAGACGCAATATTTCCCTACAAAAGAGATTGGCAACATGTGAAGCATCTTCTATCTTGTTGCATGGGATAAAATGAGCCATTTTAGAGAATCGGTCCACCACAACAAATACGAAGTCCTTGCCATTTTGAGTCCTAGGCAATCCAAGCACAAAATCCATACTAATGTCTTCCCAAGGTTGGTGTGGAATAGGTAAAGGCATATGTAAACCATGGGATTGAGATTGTGACTTATCTTTGCAACATGTATAGCATCGGTTGGTGAAGCGGGCGACATCGCGAAACATCTTGGGCCAAAAATAGTTCTTGGAGAGCGTGGCATAAGTCTTGTCGAGTCCAAAGTGTCCCATGAGTCCACCTCTATGAGCCTCTTGCAAAATCAACAAACGAAGAGAAGACTCGGGAATGAATAATTTGTTAGCTCTCATAAGATAACCATCTTTGATATAGTATCGTTCCCATGAAGTATGCGTGACACACTTAGCATAAGGAGTAGCAAAAGTCACATCATGCTCGTATAAATCTTTGATATGCTCAAAACCGATGACATTCAATTCAAGTTGGGTGACAAGCATGCATATACGGGAAAGTGCATCCGCCACAACATTTTCATTACCTTTAATATATTTGATGACATAAGGAAATGACTCAATAAAATCACTCCACTTAGCATGACGCTTGTTCAACTTAGTTTGACCCTTAATATATTTAAGTGTTTCATGATCGGTGTGGATAATGAATTCATGAGGGCGGAGGTAATGCTCCCATTCACGCAAGACTCGCACTAAAGCATATAGCTCTTTGCCATAGATGGGATAATTGAGTTGCGTTCCGGAAAGTTTCTCACTAAAGTATGCTAGGGGGCGCTTGCGTTAACACACCTCCTATGCCATTACCACTAGCATCACAATGAATCTCAAAAGGTTTGTCAAAGTTGGGTAATGCAAGCACGAGAGCATGAGTAAGCATAGTTTTAAGCTCATTGGAAGCAATGTCTTGGGATGGTCCCCAAACAAACGGTGTATTTTTCTTACTCAAAGCATGCAAAGGTGAAGAAATGGTGCTAAAATCCTTCACAAATCTACGGTAGAAACCGGCTAAACCAAGAAAACTACGCACTTGTTGCAAATTGGTTGGTTGGGGCCAAGTTTTAATAGCATTAATCTTAGATTCATCAACATGAACACCCTTAGAGGATACTACAAAACCCAAGAAAACAAGCTTGTCAACTCCAAAAGTGCACTGTTTCATGTTTGCAAAAAGACGTTCCTTGCGAAGGGTTTGCAAGACGGTGCGAAGGTGGGCGACATGCTCTTTGATAGATTTGCTAAAAACAAGGATATCGTCGAAGTAGACCACAAAACTCACCAATGTAAGGGCGGAACACATAATGCATAAGACACATGAAAGTACCGGGTGCTTCCGATAAACCCATAGGCATAACCAACCACTAATACAAGCCAAATTTGGTTTTGAAAGATGTTTTCCATTCATCACCCTCTTGTATGCGAATTTGATAGTAACCACTTTTAAGATCAATTTTGGAGAAAATAGTGGCACCGCTAAGTTCATCTAGCATATCGTCAAGTCGAGGTATGGGGTGCCTATAACGAACGGTGATAGCATTGATGGGTCTACAATCGGAGCACATTCGAAAAGTATCATCTTGCTTGGGCACAAGTATAACCGGAATGGCACAAGGTCTTAAGCTTTCACGTACATGACCGTTGTCGATGAGTTGTTGTACTTGCCGTTGGATCTCCTTAGTTTCTTCGGGGTTGACGCGGTAGGGAGCCTTGTTCGGAAGAGGAGCGCCGGGGATGAGGTCGATCCTATGTTCAATGCCACGTAGAGGAGGAAGACCGGGAGGTAGCTCATCGGGAAAGACATCCTCGAATTCCTGCAACAAGTTAGAAAATACTAGAGGAAGAGGATTAGAATCATTAGTTTTTGTCACCTCATCCTTGCATAGGAAGACAAAGTGGATGACACTCGATGGGTTCTCAAACACTTCTCACATCTCTCTTTTTGTGGCTAGGAGGACTAAGTTTTTCTCTCTTGGCGAAGAGGCGCTCAATTTTGGCTTGTGGCTCTCACTTTCTTTTTGGTGGTTCACTCTCTCGCTAGGATTTCCTCGATGGGTGGAGGCTTGCTTATCAGCGATCACTTGGCTTGGTGACATTGGTCGAAGCACATATTCCTTTCCTTTCATCTTGAAGCTGTAGTGGTTCGCTCATCCGTTGTGTATGACTCCGCGGTCGAATTGCCAAGGCCTCCCCAAGAGGAGATGGCACACGGACATTGGGACCACGTCGCACTCCAAGGTGTCCTCGTAGGCGTCGACCTTGAAAGAAACTTGCACCGTATGCTCCACTTGAATAATTCCGGAGTCGCTTAACCATTGCACCTTGTAGGGACGCGGGTGCTTCTTCTTGACCAATTGCAGCTTGGAA
The DNA here is from genome assembly GCA_021605205.1 of Aegilops longissima. Lineage (NCBI taxonomy): Eukaryota > Viridiplantae > Streptophyta > Magnoliopsida > Poales > Poaceae > Aegilops > Aegilops longissima. The sequence goes on from CM038682.1 coordinate 390,407,361, forward strand.
CAGAGCTCTTCACTTGCCAAGTTGTGACAACTTCCTCCGTCGATGATGACTTTGATGGAATGCCCATTGATGCCGGCCTTTGTGTGGAAGATGTGGCACCGTTGATCTTCGTCTTGGTGGTGTTGAAGTGTCAAGACCTTGGAGACCACGAGAGAGGGACTTGAATCGTTGTCGCAAAACACTTGGTCATCTTCATCTTCGTTCACGCGCCGGTGCACGGCCACGTGCTCAAGGGCTTCCATTTCTTCTTCACTCATTGAGTAATATGTGCCATCATCATTGAATATCATGGTTCGCTTGTTGGTGCACTCGAAGGACTTGTGTCCCCAGCCACCACATGTGAAGCACTTGAGAGAGCTTGTCTTGACGGGGTCGTTTGGTGGCGCCGAAGATGAGTGAGTCTTGGATTTGTAGTTGCTTGCCGGAGGACGAGTCGAGGAAGGCATAGCTTGCTTGGGGCTAGACTTGTCGCCGGTACTTGGTGATGCTCTAGTTTAGGTAGGAGTTGCCGAGGTCGCGGGAGCTTGTGAGTAGGAGCCGTAGGTCATGGACGAGTATTTGGCATATTTGAAGTCATCTTGGACTTGTCGCTTGGCCTTGGTCGCTTGATGAACTAGCTCGAGAAGGTTTGAGTATGGTTGGAAGTCGGCAATCCGCTTGATTGGGTGGTGGAGGCCGTTCAAGAAGCGTGCCATTGTTTGCTCGTCGTCTTCCTTGACATTGGCTCGTATCATGGCAATCTCCATTTCTTGGTAGTATTCTTGAACCGTCATCGTGCCTTGTTTGAGGCGTTGTAACTTCTTGAAGAGATCACGGGTGTAGTGTGTAGGCACGAAACGAGCTCTCATGATATCCTTCATCGCCGTCCAAGTTGTGATTGGCGGTTCGCCTCTTGTACGTCGTCGCTCAATCACTTGTTGCCACCAAATGAGAACATAGTCTTGGAACTCGAGGGAGGCCATGGCGATCTTCTTTTCCTCGTCGTAGTTGTGAGACAGAATATTTTGTTCACCTTCAAGGCCCATGAGAGATACTCTTCGGGATCATTGCTTCCGGAGAACTTGGGCATGGTGAACTTGAGCTTGCCGTAGCAGAGTTCTTCATCGAAGTACCGGTTTTGATGTCGCTCTTGGCGTGGAGGAGGGTCTTGAAGCACTTGTTCCGCTTGGTGTCGCTCTTGTCTTGGAGGAGGACGAGGGATATTCGCTTGGTTGCGCCTTTCGTGTTTCTCTTTGCGACGCGCGGCTTCTTCTTGTATCTCACGAAGAAGAGCTTCCTCTTGTTCTCGCACTTGGCGGTTGCGCTCTTCAACGGCTCGAGTAGCGTCGCGGAGTGCGCGTTGTGCTTCGAGTTCTCGCGCGCGTCGAATGGCCTCACCGTCTTGAGGGTCTTGACCAGGCACTTGTGGAGGTATTTGCTCTTTCTCCATTGCTTCTTGTGCTTGGTGTCTTGTCCTTTCACGTGCTCGAACTCGGTCTTGTAAACCATTGCCATGGAATGGATTGTCTGGAGGATGGCGATCTTGGGGAGCATCACGGCGAGGGGCTCGAGCTCGGGGAGGACTTATATCATAAGACGATTAGTCCAAAGAGTGTCGACTCGAGCGGTAGCTTGAGTGGCACCATCTTGATGAAGTAGATGAGGAAGGCGGGCGTCGCACGATCATGTTCCGGAGCTCTTCCATTTGTGTAGTGAACTTGTCGTCGATGTAGTCGCGTTTCCTTGCTTCCGCTTGACGAACGTCGGCGGCGAGTCGGTCGAGGCGTTCACCCAAGGCCTCACTTTCTTGATGGAGAACTCTTTGCGCGATGAAGAAGTGGTTCTTGGTGACGAAGTCGTTATCACCATCTTGCTCCATGAAAAGCGGGTTCGCCGACGAACTTGGCCTATCCATCATAACCAAGTGGGGTGAGTAGGAAAGTGAGAGAACAATTCCGAAGTTACCTTTTCCGAGGATTGAGGATGTAACAGGTGTCACTCAATGTGATGCCTCAATAGTAGAATTGGAACCGGTTTCGTTTCTCACACCTACAAGTAAAAGGCTTATGGAGGAGCTTGGTTAGGATGGTGGCAAAAATTTCAAGCAAATGTTAGTCAAGATATCGATAAGGTTGAGAAGGTTCACAAAAATGCAAGTAAAGCAAATAGATCAAACCCAAGGATATCACTAGGAACACACACACGGAAGATAGATGGGATCCGCACAACCAAGGGGTGAGCTCAAAATGTGCAACCATGGAAAATGCTCTTGTTGTGCGAATGCTAGAGAGACGCTAGCTCGATTGCTTAAATGGGCTAGATACGCATGTGCACCAACCTATAAGAGAAATCTGCCGTCTTCAATCCCAACTATGCTATGGATGAGGTGTCGAAGATGATATGCAAAATGGCTCGATGCTATTGTTTACGATCTCTTTGTTTCTTCTCTTGTGCATAAAACCTTTGCTTGTATCTTTTTTTTATGCTTGATGCTTGAGCCAAGTGTGATATGAGACAAGTATGTAAGATAAGCACGGGAGAGACTTATGGTACTCAGATGGTAACAAGATCACTATGGTGCACAATAGCATGGCCCGACAATTCTTAACTTGCTAGTCTCGATGGGTAAGCGACGCGAAATGGATCGAGTTATCAATGCAAAAGCAAAGGTGAGAGTCGTCGAGGTTACCGTCCGATCTTACGGTAAGAATGAAGTTGTTGAAGCCAGTGTGGTGTCCAAGTTGATGATCGAGTGGCGGCGATGATGATGCCCAAATGCGCCTAAGTAGCCGAAACACCTTAGGAAACAAGAGAAACCGCGGTCCGAAACTCAAACAACCACGAGAAATAGTGCGGGAGAACACGAGTGTTGGTTGGGAAACAAAATGGTGCAAACAAAAGATGGCCGAAAGTCACTGGATGGTCCGTGCGCACGGAGTAAGTGAGGCCCGTGTGCACGGGGTCTCGTGTGCATGGGGTCTCGAGGGCCCGTGTCCACGGGGTGTCCTGGGAGCGGATGAAAAGCTTCGGATCCAAGGGAATCTTCAAAGCTAAGGCCAATTTCGAGGATTTGAAGGGTGGGGAAGCTGGAAGATGGGTAGATCCACTTGCCAAATACCAAATTCGTGGACCAAAACAACCAAATCTCACAAGATCCAACAAATTGCAAGAAAAAAAATTTGGGGCTATTTTTTTGGGGATTTTCGAATTTGGACGAAAAAACAACAAAATCAAGATAGAAAATGGGGGGATGGGACTCCAAGATGTGAATAAACCTTGCTCATGATACCAATATGTTGTAGGGTGACACCCTAGAGGGGATCTTTTCACACTTGGAGGGGGAAAAGGAGGAAGAACACTCAAGAACACAAGAGCAAAAATCACTCAAACAAACCCAAATATCACATCCACTAGAGTAGCACACAAGAGATCCACAAGATTACATGAACAATTCAGGGAAAATAGCACTAGGGTGAAGTTCTTCCCACTAAGTGAGGTCTTGAATCCAAGAGGATCTTCCCCAAGAAGGAGGGCTTGATCTCCAAGAGGAGCTACTCCAAGAGGATGTCTAGATCTCCAAAAGGAGGAAGATGAGCAAAGCCCTCTTTGTGTTCTAAAATACTTTGCTGACCCTAAACATAACCCTAGGTACGGTTTATGTAGGCTTGGGGTCGAAGTGGATGAAGAGGGGCTTGAACAGGAGATCTCAGCCGGCCATACTGGGAGGCCCGTGCGCACTGGGTAAGTTGGGCCCGTGCGCACGTGGGTCCCGTGGGCACGGTACAGGCTCGTGCGCACGGGGTGCTCCAGCGCCAACTCCCTGGATAGTCCGAGGGCACGGGGTCTTGGGGGCCCGTGCGCACGGGGTCACCTGGGACATCCAGTGTTGCTGCTGTTGCACTCCGTCTTGGTCCGCGTGGCCTTGGGGTGGTCCATCTTCTCCTTGGGGATGCTCCTGAGCCTCCTGGTGGTGTTCCTCATTGTACCTAATGAGACATAGCATATTTTGGTGAGGTAGCAACAGTGTTCCGTTCGTATCCATATGCAAGTTAAGTAGGAAGGAGTTCACCTTGGTTTACAAAGCACGTGCTCTAGCTCTTGTCATAGGTCCACGTGGGGCTTGATGTATAGGTGTAGAGTCCATGGGGATGATGGAAGGATGCTCCGCATCAGAACAGACCCAAGATGTCCAGCCCCCAGACCACAAACGGCCACGAAAGTGGGATGGTCTGGAGGCCCTGAGCAGGCTGGTGGATTTGCTTGGCATGGAACTAGCAGGCTTCACGGGATCTTACCAGCTCGGTCGCGTCATTGAGTGCCGTGGGCCAGTAGAATCCGCTGCGGAACGCCTTGCCCACCAAGGTGCGCGATGACGAGTGATGCAAGCAGTCTCCGCCGTGTATGTCGGTTAATAGCTGACACCCCTGCTCCTTGGAGATGCATCGCAAGGAAACATTGTTTGGTAATTTTCGATATAGCTCACCGTCATGAATGCAGTAGGTTGTAGCCTGCCGAGCCACGCGCTCCCTGTCTTCCTCCTTTTCCGGCAGGGTTCCCTGAAGCATGTACACCTTGAATTCTTCGGTCTAGCATCCCTCCTAAGGCTCGAGCGCGAGGAGCAGGCATGCCCCTGAGGTCGGGCCGCAGGCGGGGGCTCCCGAGGTTGGTGCTGGGGGGAGCTCCTCCTGAGGAAGCATTGGCTCCGCAGCCGGGGGGGGGGGGCTGCTGAAGGCTTGAAGAGCCACTCCTCGAAGATGCCGAGCTCCTGAGGCTGGCATTTGGATGATCTCTTGGCGATATCGTCGGCTTCCTTGTTTGTGCCGCGAGGCACGTGCTGCAGCTCCAGGCCCAAGAATTGTTTCTCAATTTTGCGTACCTCCGCCAGGTATGCCTCCATGTGTTCATCCTTCGGCTTATACACTTTGTTGGAGAAGTTGACGAGGAGCTGGGAGTCGCCCTTGATGGTGAGGCACTTCACGCCCAAAGCGGCCGCAGCCTTGAGGCCGGCAATCAAGCCTTCGTACTCCGCGATGTTGTTGGAGACCTTTTCGCTGTGTTGGAAGCAGAGATGCACGGCGTAGTAGAGCTTGTCCTGAGTGGGCGAGATGAGCATGCCTCCAGCCCCCTTGCCCTGACGTGCGAAGGCGCCATCAAAGTACATGGCCCAGTTGTCTGGTTCTTCGATCCCTGGCAAGAGGGACCGGTCCTCGCTTGCTTCAGGCATTAGAGCGTCAGTCCACTCCACCATGAAGTCGGTGAGTGTGGCACCCTTGATGACCCTGGTGGTGCTGAACTACAGCTGGAGCCTGCTATTTGATGTTCCACTCGGCGACCCTCTCACGGCATTAGGGCTCCGGAGCACCCTCTCCAGTGGGTGAGCCGAGACAAACTTGATGGCGTGGCCTTGGAAGTAGTGGCGCAGCTTGCGCGAGGCAACAAGGAGCACGAGCAGGAGCTTGTGCGGCATGGGGTAGCATGCCCACGCGTCACGTAGTATCGTGCTGATGAAGTACACCGGGTGCTCAACGACGGCGGAAGTGTTGGAGGAGTCCGAGACCTCCTGAGGCTGGGAGACCTTAGGAGCTTGGTCGCCTATTGGGGAAGCTGCGGCCTCAGGAGCGTCGTCTTGTGGAGCCTGGTCATCAGTTGGCACCGCCGAGGCTTCAGGGGCACCGTCTTGGGGCTGCACCATCTCGACCAAGCAAGCGGGGTCGTGTGGCGGGTCCTTGGCCTGGCGCTCCTCCCAGACGGCCACCAGCACTGTGCTTGCTGAGTGAGGCGTGGCAGCCAAGTAAAGCACCAGGGGCTCAAGAGGACGTGGTGCCACCATCACCGGTGGGCTGGTGAGGTATCTCTTGAGGTCTTGAAACGCCGCGTCAGCCTCCGGAGTCCACTCGAATGGCCCCTTCTTCTTCATCCACTTGAATAACGGGAGAGCGTGCTCCCCCAGCTTGGGGATGAACCGCCCTAGCGAGGTCACGCAACCCGCCAACTTTTGCATTTCCTTTAGAGTCTATGGCGGACTCATCCTTTCTATTGCCTTGTCCTTCTCCGGGTTCGCCTCGATTCCCCTGTGCGACACTAAAAAGCCCAACAGCTTGCCGGAGGGGACGCCAAACAGGCATTTCTCCGAGTTGAGCCGCAGGTCCACCTTGCGTAGGCTGGCGAACGTATCTTCCAGGTCATCGATGAGGGTCCTTGCCTCCCGAGACTTCACCACTATGTCGTTGATGTAGGCCTCAGCATTCCTCCCGAGTTGTTGGCCCAGAGCGATGTGCATCAGCCGCTGGAAGGTTGCTCTGGTGTTACGCAGCCCAAAGGGCATGCAGGTGTAGCAATACACCCGACACGGGGTCAAGAAGGCCGTCTTCTCGACATCCTGCACCGCCATCTTGATTTGGTGATACCCTAAGAATGCGTCCAGGAAGCACAGCAGGTTGCACTCGGCGTTGGAATCAACGATATGGTCGATGCGCGGTAGCGGAAAGGGGTTTTGAGGGCAAGCCTTGTTGAGGTTGGTGAAATCGACGCACATGCATTCCTTCCCGCCTTTCTTGAGGACGATGACCGGGTTCGCCAACCATTCTGGGTACCGCACCTCCCGAATGACACCAGCATCTTGTAGCTTGCGGGTTTCTTGAACGATGAATGACTGCTTCTCTGTGGACTGCCGTCGCGCCCTCTGCTTCACTAGGCGCACATTGGGGCATACCCTCAGGTGATGCTCACTCACCCCACTTGGGACTCCAACCAGGTACTTGGGCTCCCATGCGAACACCTCCTTGTTCGCGCGCAAGAAATCGACCAGTGCCTTCTCTTGGTCTGGGGCGAGGTTGGCACCTATGGTGAAGGTGGTTCCTGATGCCCCATCTTTGTCAACCAGCACTTGCTTCGTCTCGGCCCGGTCTTGAGAGAACAGCTGGTTCTTTTTTGCCGGCGCAGACCTCGGGACGTCGGAGGCCCCTTCATCCGCCGGGTGCGCTACCGCCGCGGCCCTGAAAGCGAGCTTGAGGGCCGTCAGGGCCTCCTTGATGCCTCCAGCCACGGTGAGGATACCACACCTCCCGGGCATCTTCATGAGGTTGTAGGCGGGGTGAGTTGCTGCCATGAACTTGGCCTGGCCTGGGTGCCCGAGGATGGCGATGTACGGAAGGCTGATGCGGGCAATGTTGAAGTCGATGAGCTCGGTGCGATAGTTGTCGTGGGTGTCGAAGGTGACGGGAGCGAATCTGCCTCAGGGGACTGGTGGAGCCGTCTACAACACAGGAGAATGGCTTGGTGGGGCGGAGCCGACCATGTGGCATGTGAAGTAGGCCGAAAGCTTCCACGAAGAGCACGTTGAGGCCAGCTACGCCGTCGATGAGGTCTTGGTTACTGCCACTTTGCAATGGTGGTGGTGCAAAGCATCGGGAGCATGCCTGCGCCTGCGGTGGTCACGGGGTGGTCCCTCGAGTCGAAGGTGAGGTCGGATCTGGGCGCCGCCCACCCCGGAGGAGCTCCCTGCTGCACGTGGGCGGCACCCACCTGCCGGAAGAACTGCTTGACGTGACGGTCTGAGGGTGGCGCCTACGAACGGCCGAGGAGGGCTGCGATGGCATGGGGCACCGGTGCAGGGAAGCGCGCGACGAACAGGCCGTGCAGCTCCTCCCAAGAGGCCAGAGAAGATCCTGGGAGGCTGAGAAGCCAGGCGCGTGGTATGCCAGTGAGGGCCATGGGAAACGAGTTGGCCATGATCTTGTCGTCACCGCCGGCCACCCAAACGGCCTCCTCGTAGGCCTGGAGGAAACTTGCCGGATCCGCCGCGCTGTCATAGTGAGGCGGTATCTCCGGCCTGAACTTGTGGGCCACTGCACCTGCCGCAATGTAGGGGTGAAAGCCCGGAGGCCCACAGTGCCTCCGTGCGTGCTCGTCGGTCCAAACGGAGGAGCGGTGCCCACCACGGGAGCTGTTCGGCAAAGTGAAGCGGGCGGAGAAGCAAAGCGGTCGGAGAGGCGCAACTTCGACGCACCCCTACCAGGTGCGCCAAATGTTGGATTCAGGGTTCCGCAGACCCTTGAGAGGTTCGAACTCTGGGGTGCATGTGAAGAACTCGTCCTCCCCAGTCCGCCTACTCAACAATTCCAAGGTCTAGCTAGACGAACCCAACGAACAAGAGACATAGCAGTTTATCCTGGTTCAGGCCACCTTGCGGTGTAATACCCTACTCCAGCTTTGTGGTGGATTGCCTTGAGGGGCTGAGGATGAACTAGTACAGTGGTTGAACAGCCTCAGGAGGTGAGGTGTTCTTGTGCTCGATGAACTGGTGAGCTGGTCATGGTGGAGTGGATCCGTCCACCTCTATGGTGGTGGCTAGGTCCTATTTACAGTGGCCTTGGTCCTCTTCCCAAATGTAGGCGGGAAGGGATCCCACAACGGCCAAATTCGAAGGGAGACAACTAGTACAAGCTATCCTGACAAAAGTGGTCTTCATCTGCATTAGCCTCTGGTGGTGACGCTGTGGTGGGCTCCGTGATGACCTCCGTCCTGCCGTCCTGACGGTCTTGGTCTTGTTGCACCGATATGGAAACCTTTGCTTGATTCCTTGGGACCCCGCGCCTGCGCTTGCCTCCTTAGCACCAAAGAGGAAACTGGTACACTGCGCCCGCTAGCGCCCGCCTGGCCTTGGTCATTATGGCTCATGTCATATGAACCTCACGACGTGCACCGTGCATAGATATCTCCGCTCCTCAGGAGCTAGCCTACTGAGGCCGCCCCCAGGGAGGTCTCGGTGTCGTACGCCTTGCGAGGCTTGGACCCTCGCGAGGGTCTTGGGTTGTTGTTGTTGAAGCTGGGCCATGCCAGGCCGTCGATGGAGCCACGCCAAGGGCCGCAGGCAGACAAGTCTGGGTACCCCCATTCACAGAACGCCGACACCATTCACACTAGTACACAATGTACAACCCCAGAATCTATTTGTGGAAGCAGTGCACCATCCATGTTACCTGATGGTAGCACTTCAGAGGCAACACCGCCGGAGAGCAGTCTAAGCACAAATATTATAGTTCTTGAGGCTCTACAAGAGGCAGAAAGAGATGGTGTGGCTGCCATGAATGTGGTAATCTTGATCTTGAGGCTAGAAATTATGCAATTAGTTGCATGCATTATGCAAGAAACCCAATTATTGGAGGAATTAAGAGTGTTGCGTTTGAAGATGGAGGAGGTCCTGCTACTTCTTCTATCTGAAGCCTGGGGTAATCCCAGTTCTTCTTTAGATACCAGTTGAAATTGTCATTAGATTATTATACTTGCATGTTGTGTCATGTCTCTCAATGGATTATGTTGTAAGACCCCCTATGTTGTCCATGTGTTGTAATGATCCGATTTTTAGGTGAGGTAATCCTCAGTACTTGTATGATTGACATTAGGTGAAATGTTTTTCGTGTGAGCATATTGTATTGGATGAAATAACTATTTGACTCAAAGTGTATCCAACCTACTGAATTCGAAGATCATGACATTTCTAAATCATAATGATATATAAATGTGGAATAAATCTTTGTCGTGGTTTTGAAGAAATAGATAACAAAACATAGAATTATCTATGGATATTCGTAATGGAATACAAATTGAATTTGAATTTAGTTGCCAGGGCCCAGGGTAAAAGTGAATGCTAATTCTCCCAAGTTATGAATGAAGCGGCTAAACAACCACTATCATTTGTGAGCTGCCCGAATCAAGTCTTCGCGAGATGGAAATTACTGTCTACCCATGACACTTGACATCCTAATCGACCGGATTTACACTGTTCTCGATAGGGGTAGACTAGTAACTTCAATCAGACGTGACACGGCCGCCGCTGAGCCCATTCACACACGGTGGGCACCAAACGTGGGCGGAAAAACACATTTGATTCAAGCTCATCAGAAATACATGTGTCTCTCCCTCCATTTCCCCATTCATACATGGTGGGCGGCAAAACAAACTCTCCTCGTCCGAAATCGATGTAGGCAAATATTTTAAATAGGGGCAGATGTGTAACTTCCCTCAGACATGACATAACCGCCCTACCTGTCAGCCCCATTCATACACCATGGGCGCCAACCGTGGGCGGCAAAACACCCTATCCTCGCCTGAAATCGCTACTGGCAAATATTGGGGAGATGCGAGATTACCGTCCTATCCCCAACCAACATGATGTCCGAAATTTTAAACGGGGGATAAGTTCGTAACTTTCCCACATTTCAGAAAAGTGTGTCCCAACGTTTGAGATCCCCCCTCCCCCTCCATTTCCCCATTCATACACCATCGATGCCACAACAACCTCCCCACTGCGGCCAGCATCCTCCACCCGCCACCCCATCCTCCACCTTGCAGGAGCCGCTACCCCTACCCTGTCGTCCACTACAAGAGATGGACGTCTCTCATCCACGACGCCGGACCAGGATCCTTTCATCGCGTCCTCTCGCTTCATCGGCACCGCCGTCCACCTTCCCGTTGCCGCTCCTACGACCGCCTCGTCCACGGCAAAAGGACTTATCCCCGAGCCGGCCGTCTGCCATCTAAAGTCTTCTTCCGCGCCGCCGACAGCCATCGCACCTGCAGCACCCTCAACGTATCAGCAGGGGCCTACACGGCGTCGAAAGAGAGGTGGTACTATTTCATATCTACTTAAGTTATTGATCTCACCCGGAAAATAGATCGTAAATTGTTTACTATACTTTTCTTGTCCATACCAAATCGTAGTGGCTAGTTGAAAGCAAACATTGGTTGCGAAGTAGCTTTGTCCAGTTTGCACCTTCAAATCCGCCATGGCACGATCACTATACTTGTAAAGCTAATGGTTTCCCCCCTTTATATTCACTACCATCATCGTAGGTGCTTCGTGTCGTGCTAGCACTGCTCCTCAAGACCTCAACCCATCAAACGAAACAACATGCCACTCATAATTCCAAAGCTTAGTTGTTGAAATAGGAATCTGATATGATGCTCATATTACTAAAATAGAGAACGTTTAATTGGTCACCTAATGTTCCTATATTCGCTTTGAAAAGCATGTGCACCACCCACCGGTCCAGCTTTTTCCACTTTCCTGATTTTACTCTTGATGCTTAGGGTTTTCCCCTTTTATCTACTCTACTATGATCTGTGTAGGTGCTTTCTATCGTGCTAGCAGTAGTCCACCCTTCAAGATAAACAACACAACACTCATAATACCAAAGCTTAGTTGTTCAAATATGATTGTGATATGATACTGATATTAGTTAACAGACACATTTAATTGGTTAGCTAAAGGTCCCACTTGAGTTTCCAAATGCATGTCGCTACATATAGAGAGACAGCAGAATTGCATTTCTTTGTCACTTGTTGACTGTACTTTCTGGTCCATACCAAATCTTAGTTGTTATTTCAAAGCAAACATCGGTTGCTAACTACCCTTTGCGCAGTTTGCAGCTTCAGATTGCCATCCCACTACCACGGTCAACACTATACTCATCATGCTTACGGTTTCCCCATTTTATGATGAGCACGATCAGCCTACATGGTTCATGTCGTAATAGCACTGCTCCACCCATCGAGCTAAACAAGCTTAGTTGTACAAATTAAAATCTGACATTATGCTTGTATTAGTAAAACTGAGACATGTTTAATGGGTCAGCTAAATGTTCCTACTTTAGTTTCGAAATGCATGTGAGCCACATATGGAGAGACCGGAAGGAGTAGTATTTCTCTGTGCGCTCTGGTTCATCATGGGTGAGCAACATACATTGTATAGAAAGACTTGTAATATCTTCAATCTGGTTGCTCTTCTGCTCTTGTTTAACATGATCCTCTTCTCTTCTTTAACAAGTATGTTCCTTGTTGGGAAGAGTAGCAGTGACATTTGTGGTCGGCTGGTCAGGTCGAGTTGTTCTCCCTTAGTATATTTTGAATCTGTCACGTCAGGTCAACTTGTTCTTCTTTACTATATGTTGAAGCTGTCATCTGCGAAGTATCATCACTGCTAGAGCTCTCATATTTTGAGTAGGAGGCCACATTATATTAATGAACACACCCACTTACAGCATGCATGACATCTCTCAGAAGAATTTCAGGGATAGCACAAAGGGGTTTATAGGGAGGCAGTATTGGATTAGAATCACTTCTGCATTACAAAGATAATCTCACTTGTTTTTATGTTTTCATGCATGTTAGGTATTGGACATGATCAAAATGAATATGAGAATGGGTGCAGGAGAGGAATATTCCGGAACAATCCACTGGCTAACAAACTTGGCATGGTGGAGGATGGCCTATCTTATTCACCCATCAAGGTGCTTGCTCTAACTTGGCAAGGTTGTATTGGTCGCACATATTTTGCATACGGCCTCTTGCATTACTTATACTTTCTTACACCACCATCTGCTTAGTTTAAGCATCATATATGAGTATATGCCATACCTATCCATTTTCTGTACCTATTCCATGTGTCATCATATTATGTTTTTCCAATCAAATGTTGTTCTTTTGTAATAGATGTCCAAAATGAAGAGGGTGAGTGCAGATTCTCAAGGAGTACAAACTAGGTATTTGGAAATGGTAGTGATACCTGTTAAATCAGATAGATCAACAGCCACAGAAAACACTGGCCCAACTGTACCACACTTTACCCCTACTCCACTGGCCGAACCCCTATTAGAACTGCAGAGAGCCCAGCGTCAGGTACTGTCTATGATATTGTGGGGACCCCGACTCATAAGTCATGATCACCGAATGCACGTGTACAGTGATCCCAGAGATCAATGATCACTGAACACACAGAAGCTGAATAACAAGTCTTACATCCATACATACCGTATTACACAAGTAGGATCATTATGGTCACGTCTTGAGTATAACATTTCAGCGGAAATCTTCGTCGATAACTTGGACCCATGCCATCTGCCTTAACCCTACAGCATTCTCGACCGGGAAGCGCCCTAGCTCGCATGTTCGTCATCAAGTATACTTCATCATATCCTGTTCTTTCATGCCTGGCCAATAAAATAACCAAAGTGGCAAGCCAATGAGTACTTTGAATGTACTCGCAAGCAACCCATGTTTTGGTTCGAGATACAACAATGCATGATATAGGTAAATTTTTGCAGAAAGCTAGTTTTGAGTGCAATGACATGTTCAACAACTTGTAAGACATGCATCATGAGAATTCAAGTAACCATGAGGACATGTTACAGATATCAACATAAATAGAGTGGGCACCAACCCAACTCAATCATGTCAAGTCCTTTGACTTGACCCAAGTAGTTTTATCAACTCACACACACGGTTGTAAACTCTGGACGTAGTTTAAGAAGCACCGCCCAACTGTCCTTGACCGTGGACACGGCTATTCGAATAGTTTTACACTCTGCAGAGGTTGCACACTTTACCTACAAGATCCGAGGAACTTCCGTGTCATCCACGACCCGCAATACCTCAAGTACCCGGGGTAAGCACCTGATCACTACCTTTCCCTAGACGACACTAACAAGGAGTCCACTCGTTGTTCCGTATCCTCACGATGTACATCATACGAGACTCACTCGTGATCGTAACATCCGACAGGGGACACAACAGTGTATCCGGTGCCCTGTAAAAACAGTCATGGCCGCCCTACCTGGCACGACCCCGTCCCGAGAGAGAGCACCAACTCTTCCCCGTCACTAGTAATGCATGCTCCAAGCTAGTATCAACCTAGGTAATCAATAATGCCCTTTCCCATATAAGGGTAGAGTTGTTGCGCATGTAAGGTTGGGACAGTCGACAAATCTTAAATCTAATCCGTTTTCGAAAACAACACACACACTTGCCTCGGTACACCACTTCGTCATCAAGTGGTTACCCATTCCATCATCTCCCTCGGGCATAAGTGGCACCCGACGGGGTTTTCGAAAAGTCCTTTTCAAAATACTTTTGTCTCCATCTCTATGCATATTCCCGTCCCTTTTGTGTAGCACTACTTAGCATCCTATCTACTCCAACCGGCATAACCCTCATAAGAAGGTAGGGTCATGCACAATGCAAGTATCGATGAGAAAGAATGAAGGCAACCCACCAAAGTGGCTACCATCTCATCATGTTTCTGATGCAACAATAATAAAGTGCTATATGAGATGCATAAAAAGGGTTTCATAGACATGGTCAAAGGGCTGCTTGCCTGGTTCATCAGAGTCTTCAAGTCTTTGGGTCCTTCTCCAAGTATTCCATCTACTTCGTCAACTAACGTCGAAAACAATCACAATAAGCAACACAACAAGGCAAAAATAAAAGTGCTCTAAAATTGCAAGTTGGACTTTTCTAGGATACATTTGGTCATATGAGGTATGACCAAAGTAGTTTAATTGGGATTTGATCAATGGATATCTCTGAATATTTCAATATGATGGAATCAAGGGATTTGTGGATTTGCAAGAAGTGTACAGAAATGTATTTTTGAAAAATGAGCAGAGGCACCCATTTAGCAAACCATGATTTTAGAAGCATTTAGGAGTTGGTTTCACTGGATTTGGAGTTCAAATGAATATTCTATGGATTTGCAAAGTTGACAAACATGAAGAAATGGCTCATTATTTTGTGGGGTACAGAAAGTATTAAGAAAAATGTTCATAAACTAAGTTATGAACTTAGAAGCATCTAGGAATTTGAATCATGGCATTTGGATCAATTTTGAGCTCTCTGTGATTTTCTAAAGTTCATCATGTAAATAGGAAAACAAGATTTGATAAATGTTTGTGAAGAAAAGTCTCGAAAATGTGCATGTTGCACCAACAGGTAGATCATGATTTATAGAGTCACTAGAAATTTGAATCATAAAATTTGGATCTTATTTGAATATTTGGGAGATTTTACAAGTTTACGTAAAAGGAAAGGATTCACCTAAACGGGCTGGATCCGGGCTGTAATAGTGCGACTAGGTCGCTTAGTGCCGAGCGCGACTGGCCGCCCAGCTGCTCCGCTTGTGGTCAGCGGGGTGACGTCAAGGCGCCCAGCCGGATACGTCTCCGTTCTTTGGGAAGCGGAAGGCGGCGATCCGCGCCCACTTGCTGGCGTGGCCCTGGTCGGGCCATCGACGAGCGGCGCCCACTGCAGGGCCTCCTCGTTGCCCCGTGCGTCTCCTACCGCGACGCGGGAGGAGGAGGGCGGGCACAAGACGGCGGTGCTGCGCCCGGCTCAGCCATCCCGGTGGCGTTCCGGCCACCGGAGTGATCAGGACAGAGGGGCGCACCCACTGGCCTGCTCCTCTTGCGTCCGGAAGCGCCGTATCCGCGAAGGTTTGGGTGACCGCGGAGGAGGTCGCCGGCCAGCATCGGCCTCGAGCACACGGCGTACGAGGGAGAGAATGGCGGCGGTAGAGGCCCTCGCTGTGCATTGAGGGAGTACTGGAGTGGGTAGGGGGAAGAGAGAGAGGCCGAGGAGCTCGTCCTTGCCTGAATCGAGGTGGAGGCCAGCGGCGGCACTCCGGTCATGGAGGTGGGAAGAGGACACAAGGGGGAGATTGGGCATGTCCGGGAGGTTCACGGGAGTGATGGGAGTCCAGCAGAGGAGAGGAAGAGCTCGGGGGACAGCTCCATATAGGGGGGGCACCGGTGCACCATGGGCGCGGTCCAGGCCGCGCTCGGGTGAGCTCTAGGAGGGAGAAGGAGGGTGAGGGAGGAAGGGGCCGACAGTGTTGCTGTCGTGGACGCCGAGGCGGCCTCGGGGGACACGATTCCGGAGCCCAAGGTCGACGGGAGGCCTTGGAATGGGCGTGCTACACAGTCTTGGGAGAGCATCATGGCGTGCTCAGCGCGAGCTCTGCACGCCATGGCATTGTTTATGTGCCAGAGGTGTGTCCACTAGTGTCTGGTGCTTTGTGGGTTGAGTAAACAAAGGGGAGTTGGCCTTGGATGCCCTGTTGAACCACTAGGAGAGAGGTGGGGTTGAGAAAGAGAGAAATGTGACGTCCAGAGAGAGAAAGTGGGGTTTTACCCTATTCCATGATTGATCTGAGAGCTGGCAAGACTTACTGGAGGTAGAAGAGGTCAAGGAGGGGCTGTGGTAAAAAGTGGAGGCCATGGAGTAGAGTGGAAGAGGTCAAAACAAGGGTTTTAGTAAAATGGCAGAAGGTGTTTGATGCTTGTTTGGTTAAGCAAATGAACTCCATTTCGCAGGAGACTCCACAGGGTGAATTTGCACATATAATAAGGGCCTTACACCCATTTTGAGCTTATTTGGGCAAAGTTCACAATGTAACTTTTGTAAACCCTAGAAATTAGCAGAAATGAACTTGTGTAGATCTAGTTGAGCAAATCACTTCTCCTTGATGCACCACTTGGTGTAGTGGCCTCATTTGGTCATGTGAACCTGCTCACAAAAGTTGGGGTCAAGGAGAGAAAGTTGGTAGTACAAAGTTGTTCAAATTTGATTCTTGTCAGAGAGGGTTTTAGGGTACTTTGATCAAGATAACATTCTCTCGAACTTGTGCCATTTGGTCTAGATGCATTATTACACTATTTGAGCATGTGCACCAAGTTTGAGATCATTTGGACATGTTTGACAGTGCAAAAATGTTCAAACTTGAAAAAGGACAGAAGTGGTTTTGAGAGGGTTTCATGGATTTATACTATTCTCCATGACATGGTATTTAGCAAAATCATCAAAAATGTCATATGTGACATGCTGGAATTTTCTTGGATTTTTATAGAAGTATTTCCTGTAGAAATATTTCAAATCCTTGAAATGGGCAGAAATGGTTTTGGGAGGTTTTGTCCAATATTTTGATCATGACCATGTGTTGAAACTCATATATATGAAAAATATATGTCCATTGAGTCTCCCTAATTTTCCTCAAATATTCTTAAAGCTTTAAAATAATTTTAACCTATTAAAGACCATTTCTGGCCTTAAGAAAAGCCTTTAAATAAAATAGGAAATTAACTTTTAAAATTATATTTTGTGTTTTCTGGGTATCCTATATATAATAGGAGTCAAACATATTTCGGAAAGATTTTACTGCCCTTAATTAAGTACTTGCAAAGGCAAACCTGAATTCAGGGTTTTTGGAAAACTAATTTTGAAAATACTTTTGGCCAAATTATTTTTGTAAGAAAATACTATATTGCTCTATACACATGGCATGATCATTGGGAAAAGATTTTGGATCAAGGAGATGAAGTATAGGAGTTGGGGGATTTATTTGATTTTTAGAGCACTTGCAAACAACACACGAAATCCAATCAAGGCAAGGTCCAAAACACTCAAAAGTTTTTGTCAAACCACATTTTATCATGATTTATTAGCTTAAGTGTTGTGGAATGAAAATCAGGGTGTGACAGACCTACCCCCCTTACAAGAATCTCGTCCCCGAGATTCCCTGACTAGGCGCGAAAGGAATCTGAAAACTTGGATTTGGGGTAGTCTTCACGCCCTCATCGCTTCGCTTCGCTTGGTGATCCATTGAACCTTGAAGTACTTTATGGCATGGCTTTGTGTTTGTCGTCTGCTTGATCCAGATTGCAATTGGGGTCTCGCAGATGTCATATAGGGCTGGAGGTCGATGGCTCGGTGATCGATGTCCTTGTTGAGACTGGGCTAGTTAGGAAGTTGGAAACACTTTCGGGGGTGTGTCGTGTGGAAAACGCTGTGCACAGTGGGTAACTCAGACGGTAACTCTAACTGGTATCCATCTATTCTTCATCTTGCGGTGATCTTGGAGGGGTTGTTAAATCTTGGAGTGATCTCAAGAGGGCCGATGAATCTTGGCGTGGGTTTCCTTGTCATGAAAATGCTTGGTTCCTTGAGAGGAGTGGTTTGTAGATATGCACAGTCTTTGATAAGGAAGTTCACTCCTTGACGATGATGGTTGGTATAGTTCTTCCTCCTTGACATGGCGGTCTTCGATGTTCCCTAACCGCTGAACGGTTCTTTTTCCGTCTTGGGTAGGCAAGTATGTCATCAAGGAAAGATGGCAACTAACTTGTCCGAGTACTCCGTGAAGACTTGCCCACGGGTACATAGGGTATAGGTTGGGGTATCGGTGGTGGTCATGGTTGGGCATTGGCCAAGGTTTCCTTGTCCTAGAGCCAAAGCCCAAGGTCGATCCCACCATCTTGTGGCTTGGTAGGGCTTAAGGGTTTCAAGGATTCTAGTGTGCGAGCTTAACGCTTGTCACCTTATCCTTAAGCACGGTTCTTGAGATGACAATTGTTCTATCTAGTCCTTTAAACAAATAACCTTATACCACCGAAAGCATCAACTCTTGTAGGTCAGCTCCAATCATCCCTCATGCTATTATTATCCTCATGACTCCCAAGGGGAGTCCTAATAAATCTATACATGTCAACTATCCCCAAACTCATATGTATGGCTACCCCTAAAAATCCATGGGTAGAGCATATAAGCTGCTAAGCTTGAATTTAATCACCACAATCCAAGTGCTCAATCTATTGATCCAAGGTCCATGATAAAGCATCTCTATCCTAAGGAAACACGTCGTATACCACTCCAAGATCTTGTTTCCTTCCTATGAATCAACTCTATAAGCCCATTAATTACATAATTCATTAATTCTACAAATCCAATGTTTATGGTGTTCCACATGATCTTCTAATGTCCTAAAATCGTCAAATACTTGAAATGGGTTATCTTTACTATAGTCAGTCCACCAATTTCCATTATCATGGTCAAGTGAACTCCAAGGTCAGGCTTATATCAACTCCGACAATTAATCCAATCTCCTAGTTTATTGTCCTCCAAGAAACATGGTATCATGATCAAGATCATCAGTCTAAATCCAATTTACTCCGAACCATATAGAATTACTCTACATCCATACTCCACTAGGATAATGTATTGAATCCAAATCTCATGTCCAACGAGAATTCCTATCTATTCCCCCAAGGCATTTCCGTAATGTCAACTATCTTCTATCATATCCCCAGCTCACCAAACCAGATACTTCCAAGAATTTCATGTTGCATTATAATTGTCCCACAAAATCCAATTTACTCTGTGGGTAATGAAAGCTATGCTAATCTATACTCATGATCCCACCAAGTTCATCTACCAACATCAAAGCCTCATAATCCACCAAATAGTCTCATATAATTCCTCAAGTCATTGATATAAACTCATCAAGTCATGAGTCCTCTATTCCTATATCCTCAAACTGGTCTTCCCTATGGCATCGTCAGTCCTACTACTGACCGGAAATGATGTTTCGATGCTAAACTCGGTCAAGGAGTTATTGAATGGCAAGTTTTCGATGAAATACCTTGGCGAGGCAGTATATATTTTAGGCATTAAGATCTATAGAGATAGGTCAAGGAGGCTACTCGGCTTAAGCCAGAGCACGTACATAGATAAAGTGTTGAAGCGGTTCAACATGAGTGAGGCGAAGAAAGGGTTCTTGCCGCTCTCACATGGTATAAGGCTAAGCGAGACTCAGAGTCCTTCGACATCTGATGAGCAAAGCAGGATGAGTAGGATTCTGTATGCCTCGGCAATCAGATCCATCATGTATGCCATGATATGTACAAGGCCTGATGTTGCTTTTGCAATAAGCCTAACAAGTAGATACCAGGCCAACCCAGGTGAGAGTCACTTGGCAGCGGTAAAGACTATTTTGAAGTACCTGAAAAGGACTAAAGAGATGTTCCTAGTTTATGGAGGTGAGGAAGAGCTCGTCGTAAAGGGTTACGCCGATGCTAGTTTCCAAACTGACAGAGATGATTGTCGATCACAGTCCGGATTCGTACGCCCTGAACAGAGGAGCATTAATCGGATGAGTTCCAAGCAGGATACGGTGGCGATTCTACCACGAAGTTTAATACATTGCGGCTTGTGAAGCTACAAAGGAAGGTGTTTGATCCGCATTTTCTGGATGATCTTGGTATTTTCCCAGCCTCGTGAAACCGTTGGACCTTTATTGTGATAATTCTGGTGCCATCGCACAAGCCAAGGAGCCGAGGAATCACCACAAGGTCAGACACATAGACCGGAAATATCACCTGATGCGAAAGATCGTAAAGAATGGTGATGTAGAGTTATGCAAGATTCACACGGATGCAAATGTTGCAGATCCGTTGACTAAGCCGCTTCCACAACCCAAGCATGAGGGACACGTTAGAGCTATGGGCATTCGATGTCTATTTGATTGACTCTAGTGTAAGTGGGAGACTGTTGGAGATATGCCCTAGAGGCAATCATGTATGATGATATTTCCTATGTGTTTATAAATAAAGATAGTCCTCGGACATTATCAATGATGTGTATGAGCAAGTACGTGACTTGTTCGTGGGACTATGCATTGTATGATGACTGTCCTAAAAGGCCCCTAGTCAAAATGGCTGTGTGGACGCGCAGCCGACTAGACTAGCATATGACACGGTCGATGGCTTGGTCTCACTAGCCATGGATCTTTGGATGCTAACCGGATAATATGGACTTGGAAAGGTCTGGTCGGATTCAACGTAG
Source organism: Aegilops longissima (assembly GCA_021605205.1). Taxonomy (NCBI): domain Eukaryota; kingdom Viridiplantae; phylum Streptophyta; class Magnoliopsida; order Poales; family Poaceae; genus Aegilops; species Aegilops longissima. Next base: position 390,427,788 of record CM038682.1, read on the forward strand.
TCGGATCTGAGTCAAGATAAGGTCTTAGTCGGACAGACCCAACTAAGAGACACAACGATATGTCATCTGTGAGTCTCTAGTACAACATACGTTCTATGTCCTAAGACCTGAGCTGACGCATGTACTCGGGATGGTGACAGACTTGCTTTGGGCCGACCAAACGCTACTCCATGACTGGGTGGTTACAAAGTTAGGTTTCGGGCTTGTCAATACCCATGCCGCGAGACGTGGTCGAGCAAGATGGGATTTGCCCCTCCGATCAGGAGAGATATACTCTGGGCCCCTCGTGTGATCCGACCAGGAAAACATGGCCATGCGACAAGGATTATGAGATAATACGAATTGTGGTCGGCATCACTGGAACGAGAAAGAGGTCGGGCTAGCACAAGGATGACAGTCTCGCCTTGAGCCCGACAACATATATCGTGCGGCAAAGGGAACAGAAGTGTGACATGTTGTACAGGTTCGCCTAACCAGCTTCATAGTCTGCTTGGTGGTCGGCACGCCTTGCTAGAGGCCGCTACCAACCATGCAGGTCGGGGGTGATCCGAACTGTGACCAAGCCGACTTGAACCTAAGGGGTCGCGCGCTTAAGGGAAGGAACCTACGAGGACACTAGTCGGATGTGATCCGAACTGGACTAGGAACATGACCGAGTAGACTTTGGGCTTTAGGGTCATGCGAGGCCCAAGTGTTGAGCCTGCGACAGACGCCTATAGAAAGTGGAGGTGGGGCACACTCAAGTATTTGATCGCTTCGGTTGCGACTAGGGTTTGCATGTGTTGCGAATAGCCACCTCCACTCGCCGCCGACTGTGTGATCGGACCTAGCAGTCCGCCGCACGGTGTTCCTCCTGCATGCATGGATACCGTTAGAGGCGGTGCACTTGCGCCGCTCCGGCGAACTCGTACGTGGGATCGGACGACCGGCTGTTCGAGGGAGATCGGACAAGGAGGAGACGATCCACGCGGACGCGCTGCCCCAACTCTTCTTCCGCTGCACGACACTGCGCGTCTAGTGGTAACAAACTGTGATCTATCTCCCGTAGCATGTTCCTGGATGTTCTGCGCATAGGAAACTTTTAATTTGAAGTCGACGCACCCTACCATAGAACCCAACAAGCTCGGCCTCCGTCCACTCGGCCAGAAAGTCTGCCTGCACCTGGGATTTAATGGCGCGGCGTGGTTTATAAATGATTTCAAAAGGTAGGAGCTCTACGGCCCATTTGGCTATACGCCCTGTTGCATTTCTGTTATTAATTATGTCACTTAACAGGACGTCGGATGATATGGTTACCGAACACTCCTGAAAGTAGTGTCGAAGTTTCCTTGATGCCATGAAAACAACATAGGCTATCTTTTGATAGTGAGGATACCGTGATTTGCACGGTGTAAAGACGATGGAGACATAGTAGATGAGTCTCTTTGGTCTATTAAATGTTTTTGGTTCTCTTTAATAACTTGTACAAGGGTAGGGCCTTCTCAATGAGTCGTGATATGAATCAACTCAAAGCCGCCACACAACCCGCTAATTTTTGTACGTGTTTGAGCTGGCTTGGGACCTCCAGATGGTCCAAGGCTCGAATTTTGGCCAGGTTGGCTTCTATTCCTCGGCTGGACACGATGAAGCCGAGGTGTTTCCCCACTGGGACTCCGAAGACACATTTCTCCCGATTGAGTTTGATTTGATATTCCCGTAAGCTGGCAAACGTGTCCCGGAGGTTGTCCACCAACTGTCCAACATGTTTGGTTTTGACAACCATGTTGTCGACATAGGCCTTGATGGTTTTTCCGGTATGTTTCTCCAAGCATTTTTGAATCATGTGTTGGTAGTTGGCGCCAGCGTTCTTTAGTCTGAAGGGCATCGTGTTGAAGCAGAATGGCCCGTAGGGTGTAATGAAGGTAGTTGCGTCTTGGTCGGACTCCTGCATCTCTATTTTATGGTAGCTCGAATAGGCGTTCAGGAAGCATAATGCATTGTTTCTTGCCGTGGCGTCTCCAATCTGGTCGATGTGGGGTAGGGGGAAGGGGTCTTTGTGGCATGCTTTATTGAGGTCTTTGAAGTCGATGCATAACCGCCAGGAACCATCCTTCTTAGGAACCATGGTAAAGTTGGCCAGCCAGTCGAGGTGTTTTATATCTCGAATGAATCCGGACTCCTGTAGTTTAGCCAGCTCTTCGCCCATTGCTTGACGTTCGGTCTCAGAAAAATGTCGAAGAGTCTATTTGATGGGCTTATAGCCCATTAGTATGTTCAAGCTATGCTCGGCGAGCCTGCGGGGTATTCCTGGCATGTCGGAAGGATGCCAGGCGAATACGTCCCAATTTTCCTTAAGGAAGGTATGCAGGGCCTCGGAAATTTCCAAATCCAGGTTTGCCCCTATAGATGCCTCCTTTGCGGGGTCTATTGGGTGCACCTGAAATTTGAGTATTTCATCGTCTGGTTTAAGTGAAGAATACTTCGGTCGCTTGTTAAGGATGACGTCATCCCGGTCGACTTTGGCGCATAGCGCGTTAGTTCCTTGACCGCGAAGGCTTCGGACAGGGTTTCGAGGGCGAGGGACACCGTCTTTTTTTCAGCTTAAGTGCTCTGTCGGGGTCACTCAAGATGGTAATGATCCCTTTTGGGCTAGGCATCTTAAGCTTCATGTAGCCATAATGGGGTACCGCCTAGAATTTGGAGAAGGCGTCCCATCTGAGGAGGGCGTGGTATCCTCTCTTGAAAGGTGTGATATGGAAGGTGATCTCCTAGGAACGGTATTTATCCGGCGTTCCAAAGACCACATCCATGCTTATGTTTTCATTGTAGCATGCTTCTCGCCCCAGGGATTATACCTTTAAAGGTAGTGCAGCTCTGTTCTATCCGTGACTTATCGATGTGCATCCTATCTAGAGTGTCTGCGTATATTAGGTTTAGGCAGTTGCCTCTATCCATAAGGACCTTCTGAAGCTGGCAGTTGCCTACAATCGGGTTGAGGACCAGACCGGCGGGACACCTGCTCAGGGTTGAACTCGACAGATCATTTATGATCAAAGGTGATCGGTATGTCTATCCACGCGCCTCGAGCCGGTACCTACAACACGGAATTTATTTCTCGCAGGGCCCGTTTGCCCTGCTTATTGGACGTGAAGGTCTCGTATATCATCAAGACCTCCTCCTCGTCCGAGGTTTGCTCAGTGCGGCAGGAGGCCCCTGTCAAGATGTTGGGTCGCCCTTTTGCTACTTGCCTCAGCACCGAACAATCATGGAGGCTGTGGGCTGGGCAAGAGTTGATTAGAATAGCATGGATCAAACAAGGCTTGTCTAAAAAACCGTCCAAGGTGGTTCTGGGGAGACCGGAGGATTTCTTCTTCTTCTGAGGTAGATCACCCGGAGTGTTCCGTTTTCGAGACCCACACCGAGGTAATGGTCCCTGATGTCCCAGGTAGTTCTCAGAGATTGAGTCTGCGTTTTTCTCGGTGAGCTAGGCGTCTTCAATGGCGCAGAACCGAGATACTAGATATGATAATTCTGGGAGCATTTGAACATAGCAATGAGAAAGGGTATTCGAGACGCCCTTGTCCTTGCATCCATCCTGGAAAGCGGCGATTATGTCGGTGTCTAGGTAATCTGATATCTTGTCTTTGACAGACCGGAATCTGGTCCAGTATTCCATGATTGATTTGTCAGGAAGTTCTTACACGTAGGCCAGGTCTCAGATGTCAGGTGAACCAGAGTTATCGGGATGATAATCTATGTGGGAACTTGGCAGGCGACTTCCGATCCTAAAAGATCGAGGACTCGAGGCTCCGTTCTTCTCGTCCGGTGCTGGATTTGTGGTCCCCGGGCGGGCCGAACTAGCCCGGAGGTCGGACTCATCGTTCGTCTCTGGCAGCCACCGTCTGACTCACTCTCCAGGAAGTATTTCAGCCCATCTATCTCGGGGGAGGTCCCCGTAGGGACCAAAGAAGGGTCATGTTCCATCTCGGCTTTATGTGGGGGCGTGTTGGTGATTGAGGCTTTGGGCGGGCGTGCGAGCCCTTCTAGCTCGAGGTCATTTAACGGTGATCCCTGTCGGTGTCAAAACCGGCGGATCTCGGGTAGGGGGTCCCGATCTGTGCGTCTTAGGCTGATGGTAACATGAAGCAAGGGACACAATGTTTACCCAGGTTCGGGCCCTTTCGATGGAGGTAAAACCCTACTTCCTGCTTGATTAAAATTGAAGATATGGGTAGTACAAGAGTAGATCTACCACGAGATGGTAGAGGCTACACCCTAGAAGCTAGCCTATGATGGTATGATTGTCATGGTGATCGGCCTTCTAAGGACCAACCTCTCCGATTTATATAGACACCGGAGAGGGCTAGGGTTTACATGGAGTCGGTTACAAGGAAGGAAACATAATATCCAGATCGCCAAGCTTGCCTTCCACGCCAAGGAAAGTCCCATCCGGACACGGGTCGAAGTCTTGAGTCTTGTATCTTCACGCTTCCATAGTCCGGACGTTGTATACAATCCGCTGTCCAGATACCCCTAATCCAGACTCCTCAAGAGCTCTCTAACCAGGCTTCAATGACGATGAGTCCGCGCATGATCTTGTCTTGAAGATTGTAGGGCGGGTTCCTTCTCCGAATACTCCAAAGTAATTATCGAGCACTTGAACCGTGTCCGGAACCACAAAATGATCTTCACATGCCACCGTAGAGAGAACTATATTTCACAAATGCAATCTGCTGACAACTTTTTAGGCAACGCGACATGTCATTATGGTCGGGTCACTATTCGAACCGTTTTCACACAACCAGCCACAACGCATATTGCGAGGCGGTTCCATTGACACGTCTTGTCAAAGCAGAGATTGTGTCCCCTTATTACGGGATCTTCATCAATGCGGGTATGGGTAACCCAACCACGCCGCTAATCACGGCGAGTGGGGAACGAGCGGGTTCCACCAGGCAAGTGGGGAGGCGTAAAAAGCTTTTGCCGTCTCTATAAAGAGATAAGGCTTCTTCCTCTTTACCCACGCCTTCTCCTTCCGCTAGCTCATTCCCCTCTGTTCGAGCCCTAACGCCCCGGCATTCTCCTTTTCCATCGAAGAGAGATTTTCCAAAGATGTCCGGATCTGGAGCAAGAGGCAAATGGATGGCCTCTACCGTCCAGGAGAAGGATATCAAGAAGCTCCGGGAAGCCGGGTACCTGGCCAAGAAGATCGGCCACCGTCTCCCACCGGCGGGACAGGTCGTCCCTACTCCGGAGTCCCACGAGAGAGTCGTGTTCCTTCCCCACTTCGTCTGCGGGCTCGGGTTTCCCCTTCACCCATTTGTTCGTGGAGTCATGTATTATTATGGGATTGATTTTCATGATTTTGCCCCTAATTCTTTCCTCAATATCTCGACGTTCATCGTCGTGTGCGAGGCCTTTCTCCGTATTTCGCCTCACTTTGGCCTGTGGCTGAAGATTTTCAATGTGAAGCCCAAGGTGGTGAGTGGCGAACACGCCGAGTGCGGCGGCGCCATGGTGAGCAAGATGCCCAAGGCCGTTTGGCCGAAGGGCGCCTTTAACGACTCCGTCAAGGAGTGGCAACAAGTGGTTTTATGTCGCCGAACCACGTGGCAAAAAGTGGGCTGCGGTTCCTGAGTTCAGATCCGGAGCTCCACTGCGGCTCACGTCCTGGCCCAAGAAGGGCCTGAACTGGTCCTCGTCCAATGAGCTGTCACTGCTCCAGACGCGCGTTCAGAGTGTGGTTGACAGGAATGTCAAACTCGTCGACGTAGTCTAGGTGATGCTAGTTCGCCTGGTTCTCCCTTACCAGCGCCGAGCCTGCACTCTGTGGGAGTTCGACCCGACCAAGCACCAAACCCTTCAGGAGCTCTATGATTCCTCCCACAAGGATATCTGGAAGGTGCACTTCAAGCCCGGCAAATCGTGGCCGGGCTCCGCCGAGGACCGTGGCTATCAATTATCCCATTCTGCAAGCTCGGTAAATTACAGCGACACTCTATCCATTCATGCTTCAGTTGGCATGTCATGAGGGAGATATCTTAATCATTTTTCATCATGACCTCAGGGATGGATAAAGAATGTGGAGCGGATATATTGTTCGGCCCTGCTGCCGGAGGAACCGGCCTGACCTCTTTTGACGAAGATGCTGGTCCCCACGCCTTACGAGGCGCCAAAGAAGGAGGCCTCCAAGAAGGTCAAGAAGACCTGGAGTAGCCTCCGTCGCCGCGAGGCTTCGGACGCAAAATCCGAAGACTCATGTGACGCTCCTTCTTTGGAAGACGAAGAGGAAGAAGCAGAGGAGGACGAGCCTCACTCTGAAGGTTGGAAGAAGCGTGCAGCTTCCTCGTCCCTGGAGGCCGAATCGCCCAAGAGGAGGAAAGGTTCCCTCCCAGAGGCATCCATCACGGCTGCCGATAGCAGCCCGGAGTGGGATCCCAGGGCTCAGCCCCTGGAGAAGTCGTAAGTATACGAAATCCGAACACGCATATGCGTCCGGGATTGTTTTTGGGTATGGTAGTTTTAACTGTTGCTATATTTTGCACAGTCCGGCAAGGTCTCGCGCCTGACAATCCTCATCGGAGGATTCGCTGAGCTCGGATGCCTTGGCGAGCGAGATGCCTCCAGAGGTCCCTTCCCCAAAGTCCCGGCGCGACACTGAGGTGTCGTCTCAACGGGGCCTGGACCAGGAGGGCATATCACTGGAGCCGGACACACGGGAGCGATGGCCCCTGAGTGTGCCGACAGCAGGGGCGATCTTGGGTTTGGCCCACAGCCGGACAAGGTCTAGGAGACCTCTAAGGATCCTGGATCGGGCGAGTAGCCACCTTTGACGGTCGGAGGCTTGCCTACTCCACCGGCAACCTCTGTTCAAACAGAGTTGCCAGGCGGTCTGTCGACAGCGTTAAAGAACGCGTCTATCATCGATGAACATCGGACCCTTATGGGTGCGGTGGATGAAAAGATTCATTCGGCCGAGAGCGGGCTGAACGAGTCCTGCCTTGGCCTTATAAAGGCCTTTGAGGAATGTTTACTAAGAAACCTTTGAGGAATCGTCATAATATGAGTAGTAACCCCTGATACACTGTCCGGCGAAAGAGAGAGCCGGGCAGGGGATCAAATCCTCTATTTCCATGGGAACTTTTGTTAATGACGTGACGTGTACCTCTTTGTTTGAAAACAGGCATCTGCGGAGAAGACGGCCGCTCATAATGCGGAAGTGTCCGAACTGAAGCGGAGCCTGGAACGGGTCGAGGAAGAACTTGGCCGCGTGAGGAAGCAATTAGAGGGTAAGCAAGGTATGGTGAAACATTGTCTTGCATTAGGCACGAATAAGTAATTGTGCTTATTGAAAAGTATTTGTGTTGTATGCCCTAGGAGCGAGTGCCGAATATGAGGCACTGAAGAAGGCTGTGGCTGATGCCAACGAGAAGGCTGCCGCCGAATAGGCACTTCGTGAAAAACACGAGGCCAGGGTTATCACAGCTGAGCGAGAGCTCCAGGAGGCTGTGAAGAAAAGCGAGGGCTTGGAGCAGAGTGTAATAGGGAAAGAATCCGAACTCGCCCAAGCTCTCCAAGCCGCGGAAGATGCTCGGGTAGAAGCCCGAGGTGCTGTACGGGACATTCAGGAGGCCCGGAAAGTTTCGGATGGTAAGGCCTTTTGTATTCTTAGCCATTTGTTCATGATAATGGGAAGAATTTTTAGCGGCAAGCTGAATTCTTATTTTTCCAGGGGCGTTTGCGGATCTTCCTCGCAGCATATCAGATGCCGCCCAATTCTACTAAACCGAGGAAAAGAAGTCTGCGGAGAGGGATTTCTGGTCGCACTATTTGGCACCGAACTATCCGGTGCCCTTTATCGATCAGAGCTGGTCGAACTGCACCAGGCAGCTGAACTAGCCATGAAGGACTTGGTTGTCCGGCTGTGGCCGGCGGAGCCAATTCCGAGCAGATACTTCGGGCTCATGAAGCGGATTGTGGGCGTCTGTCCTCGGCTTGATGCTGTTAAGCGACCGGTTTGCATAGAGGGTGCGCGTATGGCGTTTGCCCGTGCAAAAGTGCATTGGGGGAAGCTTGACGCGGAGAAGCTGATGACTGAGGGGCCGCCAGAGGGTAAGGAGCATCGCAAGCCCGAACTGTACTATGAAGGTGTACTGAAAGGAGCCCGCCTTGCAGCGGATAAATGTACCAAAGACATTATATTTCCCTGAGGGCATTCATGCCACTTTTTGTAATATGGGATAATGGCATTTTTGTTATATATTGCCTGTTTTGTTTGAACATATGTTCTTCCTTTGCGGCTGTTTATTGTATGTAAATCTTGAGAGTTGGCCAGTCGTCGACTTCTGCCCCCACGTAAAAAGAAGACGGGGGTGTTCGGGATATATCTGAACGCTCTTTATCCCATAGTTGGGTCCTTTTAAGGAGGTGTTTTCACCACTAACCGGCAATCTGACTATAAGGCTTTATTACTCTCACTTAGCCGTAGGAATTGAAAAGTATGGTCGGCGAGTTCCCTAGTGTTCTAAGGTCAACTAGGGGCTCTATTGGCGCCGATCGAAGATCGATCCGTCGACTCTGCATTTATAATGGCGCCAGCGGAATAAATCTTTAAGGATTTTACAACCTCTCGAACAGCCGACCGGCTCTCTGTATCATGAATGATCGGTTTTCGCTTTCTCTCTCGAGGTGCTCATCCGGCAGATCCGAGACACAATCGCAGTAGTTCTCCCTGCGCTACCTTAGCCGATATAACGGAATGTAAGGTACCAAAACAAGGGAGCCGGGCAAACCCAACCAATGACCCAAGACATGATTCGGAGCTGATGCATATAGTGCTATAAGTTCGGGGTGCCGAGCGACCGAGAAGGTGGTCGGACTTTATTGCCATACTATGAAGCCCCTGGCATAATCGGGCGTAACACGAGGCGTTGATGAAAAGCCACGGCCGATAAGTGTTATTTAAGTTTAGGCATTGTAGTAATATGATATGTTTATGCATATGAGTACGATGTATGATTATCAAAAGAGGTGTTTTTTGGCGGATCCTATGATGGCCGGACTGGAGGGAGTTGTGAATGGATCAAGAGTGAATCCAGACTGCCTTCTTTTAGGGGGGCTCCTTGTGTGTCCTGGCCGATTCCACGTCACCAATCCTGTTCTGCGTCAAAGTTAGTTTGTAAAGGCAAATACTTGGAGGTAGCTGAGCGTCCTCTTGTGGTTGGTCCGAGGGCTCCTGATCGGACCCTGGTAAATCCAGCCGTTATACCATTGGGTAGCGCGGACTCCTCAGTTGGTGTCCGGATAGTTTGCTATCATATCAAAAATTTGAAAGGCATGCGTGACTTGCTACTCTGGCAGCTGTATGATTTCCGCTCTGAGGGCGGGGTTCGGCCTTGCCCATAGGTGTGATTGCATCACATGGTGTTGGCCTGAGTGATTTACGACGTGGAATCTAGTCAACATGGTTCATCCCGTTAGCATACGGTAAATTACCGCATGGTGGGAAGGTGCCGAAGATTTATTCTTTGGTGTAGCATTTTTTTGGTGATCCGAAGACAACCGTTTAGAGTGGTGGGCCAGTAAAACTTGGCCTTTTCCCCTAGCATCTTTTAGAAGATGTTGTTTGTGGTTTCACGCCTGCGGGGGCTATATGTGTTATGGAGCCCCCGGTTTGCTATGTCTAGAGGTACTGCAATTGAATTGTTGTGGTTAATGCGGTCAGCGGCGATCGGCCGTACTTTTATGCTATGGGGGGGGGGTCTCTTGACCAGACGCCTCCCTTCATTGTTTCCGGCACACGACCAGCCGCTTTGTTTTGACGATCCAGCATTCTCTATTGGTATGCTTTGCCGTCCTTCTAGGAGTACCATGAATTTCACATGGTTGATCGAGTGTGTGGCTCGGGCCGGATAGGTCTGAGTTGTTCTTTGTCCGCTGATCGGACTGGGAGTTGCTGGAATTAGCACCAGCTTTCCTGACTTGACGCTTATGACCATTGCGCCGAGGCTTGAGGATGCTTCTTCTTGTGTCCTTCGTATTGTTTTGGACCGTAGTGGTGTGTTGACGTCGAGGCATGTGCCTTGGGTTCTCCTGCTTAGGTTGGGGTGGCCGGTTGTGCCCTGTGTGCCCTTTGTCGGGGCGGTCGGGTCCATATCTTTCGGTGGCCGGGACCTTGGCCCATCTGTCAACTTGCTTCCTTTGCAGGCTCTTTGCCATGGCCATGAACCGTCGCTCGAAGCGATCTTGTTCCTTTGGATCTTCAGGCACGCCGAATTCGTCATTGCCGAGGATTGCCTCATCCTCGGAGGGGGGCGTATAGTTGTCCCTCTCCAAGTATCCCACAGTGGCCAGTCCGGCCTTCTTAAAGGCAGGCTGACTAGGGTTATATTCATCTTCGGCGCCATCTGGATTGTTTTCGTCTTCTGGGCCGGTATTGCTATGGCAGGGCTTGGAGCGGCGCCGACGACGCCCATACTTTGCTTTTCTCCCTGAGGGATTATCCTCCGCTGCCTCATCGCCATTGGTTTCCTTCGGAGTGTCCGCCATATATATATATCATAGGGAGAGGCGGTTGTCCACCGCCCAGTGAGCGGTGCTTCATGTTCTTCTCCTGCATCGTCGTCTATACCGTCGATGTCTTCAGAGTTGAAGTCTAGTACGCCGGTTAAATCATCGACTGTGGCAATGAAGTGGGTGGTGGGTGGGCAACGAATTCCTTCATCGCCTGCTTCCCACTCGAGCCGGACATAGTTCGGCCAAGAGCCTCCTGACAAAGAGAGAGACTTTAATGAGTCCAACATGTCGGCGAAGGGCGAGTGCTAGAAGATATCTGCAGCGGTGAACTCCATTACCGGAGCCCAACCTGGCTCGACTGGCTTGGGAGTGCGCGGACTGGAACCAGCATCCGGATACGAATCCGGGGGTCCGGAGTCATAGGCCACCACAGAGGCAAGGCCCGTGTTCGGCTCCACCACCAATGAATGTGCGACCTACGGGGCGGGGTCCAGCCCCCCGTCCTTAGGCAACGCAACCTGCTTCGGATTTAGGTCCGAGGCTACTGCTGGGGGATACCCCAAGCTTTGTCCGATAGCAGGTCTAAGCCGTGCTCGTCGTGACTATCCTGTGCTCCTGGCATAGGCCCGAATCCGTCGAAGATCTAGTCTCCACGGATGTCCGCCGTGCAGTTCAGGTTTCTGATCCTGATCTGGTGGCTAGGGGCATAGCTATCGATCTGCTCCAGATGGCCAAGCGAATTGGCCCGCAGGGCAAAGCCGCCGGACACGAAGATCTGTCCGAGGAGAAAGGTCTCACCCGGGACCGTGTTGTTGACAAGGAGCCATCGAGCCCTGTAGCGACGACACAGAGGAAATCTCAATGAAAGCACCAATGTCGGTGTCAAAACCGGCGGATCTCAGGTAGGGGGTCCCGATCTGTGCGTCTTAGGCTGATGGTAACAGGAAGTAAGGGACACAATGTTTACCCAGGTTCGGGCCCTCTCGATGGAGGTAAAACCCTACTTCCTGCTTGATGAATATTGAAGATATGGGTAGTACAAGAGTAGATCTACCACGAGATCATAGAGGCTACATCCTAGAAGCTAGCCTATGATGGTATGATTGTCATTGTGATCGGCCTTCTAAGGACCAACCTCTCCGGTTTATATAGACACCGAAGAGGGCTAGGGTTTACATGGATTCGGTTACAAGGAAGGAAACATAATATCCGGATCGCCAAGCTTGCCTTCCACGCCAAGCAAAGTCCCATCCGGACACGGGTCGAAGTCTGGAGTCTTGTATCTTCACGCTTCCATAGTCCGGACGTTGTATACAGTCTGGCTGTCCGGATACCCCCTAATGCAGGACTCCCTCAATCCCATTGATCCATTTTCCAATCGCACAGCGGAACTCTCAATGAAAGCACCAGTGTCGGTGTCAAAACCGGCAGACCTCGGGGTAGGGGCCCCTGAGCTGTGGATCTTGGATCGAGGGTAACAGGAACGAAGGAGACTGTGTTTACCCAGGTTCGGGCCCTCTTGATGGAGGTTAAACCCTACGTCCTGCTCTTGTTTATATCAATGGAGATGTATCCAATTCAGAGTTGATCTACCTCGAGATCGTAATGTGTGGTCTAACTCTAGGGCTAGGTGAATGATTTTGTGTTGATGTCCCCTCTACGGGCTAAGCCCTGTGGCTTACATACACACCAGGGAGGGTATCTAGGGTTACAAGGTCGGTAACTAGGAGCTAGACAGTGGCAGAGATCTTGGAGTTTACGTCAAGTCTTCGGGGGAGGCACTCTTGATCACGCCTCCTGCGTGCGGCTTTAAGAGTCCATCTTGATCATGAATGAAGGCTTGTTGCCCTAACCCGAGGAGAACGGGCTAGAGGGATTAGTACCCCCTTATCTAAGACACCATCAGTGGGGTCCTTGAGTAAACTAAGGGACATTAAGGCCTCCTTTTAATAGAGAACCGGAACAAAACATTAACACATAGTGAATACATGAACTCCTCAAACTATGGTAATCACTGGAAAGAATCCCAATTATTTAAACCTTGGGTATGCGGATCATAACATGTAGAAGATGCATACAACTTACAAGATTGGATCAAGAACACAAATATATTCATGAAAACATAAAGGGTTCAGATCTGAAATCATGGCACTCGGGCCCTAGTAACAACAATTAAGCTTAGCAAAGTCATAGCAACATCAATCTCAGAAAATAGTGGATACTAGGGATCAAGCCCTAACAAAACTAACTCGGTTACATGATGAATCTCATCCAACCCATCACCGTCCAGCAAGCCAACAAAGAAATTACACACTGCCAGCGGTGAGCATCATGAAATTGGTGATGGAGGTTGGTTTATGATGATGATGAGGACGGAAGATCCCCCTCTCCAGAGCCCCGAACGGACTCCACATCTGGCCTCCCGGTGAAGAACAATAGGTGGCGGCGGCTCTGTATCATACAACGCGATGAAACTTCGTTCCTTATTTTTTTCTTGGGAAATAGAAATTTATAGACTTGAGATTAGGGTCAGTGGAGCCACGTGAGCCCCACAAGCCACCAGGACACAACCAGGGGGTGGGCACGCCCTGGTGCCTCGTGGGCACTGGGTGGACCCTCCAGTAGGTCTTGTCTCCAATATTTTTATTTATTCCATAAAAAATCTCCAAATAGTTTTGTCCAATTCCGAGAACTTCTATTTCTGCACAAAAACAACACCATGGTAGTTCTACTGAAAACAGCGTCAGACCGGGTTAGTTTCACTCAAATCATGCAAATTAGAGTAGAAAACAAGAGCAAAAGTGTTTGGAGAAGTAGATATGACAGAGACGTATCAACTCCCCCAAGCTTAACTCATTTCTTGTCCTCAAGCAGTTCAGTTGGGAAACTGAAAGTGATAAAAAGAAACTTTTACAAACTCTTTTGTTCTTGTATCTATGTATATGCTTAAATAATATCCAGGTTTTCAACAAAGATTATAACTAACCATGCAAATGATAACTCTTAGAAATTATATTCACTCATATGAATGGCAGAATCAACTACCGAGCAATAATTAAATGTCTCAAATGCCAACACTTTGTCAAAACAATCATGATATAATATGATAATAATGGTATCTCGCTAGCCCTTTTTGAAACCGCAAAACATAAATGCAGAGCACCTGATAGAGGCAAAGGTGTCCCGTCTTTTTATGAGATGGTGGCTATCGTTTAGGATGAAGTCAACTTTGACGATCCGACTACGAACGTGCGAGGACGTCGCGCCTTAGCAATCGCTAAACCAACTCCGAGAGGTTATTGACCACGCCGGAGCACGATCAACCTGACCACGAAGGTCTGTTTCCTGCTGGAAAACGAAGAACACGCAAGAAACTAAGATTGCAATCTGGATATTGCGAATATAAGAGGAAAGCTTTATTGATCAAGGTGGGGTTCTGTGACGCCTTGGTCTGGTCGTTGAACACAAACGAAGTGCGGGAAGTTGCAGCTATGGCGAACTTTTAATCTAAGAAAAACCCAAAGTCTAAACGGTGCCCTAAGGGCTGTATGTATGGCGAAAGAGGGGGTAATTTCGTGGCCCTTGGGGAAGGGGTCCGAAACCAACCCTATCTCTTGTTTCCCCACACATAAGGACTCTAAAAACAGCCTATACTTATATATTTCAAAATTACATGGGCCTGGCTCAATAATAAGGTGACGCAGCACCTAGAATAGCCTCTGGACGAAGTTTATGAAGTGGCATCTTGTATATTTCGTCCAAGGCTTCATGTACTCATTATGGTGGCTTCAAAGTCCTGAAATCATCACTTGTAACTCCGTTCTTGTTCCCCTTGTGCATGCGATCAACTCCATGCTTGTTCTTGCTCCAATGTTCATCCCTCTTATCCATGCCAGGCCCTTCATTTGTAAGCAAAACAAATGTATCCAATTTAGGCAGCATCATATTCTCATGAACATTAGAATCATTACCAAGAAACGAAAGTACCTGATAATTTAATTGGCGTGCACGAGCTCTAGTAATTGGTCCAATATATGTTGTAGTAGGGGCTGTGGGTGTAACAATGGTACTGATGTCCTCATCATCCTCCCCTTCTTGAAATGAAGTCGTCCTCAACGGAAGCTCATCTTCCTCACCCAAATAAGGCTTCATATCTGCAATGTTGAAAGTGGGACTAACCCCAAAATCTGCAGGTAGCTCAAGTTTATATGCATTATCATTTATTTTCTCTAACACCTTAGAAGGACCATCAGCACGTGGCATTAGCTTTGATTTGCGCAAATTAGGAAACCTATCCTTACGCAAATGTAACCAAACAAGATCTCCAGGTGCAAAGACAACATGTTTTCTATCCTTATCTCTAGGAAGTTTATATTTAGCATTCATACGCTCAATGTTGTCCTTAGTTAACTCATGCATTTTTAAGATCAATTCAGCACGTTCTTTAGCATCAAAATTAACCTTCTCCGAAGATGGAAGAGGCAACAAATCAATAGGTGCACGAGGTAAGAAACCATACACAATTTCAAAAGGGCACATCTTAGTAGTAGAATGCAATGAACGATTATAAGCAAATTCAGTATGAGGCAAGCATTCTTCCCAGATTTTCTTATTATTCTTCCAAACAGCCCTAAGCATAGTAGACAATGTTCTATTGACTACTTCAGTTTGTCCATCAGTTTGGGGGTGACAAGTAGTACTAAAAAGCAGTTTAGTCCCCAACTTAGCCCATAAACATCTCCAAAAGTGGCTAAGGAATTTAGTATCACGATCGGAAACAATAGTATTTGGCACACCATTCAAGTGAATAATTTCCCGAAAGAATAAATCAGCAACATTAAGAGTATCATCGCTTTTATGACATGGTATAAAGTGTGCCATTTTCGAAAATCTATCCACGACAACAAATATGCTATCCCTCCCCTTCTTTGTTCGAGGTAAACCTAAAACAAAGTCCATAGATATATCCTCCCAAGGAACACTAGGTACAGGCAAAGGCATAAATAAACCATGAGGATTGAGTCGTGACTTAGCTTTTTGACATGTAGTGCAGCGAGCAACAAAACGCTCAACATCCCGTCTCATTTTTGGCCAAAAGAAATGTGTAGCAAGTATATCCTCTGTCTTCTTCACGCCAAAGTGTCCCATTAATCCTCCTCCATGCGCCTCCTGCTACAACAAAAGACGAACAGAGCTAGCAGGAATGCATAGCTTGTTAGCACGGAACACAAAGCCATCATTAATAACGAACTTGTTCCATGTTCTTCCTTCTTTACAATTCTGCATTACATCTTTAAAATCAGCATCATGCACATATTGATCTTTGATGGTCTTCAAACCAAATATTTTGAAGTCAAGTTGTGAAAGCATAGTATAGCGACAAGACAAAGCATCAGCAATAACATTTTCTTTACCCTTCTTTTGTTTAATGACATAAGGGAAAGTCTCAATGAATTCCACCCATTTAGCATGTCTACGATTCAGTTTAGCTTGACTTTTAATATGTTTCAAAGATTCATGATCAGAATGTGTAACAAATTCTTTAGGCCATAAATAATATTGCCATGTCTCTAAAGTCCGAACAAGAGCATATAATTCTTTATCATAAGTAGAATAGTTCATACTAGGCCCACTCAATTTTTCAGAAAAGTATGCAACAGGTTTGCCATCTTGTAATAACACACCTCCTAATCCAATTCCACTAGCATCACATTCAAGCTCAAAAGTCTTATTAAAATCAGGAAGTTGGAGTAAAGGAGCATGTGTCAACTTATCTTTCGATACCGTGAAGGCTTCTTCCTGTGCGGTACCCCAAACAAAAGGCACATCCTTCTTTGTAAGCTCGTTGAGAGGTGCAGCAATGGTGCTGAAATCTCTCACAAAACGCCTATAGTAACCAGCGAGGCCAAGGAAACTCCTCACTTGTGTGACCGATTTGGGCTGCGGCCAACTCTCAATAGCTTCAATCTTGGCTTTATCAACTTCAATTCCCCGACAACATAGCCAAGAAAAAGATACTTGGTCGGTGCAAAAGGTGCACTTCCCAAGGTTACCAAACAAACGTGCATCACGTAGAGCAATAAAAACAGCATATAAATGTTCCAAATGTTCGTCCAAAGATTTGTTATAAATCAGTATATCATCAAAATAGACTACCACAAATCGTCCAATGAAAGCACGTAAAACTTCGTTCATTAGTCTCATGAAAGTACTAGGCGCACTAGTTAACCTAAAAGGCATGACTAACCACTCATATAAACCAAACTTAGTTTTAAATGCTGTTTTCCATTCATCTCCCAATTTCATATGAATTTGATGGTATCCACAACGCAAATCAACTTTGGAGAATATTGTAGAGCCACTCAATTCATCAAGCATATCATCTAGCCTAGGAATAGGATGACGATAACGAATAGTAATATTATTAATGCCTCTACAATCAACACACATACGTGACGTACCATTCTTTTTAGGCACTAGTATAATAGGAACAACACAAGGACTAAGAGATTCGCGATATAACCTTTGTCGAGCAGCTCCTGTGACTTGACGATAATCTCCTTCGTCTCCTCCGGATTGGTACGGTATGGTGCACGGTTGGGTAGCGATGCACCGGGAATTAAGTCAATTTGATGCTTAATCCCTCGAATAGGTGGTAATCCGGTGGCACGCCTTGTGGAAAGACGTCCGTGAACTCCCGCAAAATGTTAGTGACAGAGGGGCAAAGAGGAAGGCACGTCCTCAAATGAAAATAATGCCTCTTTGCACACAAAAGCATAGCAAACAGATTTGCAAAAATCTAGCTCATCAATATCAGATTTGGTGGCAAGTAAACATGCACTTTTCAATTTAATTTCAGAAGCAACAGTAGATGGTTTAGTATTAGGCTTCATTTGTTGCTCAAATTATTTTGCCACAATCTGATTTTCACTCTTATTTTTCTCCTGTTTTTCTTTATTAGCTCTATTAATATCATCTTTCAAAATGGAATCAGGAGCCATAGGAAGCAAAGTAATATTTTTATCCTTATGAACAAGAGTATACTGATTGTTTCTACCATGGTGTACAGATTTTTTATCAAATTGCCATGGTCTACCAAGTAATAAGGAACAAGCTGGCATAGTTACCACATCACAATCAACATATGTAGAGATACTAAAATGCACACGAACAGTACATGTTACCTTAACCTTGCCGCTGTCGTTGAACCATTGGATGTAGTAAGGATGTGGATGTGGTCTTGTGGTAAGAGATAGCTTCTCCACCATCTCCATGCTAGCCAAGTTGTTGCAGCTCCCTCCATCTATGATGACGCGAATAGAGAGTTCCTTCACAACTCCCTTTGTATGGAATAAATTACACCTCTGATTTTGCTCAGCTTGTGTAACCGGCACACTCAAAACAAGTTGAGCAACTAGACATTCATACCTGTCAGCATCTTCAGCAGCCATGTATTGTGTCTCGTGATCATAATCATCTCCACCGTGTTCCTCATGTGTAATAAGAGCCAAAGTCTCCTCATCATAGTCACTAGCGGACTCATGCCCACCATCCTCAGTAGCAATCATCACATGTTGAGATTTGCATTCTCTCGCAAAATGTCCTCTTCCCTTACAACGACGAAAAATAATATCACTTGTGTGCCCTGTTGACGCCATGGAAGAAGAAGAGCTCTGTGCAGGCCCAGCAGGTGTGCTCTTGGCAGATAGTGGTGGTTGTGCCTGCTTTCTTGTATCACGGTTGGAGGTGGCACCTGAAGGAGGTGATGGTGCAGTGGAAGTAGACGATGCACGTGGTGTCCATGATGAAGGTCGACCTGCATAAAAGTTAGTGCGCGCCAATGCTTGTCGATCCTGCACTTCACGTTCAGCTTTACAGGAAAGATGGAATAAACGAGTGATATTATTATAATCCTTATAGTCTAGAATGGTCTGAATCTCTCTATTTAATCCACCCAGAAAACGTACAAGCATAGCTTCATTCTCCTCAACAATACCACATCTAATCAAGCCAGTTTGTAATTCCTGATAATATTCTTCTACTGAATTTTTTCCTTGTCTTAAGCGCTGCAATTTTTGAAGTAATTCACGTTGATAATATGGCGGAACCCAACGAGTACGCATATCAGTTTCCAAAGCAGCCCAAGTAGCTGGAACAGGATATAATCGACAATGTTCAGACCACCAAACACATGCAAAGCTAGTGAAAGCACAAACAGCGGCAGGAACTCGTCTCTCCTCAGGATATTGTAAACATGTAAATCGTTGTTCAGTTTCTAACTCCCAAGTAAGATATATATCAGGAACACATCTACCCTCAAATGGTGGAATATTCAATTTCAGTTTAGGGAGATGGTCATGATCGCGTACCTGAAGGGGAGCCCTAAAATTGCCATTATTTGCATGTGGACGACCTGGTGGTTGTGGTGCTGGTGGTTGCACGTAGTTCTGATTTTGATCAACTTCATCCTCGTAATCTCCCACATAATCATCCTCCTCCGCATCAGTAGTAGGAGCCACAGAAGTATCGACAGCAGCACCAACAGTTTGGCCAAGCGCAAGAGGGACACGGCTCGCTCGGCGGAGGGCTGTTTCGTGACGTGGAGGTAGTTGTTGCTGTTGTTGTGGTTGTAGAGGTGCGTTAGGTGCAGCCGGTGGTGGTGGTGGAAGACGCGCGAGCAATTCATTAAACTTGTTACCGAGATTTGTTTCAAACGTCTTCTCCATGCCATCTATCTTCTCCATGGCCTCTTCAAATCTGTTTAGCACATCTTGCACCTATCCACTCATCATTTGCTGAAATTTATCATGCAACTCTTTATTCGTCATGTTCTCCCAGTTAGTCTCGTCGGCTTGTGATCCTGGCATGGTTAGCAGCAATAGAAACACACAAAAATATGATCCTACAGACTACTAACAAGAGGTGGTGGTGGGTGTCACAAATCCGTCAAGCAAATCTCAAATTCTAACCAGTTCTTACCCAGCAGCAGGCGATGGTCGGCAACCGTTGTAGTCAAAACACTCAAAAGCTTGGATAGAGCGATTGCCAGGGAGAGTCAAATGCACGACGTAGATGTATGTGGAGCTGTGAAGGCTTATAATATGGTAGCAAAATGGGTCAGCAATAATCAATTCAGAGATGCAAAGTTGAATAAACGCTCAACGACGGTACTGTGCTGGTCCTAGGCTAGACCGTGTTAGAGACGCGAGCCTAGAACACTAACAAAATCACGGCGCTGCACGTAAACAAGGGAGGAGCACACTCTGAATTTTTTTTCTTTTTTTTGCACTTTTTTCCTCTTTTTTTTGCTCCGCGACATTTTTTTTTCGAAAAAGTCTACAAATGGTCTAAAAACTGCCTAGCCATAATTTTTTTTTTTGAGTTTGGAACTATTTTTCTACTACGGGTAACACGGAAGTTGGGGAGTTCTTCTCTGTCATGACTTGGAGTATGGCATGATCTGGAAATCCAAAACAAAGCAACAATTACTGGACTCGGACTAGGACTGGTGGCGGAGAGGAATCTGGTGGAATCTCGGACTGGTGGAACTCGGACTGGTGGCGGATATGTGGTGGTGGTATATGGCAGCGGTGATGAAGTTGGTGCGGTGGTGGTATATGGCAGCAGCGATGATGATGCGGTGGTGATATATGGCAGCGGCGACATGACAACCTGTGAACAGAACTCGAAACTCTAAAGGACTAGAGCTAAGACCAGCAACTTGACATGATGATGCAACCGCAAATTCAACAAAGCAAATAGAGAAAAGATTATGCAAAGGCTCAGATTGGTTCGGATGGGATGAACTAACCCTAATTTTTTTGGCTTTTTCATGGACTATAGGTATGAAGAACAGACTCGATCTAAACTATGAAAAACTATAAAATCTCACCGAGCAACCTGGAAATCTGATACCACTTGATAGAGGCAAATGTGTCCCGTCTTTCGATGAGATGGTGGCTATCGTTTAGGATGAAGTCGACTTTGACGATCCGACTACGAACGTGCGAGGACGTCGCGCCTTAGCAATCGCTAAACCAACTCCGAGAGGTTATTGACCACGCCGGAGCACGATTAACCTGACCACGAAGGTCTGTTTCCTGCAGGCAAACGAAGAACAAGCAAGAGACTAAGATTGCAATCTGGATATTGCAAATATAAGAGGAAAGCTTTATTGATCAAGGTGGGGTTCTGTGATGCCTTGGTCTGGTAGTTGAACACAAACGAAGTGCGCGAAGTTGCAGCTATGGCGAATTTTTAATCTAAGCAAAACCCAAAGTCTAAACGGTGCCCTAAGGGCTGTATATATGGAGAAAGAGGGGGGAATTTCGTGGCCCTTGGGGAAGGGGTCCGAAACCAACCCTATCTCTTGTTTCCCCACACATACGGACTCTAAAAACAGCCTATACTTATATATTTCGAAATTACATGGGCCTAGTCCAATAATAAGGTGACGCAGCACCTAGAATAGCCTCTGGACGAAGTTTATGAAGTGGCATCTTGTATATTTCGTCCAAGGCTTCATGTATTCATTATGGTGGCTTCAAAGTCCTGAAATCATCACTTGTAACTCCGTTCTTGTTCCCCTTGCGCATGCCATCAACTCCATGCTTGTTCTTGCTCCAATGTTCATCCCTCTTATCCATGCCAGGCCCTTCATTTGTAAGAAAAAAAATGTATCCAATTTAGGTAGCATCATATTCTCATGAACATTATAATCATTACCAAGAAACGAAAGTACCTGATAATTTAATTGGCATGCGCGAGCTCTAGTAATTGGTCCAGTATATGTTGTAGTAGGGGCTGTGGGTGTAACAATGGTACTGATGTCCTCATCAGCACCTCCAAAGTTCAAGCAGTGACCAAACATTGTAATTCGTGGTAGAACAGATCTAGTCATGATGCACACGACATTAACTATACACAATGCATGAGAATCACAATAGTGCTCCCAGGATTGGTACTTGTTTGATAAGGTGATGACTCAACAATGAAAGTAAAATAACATAAAAGTAAATGGATAGGCCCTTCACAGAGGGAGGCAGGGATTGGAAGAGGTGCCAGAGCTCGAAGCTTGAATTAGAGATAAACAATTTTGGGAGGTATACCTTTCCTATCAATGTTACAACCAAGAATTTTCAATATATTTCATGCTAAACAAATTAGCGGCGGTTCCCAAGCGGTAAAAGTAAGGTTTACTCCCCTTCCACCAACGAACACAAGCCACGGCTAGTCGAATCCTCTAGTGCCCTCCATACCAACAACTTTCCGGTGGAGTTTTTTTTATTATTATTGCAATTTTAATCATGGGACTGGGCATCTGTCGGCATCCTGGGAATGGGGGTCCCCAGACTTGCCTGCCTGCGGCCCATGGCGTGGCTCCACCAGCAGCCCTATATGGCCCATATTCATCAACAAACACTCAAGACCCTCGCGAGGGGCCAAGCCTCGCGAGGCGGACGATGCAAGACCTCCTCGGGGGCGGCCTCACTAGGCTGGCTCGCGAGTAGCGGAGAGATCAAGGTGAGGGGCACCTTGCGAGGTCCCTGTGACGCAGGCCATGACGACCAAGGCCAGGCGGGCGCCACAGCATGCAACGTACTCGTTTCTTCTTTGGTGCTAAAGAGGCAAGCGCAGGCGAGGTGTCCCGAGGCATCAGGCAAGGGTTTCCATATCGGTGCAACAAGATCAAGACCAGTAGGACAGTAGGATGGAGGTCACTGTGGAGCCCAGGACGGCGTCACCATCAGAGCCTTTGGCAGGCAAAAACCACCTTTAGTCAGGATAACTTGTACTGGTTGTCTCCCTTCAAATTTGTCCGTTGTTGGATCCCTTCCCGCCTACATTTGGGAAGAGGACCAGGGCCTCTATAAATAGGACTAGCCACCACAGTAGGAGGCAACTGATCTTGGGCCATTCAGATCATCCTTAATAACACAAGCTCACCGAGCTCAAGGACACCTCTCCTCATGAGGTTGTTCTTCCTTTGTACTTGTTCATCCTCAGCCCAAGAGGCAATCCACCACACCACACTGGAGTAGGCTATTACAACATATCGGTGGCCCGAACTAGTATAAACCCTGTGTCCCTTGTTCTGCGAGTTCGACGTGTCGAGCTTTGAGAATGTGGTGAGAGCGTGAGCTAGGGGGAGGAGAGATCCTCGTGCGCACCCCAGTGTTCGAAGCTCAAGGGTTTTGCCAGAACCCGATCCGACATTTGGCGTGCCAGGTAGGGGTGCGCTGAAGCTTTCCTTCCGTCGATCCATGCTCCGCCACCATCGCGCTTTGCCCCCATGGTCGGTGTTTCTCCTCCAGCTGGGATGACGGACGCCCGCAACGGATCCAGGGGGCTCAGAGCCTTTGCTCCTGCCTTGCGACAGGTGTAGTGGCCGCCCAAGTTCATGCCGGAGATGCCGCCGTGTTACGACGGCGCGGCGGACCCGTCAGCCTTCCTACTGGCGTATGAAGGGGCCGTCATGAAGGCTGGGGGCGACGACAAGGTCATGGCCAACTGGCTTCCCATGGCCCTCACTGGTGCGCCACGCGCCTGGCTACTCGCTCTCCCAGGATCCTCAATGGAATCTTGGGAGGAGTTGCATGGCTTTTTCGTCGCACGCTTCGCGGCGTCGGTGCCACTTGCCGTCGTGGCCCTCCTCGGCGGCTCGCAAGCACCGCCCTCGGACCGTCACGCCAAGCCGTTCTTTCGCCAGATTGGCGCCCCTTCCGTGCGGCAAGGAGCTCCCTCGGGTTGGGCGGCGCCCAAGGCCGACCTCACCTTCGACTCGGGGGATCACCCCGTCACCACCGTCGGCTTGGGCGTGCTTCCGATGCTTTGCACGCCCACTATCTGCAGCATAGCTATCACCAAGATCCTCATCGATGGCGGCGCCGGTCTCAATGTGCTCTCTGTGGAGGCTTTTAGCCTTCTTCACGTACCACTATAACGGCTCCGCCCCAGCAAGCCCTTCTTCGGGGTCGGCGGCGACTCCACCAGCCCCTTGGGGCAGATCCGCCTTCCTGTGACCTTCGGCACTCGTGACAACTATCGCACCGAGCTGATCGACTTCGACATCACCCGCATTGGCCTCCCATACAACGCCATCCTCGGATACCCGGCTCTGGCTCAGTTTATGGCGGCAACCCATCCAGCCTACAACCTCATGAAGATGCCCGGGAGCAAGGACGTCCTCACCATAGTTGGGGACACCAAGGAGGCTCTGATGGCGCTCAAGTTTGCCCTCAAAACCTCCGTGATAGTGCTACCTCTTGAACACTGCGTTGGATTTCCTTGAAGAGGAAAGGATGATGCAGCAAAGTAGCGTAAGTATTCCCTCAGTTTTTGAGAACCAAGGTATCAATCCAGTAGGAGGTTACGCGTGAGTCCCTCGTACCTACACAAAGAAAATAACTCCTCGCAACCAACGCGAATAGGGGTTGTCAATCCCTTCACGGTCACTTACGAGAGTGAGATCTGATAGATATGATAGATAATATTTTTGGTACTTTTGGTATAAAGATGCAAAGTAAAAATAAAAAGCAAAGTAAAAAGCAACGCAATAATAAAGTGATGGAAGATTAATATGATGAGAATAGACCCAGGGGCCATAGATTTCACTAGTGGCTTCTCTCAAGAGCATAAGTATTTTACGGTGGGTGAACGAATTACTGTTGAGCAATTGACATAATTGAGCATAGTTATGAGAATAGCTACGTATGATCATGTATATAGGCATCACGTCCGAGACAAGTAGACCGACTCTTGCCTGCATCTACTACTATTACTCCACTCATCGACCGCTATCTAGCATGCATCTAGAGTATTAAGTTCAAGAAAATAGAGTAACGCCTTTAGCAAGATGACATGATGTAGAGGGATAAATTCATGCAATATGATAAAAACCCCATCTTGTTATCCTCGATGGCAACAATACTATACGTGCCTTGCTGCCCCTACCGTCACTGGGAAAGGACACCGCAAGATTGAACCCAAAGCTAAGAACTTCTCCCATTGCAAGAAAAACCAATCTAGTAGGCCAAACCAAACTGATAATTCAAAGAGACATGTAAAGATAACAATCATACATAAAAGAATTCAGAGAAGATTCAAATATTGTTCATAGATAATCTTGATCATAAACCCACATGTCGGTGTACTAGAATAGGGGTACCCTAGTATCCCGAACTGCGACGGGCAGATTGCAAAGACACGCGGCAAGGCTTGCCTGGTGACCGCCAAGGTCCTCTGAGGTTCCTTTGGAGCCATTCAAGAACAAAGTATTTAAGCCAAGGAGACAAGGCCCCGGCAAGAGGAGCTTGCCGAGAAGGCCACTCAAGGCACGCAGAAGACAAGACCCCGGCAAGAGGATCTTGCCGGGAAGGCTCGGTGAGCGACAAGCTTCCGGACTCGACAAGGATTCAGCCGCGGCAAGGCGCTTGCCGCGGGAGGCAACCACTATTTATCTCCACTCCAGCTCATCCACCAACGTGTCGCCATGGGACCATTCCAGGCGCGCGTGTCAAGAGGTTGTGCGGCCAGCGGAGAGCAGCGGTAAGCGGCGCTGACAAGATTGCCATCGTGGCAGGCGGTGGCGCTCCTGACGGTCCCTGTTGCACTGTTTAGGCGACATGGACGGGCATTTAATGCTTTTGTCCCTTGTCGTCAGAGTTAGGTAGAATACACTGTACAAGTAGATGTACCAACCGCTACTCATTTTCCCTTTTTGCCCTTGTCTACGTTACGACCTGTTGGTGACCCCTTGAGCATATAAAAGGAGGCCCATGTGCAACGTAGAGGGGGGTTCAGCTCATTCGAAACCAGAGACACTCATACTATGTCTTGTAGCTCCCATGGCTCTCTAGCAAGAACACAATACAATCAGACAAGCAGCAGTAGGAGTATTATCTCCGGAGAGCTCGAAGCTGGGTAACTGCTCGTGTGCCGCCTCGATCTGCTCTTCATGCGACCTCCGCCCCACCGAATCGAAGGGGCTCGGTCCGCCGTCCCATAGGTGTTCGTGGGTCCGATCAGCTTCCCGACATCTTTGGCGCGCCTGTAGGGCGCCGAGGCTGTGTGAACCTGATCCAGCGTTCACACGAGCAACATCTTCATCATCTTCATCAACATGCCACCGAAGAAGAAGGCTTCGGCGGCAGCAGAGCCGTCCACGTCGGTCCCGCCGCCACCAGAGCAAACGGGTGGCGGGGTAGACGCCGGTGGAAGAACGGGCGTCGACGAGGGAGCTCATGATGCTGCCAAGTCCAAGGACAAGGCCGCGAAAACCTCGGCGTCCGTACATGCACCGCGCCCGTCTCAGGAGCCGCGGGACCGACAGCGTCATGGTATTCATAGTACCATATGCTCGTTGGATCAAGATCGAGCTGGTGGATCCCGAGGCCCTCAAGACCAGCTTGCATGCCAACATGCTGGCGCAAGCGAGGCACGGTCGCCTGGACGGGATACTGCTCCTTCTAACATAGTTAGAAGTCCGAGCATATCCCGCTCCTCGCACCGTTCGCCATTGCCACCCACCACTCCAGCGGAAGCCTTGGCGAGAGCTCAACTGCTCCTAGACTACCCTCCAACAGCCGAAAAGGTCGACGAATGGAGGGCCACCATCCAGAGTCTCATCGGCTTTGCCAACGGCGATGCTCCGGGGCAACCAACTACATCGCTGCCGCGGCAAGACGACAAGGCACGAGCCGGTGGCGACGAAACTTGTGGGGGTGCAACCACCATGCACTCTCCACCTGAAGGTCAAGATCACCAACTCGTCGGATCCACCTCGACAGCGACTCCACCGCGTCATCGGATCCACGAGCTCGCCGTGATCAGCGCCAAGTTCTTCAGGAACGGCAACAAGAAGACGCTCGAACTCGCATCGAGCGCCGAAGAGAAGCGCGACGTCAATCCGACCAGCGCGCTGGGCCCTCTGTCGATATGCATGCGCCAGGGGAACCAGGAGACTTGCCGTACGCGGTAGGTTGCCCTGCGTTCACTCGTGAGCTGCGGCAAGTCCAAAGGGCCCAAAGAAGAAAAATTTCAAGCCGACGCGTGCAGAGAAGTACGATGGCAGGACACATCCGTCGGAGTTCCTCAGCATCTACACCATTGCGGTGCAAGCTGCGGGGGGACGAGACGACAAAATCCTCGCCAACTACTTCCCAATCGGTACTCAAGCCCAATGTCGATCTTGGCTCATGCACTTGCGGACAGCTCCATATCCTCTTGGCAGATGTATGCCATCAGTTTGTCGGCGCCTTCACAGCGGCCACAAGCCTCATGGCTAAGAGAGCGACCTTCATCCGCCGCCCGAAGGAAGGAGAGTCTTTGCGCAAGTTCATTCAGAGATTCAGCCGTGTGCACTACAACATCCCAGATGTCCACCCTGCCGCGGTGATCAGCGCGTTTCATCAAAACGTGTGGAACCGCAGGATGAGAGAAGAGATGGCGATGTGCAAAGTCAAGGACGTCAGTGAGCTGTATGCCTTGGCCGACAAGTGTGCACGTGCTGAGGAAGGGAGGAGACTCCCAGGAGAGAATGCAGAAGCAGGATCTGATAGTGAGGAGACCGCCCCGGCAAAGAAGAGCCGGCGACGGAACAACAGAAGGAAGAAGAGCAAAGAGGTGCTAGTTGTCGAGCAGTCCGGCAACGGTGGTGCCGCCAAGAAAGCCAAGGTTGGTGGCTCCGGCAAGGAGGTTGCCGCTGGCACCGACTGCCAGCCTGTGGCGGCCGCCGACAAGCAGGACAGCTCCAACAAGCAGTACTGCAAGATCCACCGCACCAAGGGCCATGACCTCCAGAGCTGCAAGAAGGTCGAGCAGCTTGTTGAACAGCAGAAAGCTGAGTACGAGCGGCGCGACAAGGAGAAGGCCTAGGAAGGTGCTGGGGGAGTTAGCAAGAAGCGACCCGGCCGAGGAGGACGCCGCGGCAAGGCCAAGCAGCGACAAGGAGATAGACCTCCCCGCGGCCGCGACAAGGATGAAGACGACGACGACGATGAAGATATGGAAGACGACGAGACCGACGAGCAGGCGTTCCAGAAAGCCACAGATGTCCTCTGCATTGATGGCGGTGCTTCTCTGCATACTTCACACCGCCAACTCAAGCAATGGATGCGGGAAGTTATTGCAGCTGAACCATCCATTGAGTCACGCAAGCCGCTGAAACGGTCCAGCACGCCTATCATCTTTGATATTGAGGATCACCCTGATCACATAACTGCGGTCGGGTGCTTGCCGATGTTGGTTTCACCAACTATCCGCAACCTCAAGGTCACCAAGATGCTAGTTGACGGCGGGGCCGGCTTGAACCTGATCTCCTCCGCGGTGCTCCAGAAACTCCAAATCCCTGACAGCGAGCTCGAAGAGACTGGCACATTCCAAGGAATCAATCCGGGAAGGAGCAAGCCGAAGGGGAGGATCACGTTGCCGGTAACATTTGGCAGCGAGCTAAACTTCAGAACTGAGAGGGTCACGTTCGACGTTGCTGATTTTCCATTGCCTTACAATGGGATACTTGGTCGTCCAAAGACTTGCCAAGTTCATGGCAGCCTCTCATTATGCATACAACTTACTCAAGATGCCAGGCCCGATAAGTGTCATTTCTGTCCATGGCGACAAGAAGGATGCTCTTATCTGCGCCGACAAGATTTACCGGGAGGCAGCAGCTGCAACAGATAGCAAGTCACTTGCCGCTGAAGCTCCCAGAGGGAAGAAGAAAGCCAAGACCAAGTCCGGCAAGAGATCTGATGCCCACTCCGGCAAGCGCACCTCTTCGGAGTGCTGCGCTACCGTCGAGGACGCACCATCGAGCTCCACCGGCAAGTGCAAGAAGACGATGGCAGCTCCACCAAAAACCAAGAAGGTGCCCGCCAATGAGGACGGCACTGGTGGTACCTTTACCATCAGTGCCACTCTCGACCCTAAATAGGAAGGCGCGCTCGTTGCTTTCCTGCGGGCAAACGTCGACGTGTTTGCATGGCAACCGTCTGACATCCCCGGTGTTCCCAGGAAAGTAATTGAGCATCACCTAGCTGTCAGTCCTCATCGCGCCCGTCAAGCGTAAAGTCGAAGCGAGCGGTGGAGCGCCAAGAATTCATTGCGAAGAGATCAAGAAATTGGAAGCAGCAGGCCTTGTCGAGGAGTGCTCCATCCTATGTGGTTGGCCAATCCAGTAGTCGTCACGAAGGCAAATGGGAAATGGAGACTTTGTATCGACTTCACAAATGTTAATAAAGCTTGTCCCAAAGACCCATTTCCCTTGCGCGCATCGACCAGATTGTTGACTCACACGCTGGATGTGATTTGCTTTCATTTCTTGATGCATACTCAGATATCATCAGATCTTCATGGCGAAGAGGATGAGGAGAAACCGCATTCATCACCCCATGTGGCACATACTGTTTTGTACGGATCCCTTTTGGGCTAAAAATGCTGGTTCAACATTTGCAAGAGTAGTCCATGACGCTTTTGAGCCACAAATGCACGTAAATGTAGAAGCCTACATGGATGACATAGTGGTCAAGAGCAAGGACAAAGCAACTCTGGTTCAAGATTTAGATGAGACCTTTGCAAATCTGCGCAAGATCAACCTCAAGCTCAACCCCGAGAAGTGCGTGTTCGAGTCCTTCCGCAAGCTACTCGGGTTCTTCGTGGTCTCAGCGGGAATTGAAGCCAATCCCGACAAGATCAAGGCCATTGAGCAGATTGAAGCACCAAAGCGCCAAGGATGTACGAAGACTTGCCGGTTGCGTGGCTGCTCTCAAGCAGGTTTATCTCTAGGTTCTGCTGAACGCGCCGCCATTTTTCAAGATTTTGAAAAGGCAGGTCCAATGAAATGGACTCGGCGGAGGCTGCGCTGCAGACTTAAAGAGGTACTTGTCCTCCACTCCAATACTTGTGGCACCTAAGCCACAAGAGAAGTTGTTGTATATAGCGGCAACCAATCAAGTGGTTAGTGCTGCGTTAGTAGCGTAAAGGAGGCGACGATGAGCCGGCAACCAAGGCAGATGCATCCAGCGACAAGCGTGGGGCTTCACCGACAAGCTCTGGTCCCGACAAGGACGAATCTGCAGCGCAGCGAGAAGATCTGAAAAGGATGGTGCAGCGCCAAAGGTACTTTGTCGGTTCCCTTCACAGGGGCTAGGTCAAGGTACTCTGGTGTGCAGAAATTGCTTTTCGGCCTCCTCATGGCCTCGAGAAAGCTGCGCCATTACTTCCAAGCACATGAGATAACAGTCGTCACTCGCTTTCCCCTGAAGAGAATATTGCAAAATCCAGAAGCAACAGGCAGGATTGTCGAGTGGGCACTGGAATTGTCAAGCTTTGGCCTCAAGTTTGAAAGCACTTCAACTATCCAAAGCAGAGCATTGGCAGAGTTCATAGCAGAATGGACGCCAACGCAGGATGAAGAAATTCCAGAGACGAGCATCCCCGTCAAGGAGGCAAGCAAAGAATGGCTGATGTACTTTGATGGTGCCTTCTCGCTGCAAGGCGCGCCCGGGCGCATCGCTTGTCTTATCCCACCGGAGAGCACCTCAAGTACATATTCCAGATGCACTTCCCCAAGGAGCAAGCAACAAACAATACAACAGAGTATGAAGGTTTGCTTGCCGGTCTCAGAATCACAGTAGACCTTGGGATCAAGAAGCTCATTGTCAGGGGTGACTCGCAGCTTGTCGTCCGCCAAGTCAACAAAGATTATCAGAGTCCGTTGATGGAAGCCTACGTTGATGAAGTGAGAAAGCTCGAAGAGCACTTTGACGGCCTGCAGATGGAACATGTTCCAAGAGCTCAAAATGATATTGCTGATGGCCTGTCAAAGTGCGCCGCACTCAAGTTACCTGTGGAGCCAGGGATTTTTGTGCTCAAGCTGACTCAACCAACTGTAACGCCATCAACTGGACAGAACAAGAAGAGGAAGTTGATTTCTGGTGACTACTTCCCGGCTGAGCTTCCCGAAGCCGCCGCCGCGAAGATTCCCAAGCTCAACACCAAAAATGCTGAGGAGCAGTCTTGCTCCGACAAGCCCTAGGGTTTGTTTTGCTGAAGCGACGCCCCGACAAGTTTTTTCTCCGCAAGCTTGCCGGGAACATCAAGCTCCGCCGAGCCGCAGGTTCTTGCCGAGAAGCGGATGTTCCCACAGCAGCATATGTGCCTTTAGTCCTTGTTATCGAGCCACAAGCTCCAAAGATGGGCACAAAGAGATTGTCCATTTCCTTGAGACGGAGAACTTCCCAAGAGCAAGAAGAAGCGGAGAGAGTAGCCCGGCAGTCAAGTATGTACCAGTTTGTCGACAAAGACGCTGTATGTAAGAAGACTCAACGGTGTGAAATTGAAGTGTATTCACGGGAAGATGGATGAAGCTGCTGACAGAGATACACGGAGGCATATGTGGTCACCACATTGGCGAAGAGCACTTGCCGCAAAGCTTTCCGGCAAGGTTTCTTCTGGCCGACAGGCCTCCGTGATGCAACCGCACAAGTAACCAAGTGTGAAGCGTGCGTTCTATTCCAAGCAGATACACCAGCCAGCTCAAGCTCTCCGCACGATCCCTTTATCCCGCCATTTTCGGTTTGGGGCTCGACATTCTCGCCCCTTTCCCGAAGCTGTCGGGGCTTTGAGTACTTGTACGCTGTAATCGACAAGTTCACAAAGTGGCCGGAAGTGGAAGCGATGAGGACGGTCACAGACAGTCAAGATCAAGTTCTTCAGGTCGATTGTTTGCCGTTTCGGGATTCCGAACAGGGTCATCACCGACAACGGCACACAGTTCACGAGCCGCACCTTCATGCAGTACGTCCAAGATCTTGGCGCCGAGGTCTGCTTTGCTTCTGTTGCTCATCCAAGAAGCAACGGTCAAGCAGAGAGGGCAAATGCTGAAGTGCTGCGTGCTCAAGACCAGAACTTTCGATAGGCTGCACAAGTGCGGAAGGAACTGGATTGAGGAACTGCCGGTGGTTCTTTGGTCGATCAGGACGACGCCAAATCGAGCCACTGGCCAGACACCTTTCGCTCTAGTCTATGGAGCAGAGGCAGTTCTCCCCACGGAACTCAGATACGGGTCACCTCGAGTACTCGCTTATGATGAGCTTGAGCAAGAGCAGCTGCGACAAGATGACGCGCTGCTCCTTGAGGAGGATCGTCTTCAGGCCGCTGTACGAGCTGCTCGTTACCAGCAGGCTTTGCGTCTCTATCACAGCCGCAGAGTTAGTGCCAGAAGCCTCGAGGAAGGCGACCTTGTTCTTCGGCACGTTCAGTCCGCCAAGAATTCCAACAAGTTGACGCCGAAGTGGGAAGGCCCTTATCGGGTGAAACAAGTCACTAGGCCTGGTGCTGTCCACCTTGAGACCGAAGATGGCATTCCGGTGAGCAACTCCTGGAACATTGAACATCTTCGTAAGTTTTACTCAGAGGGCGCGTTGTTTGGAACCTGTTCCGGCAACCACCTTTTGTACAAGTCTTGCTGAAGTTGCATGTAATCCTTTGTACAAAGCCGGGCGCAGACCCCGTGCATAAGTAAAGCTCATGTGTTGCGCACAACTTGTCAATTTAATGCTTTCATCATTTTGCATGTATTATCTGACATTTTGTGCAGCATCCACCCCCAGTAAGCAATAACGAGCCACAATGCTCCATAACTTTATTTTCTCTTCTTTCTCTTTCTCAAAGAAAGGAAGGTTCCCTCGCACACAAGTTAACCAGGGGGAAGGAGAAGATAATGCCATGGACCAAGCATCGCTCGAGGAAGTTTTGCCTTACCGGGAAGCAAACGACAGAAAAGCTAAGTTGCCAAAGTTTGAGCAATCTGTTTTTAAATCTTTAAGTTATATTCCTCGAACGATAGTACTTTGTATGGAAAACTCAGCGCGGAGGAACCAACTCAGTAGTTGGTCGCGCCCTTACTTTGTTTCGAGTCCGCCAACAACGTAAGTGAGCTGCAACTGGTTGCGACAAGGTTGTTTGTCGGAAGCGGCACCGCCAAAGAAGTTGCCGACGTTCAAGACTCAGCACTCATGCAAAGGTGTCCGCTACCGACAAGTTCCCTAAAAGCGAGGGCACAAAATACAAAGGAAGGAATCAAGTAAAGGAAATAACATTGCAATCATTGCCTAAGATAGAGTTATATTACAAAATAGCTTGTCGCAGATCTAATAAATTGTTCTCCTAAGCATGATCGGCAGCGACAAAGGAAAGATAAAATTGGCGGCCTAATTCACGCGGGTCGCCATCAACCGCTTGATCTTGCCCACCTTGTCCACAATGGGTGTGACAAGGGCTTTGAGCGCCCACATCGGCATCCGTGGCAGGGATCCGAGGACGCCGCTGAGGTTGAGGCCTGGATTGCGGAAGGCCACCTTCATGAACACCTTCCGAGAGCTCCAGACAGATCGGGCGCGATTCTCGGCCAGCTGCTTCGGGATCTCTTCCCGGAGTCGCTGGAGAGCCGTCACCACGCCCTTGAGGAACAAGCTGAGCTTGGCGCTGGGTTGGAGTCGCTCGTCGGAAGAGTACCCAAGATCCACCATCCCCAGCTCCATCAGCTCCTTGTCGATGGCGACGGCGATATTCAATAGACCTTCAGTCCAGTGCTCCACATTCTCCCTGAAGGTGCTCTGGGCGGCAGTAGCACTCGCCAGCAGCGCCTCGTCGGCCTTGATCTTCTCCAACAGGCCCACCTCACGCTCCTTGGCGCCGCCCGGCCCTCGTGATCAGAGTGGTCAGCTTCAGCTCAAGATCTGCTTTGAGTCCTTGGCGGGCTGAGCTCCTTGCTCCTCTCGGCGAGACAGCCCTGCAGCTCGCCAAGAGTGTAGGCGCCCTTTCTCGCCGTGCTTGAGTGCAGCAAGCTCCTCGCCGCTCTTCCGAGATTAGCCTCCACCTGCGCCACCTTCGCCTCCAACTCTTTCTTGGCGGCCTCGGCAGCTGCGGTAGCATCCTTTGCTTCCTTAAGAGCCCCGCCAAGTGACTCTCGCGACAAGCTCCTCCTCGTGGCTGTCAAGGTTGATCTTCCGCTGCGCCACCGCCTTCCTGCGCTGGATAGCTTCTCGGCAGCGAGCCGCTGCTACTCTTCAACCTCTCGCCTTCTCGAGGATGAAGGCTTTGCACGCTCAACAATTTGCTCCCGCCTCCTCGCTAAGGACCGGAGAGCTTCTGGTTGATTCCCGAGCTCCTCCGCGCTTCTCTATGTTCTGCCCCGCCTTTGCGCATAAGCGCTTCCGTGATTCCAGTTTGGCTTGCGGTAGCGCGGTAGAGCGACAACAGCTTCTTCAGCAGCTGCTCCTCCTCAGACTCGCCGCTGCTGCTGCTTGGCGCGTCAACCAGCGACAGCCCAACGGAGGCGAGTAGCTCTTCATCAAAGGTCTCTCCTTCGACCGGCGCCCTGGAGCTCGATGCCCAGGGGAGCTTGATGAAGACGCCATCGCCGGCCTTCAGATAGGCGCCTGGCCGGGCTCTTGAGCTCGACGCTGCACCGATGGCGGAGGGATCGGCGGTCGGCGAAGCGCCTGGCGCCTCCGCGCCTCGTGGTCGTCGGCAGGATCGCAGACCCTCGCCAGCCTTTGCGGCGGCAGCCTTGGCGGCCTCTTCGCCGGCGGTCCTATCGGCGCCAGCCTCTTCCTCCATTGTGGTGACGTCATCAGTGTTGCCGCGCGCGTCCTCCTCGCCGGCGACCTCAGTCTCCATCGGCTCTGCGGCGGATGGATCTGACGACCAGACAAAGAAAGAACAGTCAAGCAAATGTTCGAAAAGAAAAATAGAAGAAAAAGAACCCAAGGGAAATTTTCACACAAGAAGAATACCAGCTATGGGATCTGCAGCCATGCTCTCGACCACCGGAGGATCACTGGTGCTGTCCCTTGCCGGAGAAGTCTCCCTTGCCGGAGAACGCTCCCTTGCCGGAGAATCCTCCCTTGGCGGTGTAGTCGAAGCAGATGGTATTTCGGGAGCGGCTTCCGGGCACTCCTGATGAGGCTGCTCTGCTCCTACACAAACCAACAGTCAGATATCAACAAAGAAAGAGCACCCATGCACGCCTAACAGTAAGAAGTAAACCATATACTTACTACTGGGCCAGCCGGGGTTGCTTTGAGGAAGGTTGCGGGTCCGCAAGGGGTCTCAGACGCGCCTCCTGTTGCCTACGGGGATCGCCTCGATGACGACCACCGGGTCTTGGCTCTCTTCGACGCCTGGGCCAGCGTCCTGAAAAAGGAAAGAGTTCAAAATGAAGCAAATCAGATGCAAGACGAAGCAACAAAATTGAAGAAACACAAGCACAATATAGAAGCTTACTCTTCTTCTTCCTCATCGGAGCTGAGCGCAGAGAGGTCAAATTCCGGCTCGCCTCCGGTGCGACGAGGTGGAGGAGAAGGTTCCCTCGACCGCTTGGCGGGGGTGGCAGCGGTGGCCTGGGAGGATCCCGCCTCAGTTGTTGCAGCGGTGTGGGGTGCTCAGCAACATGATGCTTGCCGCTTGGTGGAAGCTGCTCGCGGGCCGCTGGCTGTTGGCCTGTCTGCCGCCTGCCTCGTCTCCACCTTGCGGAGACGCTTTTCTGGTGGAGCCGGGGCTCCGCTTTGCAAGTTGCTAGATGGTGGGGAAGAAGCGCCTCGGCGGTTCACTCGACTCGGCCGGTTCGCAAGCTCTTCCTCGCCGCGAACTCCTTCGCTCGACAAGGCTTGCCGCCCTGCCTCCACGGTGAACCCGATTCGCGGTAGCAGCAGCTGCTGCCGCCTCCTCCAGCCTGGTGGCGATGCGCTGCATCTCGTCGTCGATGGTGTCGCCGGTGAGCCTCTTCTGCTCGTCGGGGCGGATCGGCATTTCTTCCAAGCTGTCGAAGAACTGCCGCACAACGTCGTCCGCAGGCTCTTGCCAGGTTGGAACGATCCCATGCGAATCGCACAACGGCATCATTGCACGGATGCGGTCGAGCGAAGAGTTGTTGCACAATGGGATGACTCCCCTCGGCAACCTAAACCACTCGGGGTGATCGGGGTCGTGCTTGAACAGCTCCAGCAGCATCACATCCAACTCCAAGACAGTGAAATTGAAGTTGAGGCCCGGGCGCAGCCTCATGATGTCCGCCGCATTTTGGAACTCCCATGCGGGTCTCCTCCTCTCCTGCAAGGGAGCGATGCGGCGGGGAAGGAAATCTGCGCCAACGGCGCCTACGGTGAGTCCGGCAAGCCTGGGGCGCAAGATACGGGTCACAGCAATCTTCAATCTAGCATCTTCCGGCGCCAAGTTGCTCCAATCGTTGCCGCGACTATTGGAGTTTGGCGCTGGGCGTCGAAGAATGCGGGTTCTCCTCAACGATCCAACACCAATCGGCTCTCCACTCCTCCCATTTGCTGCGGAGCTCTCCTTCCAGATAGGCTTCTTTCTTGCCGATCCTTGAGATCCAAGCAATCCCTTCGCAAGTGGTTCTCTCTCTCGACGCGGGCATGAAGAAGTGGCGGAAGAGGGCTACGTTTGGGTGGATTTCGACAAAGTTTTCGCAAAGGTGTGCGAAAACTGCCATGGTCGAGACAACATTGGGGTGAAATCAAGGAGGCGAAGCCCGTATGTGTTCATGATATCGCAGAAAAATTAGAGAAGGCGGCAGAGCCCGCATAGAACAAAAGCCAAGAAAGGGTACCCAGTTGGGGCTAATTCGAAGCAGCGGCAGGGAGTACTTCGTGCGCTGGATGCTTCGCGTCTCCGTCGACGTAACAGGTAGTAGTTCTCCTCGGCTCCCTTGCGGCGAAGCTGGGGGGAAGACGGCCCGCTCCTTTCGCAGCGCCGCGAGCCGCTGCGCCTCGGCTGACTTCACGCCCTTCCCCTTATCGGCTTTCGGAGCCATGGCGGAGGCGGTGGAGGAGACCGACGGCGTTGATGGCGCTGGCGGCGATAGGGGGTGGAGCGCTGCTCTCTTCAGACTAGAGAAGAAGGGGTGAGCGGCGGTGGTTTTCGAGATTAGACAGCAAATGGCAAGGTGGGCGACCTGCCCCTGTTTCCCCTGTTTATAAGGAGGGAGAGGGGGCGGACGTTCCGCTTTTCCAAATAAAGAAACCCCCCACGATCTCTCCCACGACGCCACGTTCGACGCGTGCTGTTCGTGGGGGACGTGGTGGGTCCGGGGCAAGTTACGGTGTGATCTAGGCCGCGCATGCCCGTGCACTGTTTTGGGCCTGGCCCAACAGCGCTCGGCACCGTGTGTGGCCCAGGCCCGGGGGCTCCTGTCGGTGTACTAGAGTAGGGGTACCCTAGTATCCCGAACTCGTGCACGGGCAGTTGCAGCACCCCGCGGCAAGGCTTGCCTGGTGACCGCCAAGGTCCTCCGTGGTTCCTTTGGAGCCATTCAAGAACAAAGTATTTAAGCCAAGGAGACAAGGCCCCGGCAAGAGGAGCTTGCCGGGAAGGCCACTCAAGGCACGCAGAAGACAAGACCCCGGCAAGAGGATCTTGCCGGGAAGGCTCGGTGAGCGACAAGCTTCCGGACTCGACAAGGATTCAGCCACGGCAAGGCGCTTGCCGCGGCAGGCAACCACTCTTTATCTCCACTCCAGCTCATCCACCAACGTGTCGCCATGGGACCATTCCAGGCGCGCGTGTCAAGAGGCTGTGCGGCCAGCAGAGAGCAGCGGTAAGCGGCGCTGACAAGATTGCCATCGTGGCAGGCGGTGGCGCTCCTAACGGTCCCTGTTGCACTGTTTAGGTGACATGGACGGGCATTTAATGCTTTTGTCCCTTGCCGTCAGAGTTAGGTAGAATACAATGTACAAGTAGCTGTACCAACCGCTACTCATTTTCTCTTTTTGCCCTTGTCTACGTTACCACCTGTTGGTGACCCCTTGAGCATATAAAAGGAGGCCCATGCAAGCGAGAGGGGGGTTCAGCTCATTCAAACCGTAGACACTCATACTAGGTCTTGTAGCTCCCATGGCTCTCTAGCAAGAACACAATACAATCGCACAAGCAGCAGAGGAGTATTATCTCTCCGAAGAGCTCTGAAGCTGGGTAAAATGCTCGTGTGCTTCGCCTCGATCTGCTCTTCGTGCGACCTCCGCCCCCCACCAAACCGAAAGGGGCTCGGTCCGCCGGTCCCATAGGTGTTCGTGGGTCCGATCAGCTTCCCCGACACCACAATTCATCGATCTCAACAAACACACCGCAAAAAGAAGATTACATCGAATAGATCTCCACGAGAGAGGGGGAGAACATTGTATTGAGATCCAAAAAGAGAGAAGAAGCCATCTAGCTACTAACTATGGACCCGAAGGTATGAAGTAAACTACTCACACTTCATCAGAAATGCTATGGTGATGATGTAGAAGCCCTCCGTGGTGGATTCCCCTTCCGGCGGAGCTCCGGAACAGGCCCCAAGATGGGTTCTCGTGGGTACAGAATGTTGCGGCGGTGGAATTAGGTTTTTGGCTCCGTATCTGATCGTTTCAGAGTACATAGGTATATATAGGAGAAAGAAGTACGTCGGTGGAGTTTCATGGGGCCCACGAGGGTGGGGGCGCGCCCCTACCTCGTGCCCACCTCGTGGCTTTCTTGACGTAAGGTCCAAGTCTCCTGGGTCATATTCGGTGAGAAAATCACGTTCCTGAAGGTTTCATTCCGTTTGGACTCCATTTGATATTCTGTATTGCCGAAACACTGAAATAGGAAAAAAACAGCAATTCTGGGCTGGGCCTCCGCTTAATAGGTTAGTCCCAAAAGTAATATAAAAGTGGAAAATAAAGCCCAATATGGTCCAAAACAGTAGATAATATAGCATGGAGCAATCAAAAATTATAGATACGTTGGAGACGTACCAGGCATCCCAAGCTTAATTCCTGCTCGTCCACGAGTAGGTAAATGATAAAAACAGAATTTTTGATGCGGAGTGCTACTTGGCATAATTTCAATGTAATTGTTCTTAATTGTGGTATGAATATTCAGATCCGAAAGATTCAAGACAAAAGTTTAATATTGACATAAAAATAATAATACTTCAAGCATACTAACAAAGCAATTATGTCTTCTCAAAATAACATGGCCAAAGAAAGTTATCCCTCGAAAATCATATAGTCTGGCTATGCTCTATCTTCACCACACAAAGTATTTAAATCATGCACAACCCCGATGACAAGCTAAGCAATTGTTTCATAATTTTGACATTTTCAAAACTTTTTCAATCTTCGCGCAA
This sequence comes from Aegilops longissima, assembly GCA_021605205.1. Classification (NCBI taxonomy): domain Eukaryota; kingdom Viridiplantae; phylum Streptophyta; class Magnoliopsida; order Poales; family Poaceae; genus Aegilops; species Aegilops longissima. The sequence continues at coordinate 390,466,447 of CM038682.1, forward strand.
TACATGAGCGTGAGCCATGGATATAGCACTATATGTGGAATAGAATGGTGGTTGTGGAGAAGACAAAAAAGGGGAAGATAGTCTCACATAACCTAGGCGTATTAACGGGCTAATGAGATGCCCATTAATAGATATCAATGTGAGTGAGTAGGGATTGCCATGCAACAGATGCACTAGAGCTATAAGTATATGAAAGCTCAACAAAAGAAACTAAGTGGGTGTGCATCCAACTCGCTTGCTCACGAAGACCTAGGAAATTTGAGGAAGCCCATCATTGGAATATACAAGCCAAGTTCTATAATGAAAAATTCCCACTAGTATATGAAAGTGACAAAATGAGAGACTCTCCATCATGAAGATCATGGTGCTACTTTGAAGCACAAGTGTGGTAAAAGGATAGTAACATTGTCCCTTCTCTCTTTTTCTCTCATCATTTTTTTTATTTGGGCCTTTTCTCTTTTTTTATGGCCTCTTTTTTTTCGTCCGAAGTCTCATCCCGACTTATGGGGGAATCATAGTCTCCATCATCCTTTCCTCACTTGGGACAATGCTCTAAAAATGATGATCATCACACTTTTATTTTTCTTACAACTCAACAATTACAACTCGATACTTAGAACAAAATATGACTCTACATGAATGCCTCCGGCGGTGTACCGGGATATGCAATGAATCAAGAGTGACATGTATGAAAGAATTATGAACGGTGTCTTTGCCACAAATACTATGTCAACTACATGAGCATGCTAGCAATATGACAATGATGGAGCGTGTCATAATAAACAGAACGGTGGAAAGTAGCATGGCAATATATCTCAGAATGGCTATGGAAATGCCATGATAGGTAGGTATGGTGGCTGTTTTGAGGAAGGTATATGGTGGGTGTATGCTACCGGCGAAAAGTGCGCAGTATTTGAGAGGCTAGCAATGGTGGAAGGACGAGAAAAGTGCGTATAATCCATGGACTCAAAATTAGTCATAAAGAACTCATATACTTATTGCAAAAATCAAGAAGTCATAAAGAACTCATATACTTATTATAGAGGTTCATGGCAATTTGGGAGGCTTGATAAGCAAGTGGTAGGTAACGCGACAAAGCGATAGAACGAAGCAATTAGCATAGCAATGATAGTAATGAGATCCAAGGTGACGGTCATCTTGCCTGAAATCCCGCTAGGAAGAAGAAGGAGTCCATGAAGAAGATGAACGGGAGTAGTCGAACGAATCCACACAATCACAACATTACCGGAACTAAGAAGCAATACCGGAAAGAAACAAAAAACGTGGTAAATGCACAAGCATAAACATGGCATGATGCACAATCAAGTATGATGCATGTCCGGTTTAATGAGGCATGGCATGGCAAAGTGCAACAAACAATGCTACAAGTTAAGTGGAGCTCAATATGCAACGAGTTGCATATTGACAAAACACCACATTGACATATTTAGTTTAATCTCGTTTAAGCTACCAAACAATGTTAAAATGTTGTTAAACATGGCAATATGTGAAGCATAAATAAACTACCTATCTAGGCAAGTTTAAATGAGGCCGGAACAACAAACAACAATTCTGGAAAATCCTCATATGCGTATTTCGAATTTGGTACTGTTCTGCCCTAAAACATATTTTATTGTTGTTAAACAGGAAAATAAAGTCCACCATGTTAAACTAGGCATTTTTCCACCCCCATCTACATATAAAGTTTATTAAATTCGGAGCTACGGTTATTTAGTTATGAAATAAATCATTTTAACATGGCATTTATGAAAATTAAAGCAAACAGCGAGTTAAACATTTTAAACATGGATGAAAGTTGGATATTGTGAAACTAGATGAAAAACTAAGCATTTTTCATATATAAATTATTTACATATGATGCACGGTTGTGGAGTTATTATATGCATGATGCTTGAGGGTTTTTCTGTAAAACTGCAGTCTCTGGATAATTGGACAAATTCGCAGAACGAAAAAAAACACCTACGGGCCGAATCTGGAGCTATAGTACTGGGCGGCTCACCAGGCCTCATGGGCCGGTTGATGAAGGAGGCCCGACAAGGGTGCGCGGCTGGGCTTGGAGGTTGCTGGCCCAGGCACTAGAGGCGCGGTCAACGCTCGGAACAGGCGAGCTGCTGCTCTCGTTTCTGAAGAACACAAGCAGAGCAGCAGCGGGAGGTCCTGGCGACGGAATCGACGGGAACCGGACGGAACGGGCGGAACGGAGCGCGGGTAGGCGCCGGGGTCCAAATCCGGCAAGGGGAGGCGCATCCTCGCGAGGCTGATACCTCCAGCCTCCTTCGCGAGGCGGGTCCCTCCAACCTCCCTCGCGAGGCTGATCCTGCCAGCGGTCCTCGCGAGGTCGGTCACGCCACCCTTGGCGAGGGCCGCGGTCTTCCCAGCGTCCTGTGTTTCTTCCTCCTCCTCGGCCGTAGCCTCGATCGGTGCGGTCGGGGCATTGAGCGATTCACCCTTCTCGCACGGCTCTGAGCTCTTGACACTCGTTGGTGTTGTGGGTGTGGAGGTCATGGTACACACAGTACCGACTACCCTTGGAAGACTCAGGCTGATCCCTGCATCGCTTGGTATCTGGTTCTGCCGCGAGCACGGCAGCCCCCTTGCGCTTCACGTCCTTGACCTTGGGCTTCTTCTCTTCTGGGTCAGCAGCCGACAGCTCAAGGAGGGAAAGGCGTCCTTCCTCTACCCTGGCGCACTTGGACGCCAAGTTGAACAGCTCCAAGGATGTGCACAGGTCTTCATGCATCGTCAGCTCCTCCTTCATCTTGATGTCACGCACTCCGTCAGAGAAGGCTGAGATGATGGCCTCCTCGGTCACCTTGGGAATCTTGAGGCACGTGTTGTTGAAGCGTTGGATGTACTTCTGCAGGGTTTCTCCTGGCTGCTGCTTGATGCGGCGCATGTCGCTCACGGCAGGAGGTCGGTCGCGAGTGCCTTGGAAGTTGGCGATGAAGCGGTGCGATCTCGCCCCAGAGGAGATCGTGCGAGGGCCGTGTTCAGAGCCAGTGCGGGCACCGCCCTGAGCGCCATGGGAAACCAGTTCACCATGACCTTCTCGTCCCCATTGGCGGCCGATGCCCAGCTCGTAAAGCTGGAGGAACTCCGCTGGGTCGGCCGTGCCGTCGTAGCGAGGAGGCAGGTATGGCTTGAACTTGCCGGGCCACGCGACGCTGCGTAGCTCGGTGGTGAAGGCACGGCAGCCTGCAGTGGCCACGGGAGGCCTTTGGTTACGAAGGGCCTGGTCTTGCGGGTCCCCATGCGCTGCCGCTGGGAGCAGCGCGGGGTCTTGTCATGCTGGAGCAGGAGCGCGGTCGTGACGGGCTGGTGTAGGGAGCACTCGGGCAGCTTCTTGGGGGCGAGGGACCTCTTAGCAGCTCTGCTCCTGCTGCGCTGGTGCTGGACGGAGTGGGCTTCGCCCAGGGGCCACGCGCCTTGGGGCCAAGGCGCCTTCTTGAGGGGGAGGCGGCTGAGGCGCCCCCGGAGCATCATCGCCCACGCGAGGCGGGGCATGGTGCAGTGAGAAGGACGCGCGGGGGATCCCCCTGCGGCGCGGATGAGCTCGGTGACGCGGTCGAGCCACTCCTCGTAGATGTCGTCGACGGGGCGGTAGCGCAGGAGCTCGTATGCCGCGATGAGCACGGCTCGAGCCTCCATGGGCGCGTGGAGCGCGCGAGACAAAGAACCAGCTGGGGCGAGCGAAGGAGTAGCAGTACAGCCGTCTCGCCTCACGGACGGATGCTGGGACGATGCTTGCTGCTCGTTCCCCATCGGGCCGGTGGCGGCGTTGACGGCGGGCGACGGGGAACGGCGGGGGCGTCCGCCGACGGGGGCCGTCTGGGCGACGTGGGTGGCGAGAGCGGCCCGGCGCTCGGCGCGGGCCCGACGAGCGTCCGACATGGATGCGATGGGCGGCGAAGAACAGGGCGGCGGAAGACGGATTCCGGTGCACCCCTACCTGGCGCGCCAAATGTCGGATTTCGGGTTCCGGGAGACCCTCTAGGTTTGAACTCTGGGGTGCACGCGGAGATCTCACCCCCTACCTACCTGCACCTCATCGCCTCGCAAGGATCTAAACTACACAGAGATCAACACAAGGGACACAAGGTTTATACTGGTTCGGGCCGCCATTGTGGTGTAATACCCTACTCCAGTGTGTGGTGTGGTGGATTGCCTCAGGGGCTGAAGATGAACTATACAAGGAAGAACAGCCTCGCGAGGGTCTGTTCTTGGCCGGTGAGACGAACTGCTAGGGGGAGTTCGGCCTCTTCCCAAATATTGAGCGGGAAGGGCGCCAACAATTGGCCATTTTGAAGGGGAACATCTAGTACACTTATCCTGACTAAAGTTGGTCCTCGCCTGTCAAAGGCTCTGACGGTGACGCGGGCTTGGGCTCCACGATGACCTCCTTCCTGCCGTTGTGTTGGTCTTGGTCTTGTTGCACCGAAATGGCTGCCTTTGCTTGATGCTCTCGCCTGCGCTTGCCTCCTTTGCACCAAAGAGGAAATGAGGACACTGCGTGGGCTGGCGCCCGCCTGGCGCCCTTGGTCGTCATGGCTTGCATCATGGGCACCTCGTGAGGTATCCCGCCTTGATCTCTCCACCTCCTCGCGAGCCAGCCTGATGAGGCCGTGCCTGAGGAGGCTTCCTATCGTCCGCCCCGCGAGGGTCTTGAGCTTGTGCTGATGAAGATGGGCCGTGCTGGGCCACCTCTTGAGCCACGCCGCAGGACGCAGGAAGGCAAGTCTGGGTTCCCCCGTTCCCAGAACACCGACAAGAAGGTCTCCAACAACATCGAGGAGTACGAAGGCCTCATCGCTGGCCTTAAGGCTGCGGTGGCCCTGGGGGTGAAGCGCCTCACCATCAGGGGCAACTCGCAGCTCCTTGTCAACTTCTCCAACAAGGTATACGAGCCAAGGGACGAGCACATGGAGGCATACCTCACGGAGGTACGCAAAATGGAAAAGCATTTCCTGGGTCTAGAGTTGCAGCACGTGCCCCGTGGCACCAACCAGGAGGCCGGCGACATCGCCAAAAGGGCATCCAAGCGACAACCCCAAGAGCCCAGCGTCTTTGAGGAGCGGCTCTTCAAGCCTTAGGCAACACCTCCGCTTTCAGGGCCGGCACCGCCTCGGGAGGAACTCCCCCAACCACCTGCCTCGGGAGCCCCGGACTGCGGCCCGACCTCGGGAGCGCACATACTCCTGGTGCTCGATCCTCAGGAGGGGTGCTGGACAAAGGATTTCAAGGAGTACCTGACGCAAGGGACGCTGTCGGAGAAAAAGGAGGACGCGGAGCGCGTTGCCCGACAAGCTACGGCATACTACATCCAGGAGGGTGAGTTATACAGGAAGTGGCCAAATGATGTTTCCTTGCGATGCATCTCCAGGGAATAGGGGAACGATTTGCTAGCTGACATACATGGCGGAGACTGCGGGCACCACTCGTCGTCACGAACCCTCGTTGGCAAGGCGTTTCATAGCAGGTTCTACTGGCCTACGGCGCTCAATGATGCAACCGAGCTGGTGAAGTCCTGCGAGGCCTGCCAATTCCACGCCAAGCAGATCCATCAGGCAACTCAGGGATTCTAGACCTTCCTGCTCTCATGGCCATTTGCAGTCTGGGGGCTGGATATCTTACGCCTGTTCCCTCGAGCGCCTGGGGGCTATCGCTACCTCTACATCGCCATTGACAAGTTCACCAAGTGGGCGAGGTAGAAGCTGTCCGCACCATCCCGGCCGGATCTGCAGTCAAGTTCATCAAGGGTCTCATGAGCCGGTTCGGTGTCCCCAATCGCATCATCACCGACAACGGCTCGCAGTTCACTAGAAATCTCTTCAATACATATTGTGCTGACCTTGGAACGCAGATCTGCTACACTTCGGTGCCACACCCCAGGAGCAATGGTCAAGCCGATCGCGCCAACGCAGAGGTCCTGAGAGGCCTCAAGACCAGGACCTTCAAGAAGAAGCTCGAGGCCTGCGGCAGGGGCTGGCACGACGAGCTCCAGTCTGTGCTGTAGTCCATCCGCACCACCGCCACCAAGCCAACAGGCGAGACCCCGTTCTTCCTCGTTTACGGAGCAGAAGCGATTCTCCCTCACGAGGTCAAGCATCGCTCAGCGCGGGTCCTGACGTTGATGAGATGCAGCAGGACGCCATGCGGGGGATGGACCTTGTGCTGGGGGAGGAGCACCGCCGTGAAGCCACGCTTCGAGTGGCAAGATACTAGTAGGCGTTGCGGCGGTATCACTGCCGCAACATCCGCTCCAGGACGCTCGACGTGGGCGACCTCATCCGAAGGCGGGTGCTCTCCAGGGAAGGGTTGCATAATCTCTCGCCCATGTGGGAGGGCCCGTTTAGGGTCGCCCACGTCTCTAGGCCTTGCGTCGTGCGTCTGGAGACGCAAGGTGGGGTCCCCATCTAGAACGCCTGGAACATCCAGCACCAACGGAAGTTCTACCCATGAAGCAAGGCCCAGTGCCTATGAAGCAAGGCCCGTGCCTGTGAAGGTCTCCGCTCGTGACACTCTCACATAATAATGAGTGGGGGTGTACACGCCCCGGAGTCTCAGGAGTGCCGCCCTCAGGCCTCGGGGGCTCCCTCCCATGTCCTAGTGGCAGCACTTAGCTTCGCGCTGGTGAGAAGACTAGACTAGGTGCCGGACGCGGCTTTTCATTTGCTTTCCGTAGTTGGCTTGCCCCTTTTTTATGCAAGTTCGCATTCTGGTGTTTCTTGTCGTCTTGGTTCGATCGCCTTTTCCCCTGTTCTTCCCTCGGTTCTTTGTTTTGGCCCGTACTCTTCCTCACATGCCTCGTGAGGTGGCTGGACAGGTGCACTCATGATCATTCTTTCTGTTCTTCATGGGCACCTCGCCGAGCTCATAGCCGGGCGCCTCCCTTAGTTCATGCCCTCGGCATGCTTGAGTGTGGAGCTCTGGGTCATGGCGCCGGCCATGCCTATGACCTGGGCTTGGAAGCATAAGAGTTTCTTAACAATTTTTTGCAGTTCCTCGACGCCTCCAAGGCAACGGCAAGGAGGTCTCACCAGGTACTGGGAGAGGCACGCCCCACAAGGCGGAAGCTACTTCAGACACGTCAAGCTAAGTTATATCTACACGCCTACATAAAACGTTGATGCTGCAACACGACACAGCAACGATAAACATAACATAGCAACTTGGAAATCACGGTTCGTTGCACGCCCCTGCAGGGCCCATACTTGATTCTTTCTTAATGCAAGAAGAAAGGAAAGAACAAAACAAAAGTGGCACGCGCCCACGCAGCAGTTCGTGAGGGTGGGCCCTTGGCCCTCTCCTAGACTCAGCCAGAACCCTCCTCACGCTTCACTGGGGCATGGCGACGAGACGAACTGCTACCGTCCTCGAAGCGGGCATGGCAACATGGCGGCTGGTCATAGCCGCCGCTGTTGAAGCTGTCGCCGGAAGAATAGTCGCCCTAGCTAGACGAGCCGTGGTCGGCGCCGAGGACAAGCCCACCTTCACCCTCGTCGCGACTGTCGCCAAGGACGAGCACCTTGCCGCCGTCATTGTCCTCAGGGCAGCACCCGACGCGGCGACCAACTTCCCTGAACACCCTCATGTAGAGGGTCGCATTGCTGTCGTACTTATAGTGGAGGGTGCACCGCCTGCCCAGGCCGCGCTCGCGGGCAAACGTCTGCCAGCCGAGGGCCAAGGCTGCGTTGCCCGCGGCGGAGACCTCCACCACGACCCATGAATCCTTGCTGCAGCAGCCGTCCGCCTGCAGCCAGAGACCGCCTGGACCAGTGGCCAGCAGTTCACCGGTGAAGAAGCGACGGAGCTGAAGCCAGGTGCCGGCCAGATTCTCCGACCACACAACAAACTCCAGCTGCACCTCCGCTGAGTGGAAGCGCGGTCGGGGAGGCCGCGCAACCATGGCACGCCTCACTTCATCGACGGGACTGCCACGACCGGGGCGACTCCCACCGCGTGAGGAGGCGTTGCCGCGGCCGCGACGGGCCACGGCGGGGGTCGCGGCGTGCTTACGCGGGCGACCGCGCCCCTCTTGGGCAGCGGCGAGCAGGGCCCCTCCTGGCGGGCCTTCTCCTTCTCTGCGGCCGAGAACCTCTTCGCAGGCGCCATGGGTGTCACTGCAAGCAATGAAACAAGGGAGGAGAAGCGAGCGGAGCAGGAAGAGATAGGTGATGGGGGCTCCGCCCCCCTCCTCATTTATAGCAGGAGAAGGCCAACCGGCGACACCCATGATCACATGTAATGATCGTTTTCTCTGCATGTCTCAGGGACTCGTCAAATAGAGCGGTTGCCGAGGCAGCATGGGGAAGCGAAGACGCCCACGTCCGATCAACCGCCACATGTCAACCGAGGCCGCAGGCTGTTGGGCCCCGCGGCGCTCTGCACTTGCCCCTTGGCTTCGCCCCGAAGCCAAGTCCGAGCGCACCTTGGGCTCGGGGGCTACTGTCGGCGTCCTGTGAACCGGTGTCCCCAGACTTGCCTGCCCGCGGCCCACGTCGTGGCTCCACCCATGGCCCTGTACGGCCCATCTTCATCAACAAACAATCAAAACCCTCGCGAGGGGCCAAACCTCGCGAGGTGGATGACGCAAGACCTCCTCGGGGGCGGCCTCACTAGGCTGGCTCGCGAGGAGCGGAGAGATCAAGGCGAGTGGCACCTCGCGAGGTCCCTGTGATGCAGGCCATGACGACCAAGGCCAGGCGGGCGCCAGAGCGCGCAGCGTACTCGTTTCCTCTTTGGTTCTAAAGAGGAAAGCGCAGGCGAGGAGTCCCGATGCATCAGGAAAAGGTTGCCATATCGGTGCAACAAGACCAAGACCAGCAGGACGATAGGATGGAGGTCACCGTGGAGCCCAGGACGACGTCACCGCCACAGCCTTTGGCAGGCGAAGACCACCTTTAGTCATGATAACTTGTACTGGTTGTCAACCTTCAAATTTGGCCGTTGTTGGATCCCTTCCCGCCTACATTTGGGAAGAGGACCAGGGCCTCTATAAATAGGATTAGCCACAACAGTAGGAGGCAACTGATCTTGGGCCATTTAAATCATCCTCAACCACACAAGCTCACCGAGCTCAAGGACACCTCTCCTCAGGAGGTTGTTCTTCCTTTGTACTTGTTCATCCTCAGCCCAAGACGCAATCCACCACACCACACTGGAGTAGGGTATTATACCACATCAGTGGCCCGAACCAATATAAACCATGTGTCCCTTGTTCTGCGAGTTTGACGTGCCGAGCTTTGAGATTGTGGTGAGAGTGTGAGCTAGGGGGAGGAGACATCTTCGTGCGCACCCCAGTGTTCGAACCTCAGGGGTTTTGCCAGAACCCAAAATCCGACAGCATCTGATTACTAACCCCTCTCGTACAAGAACAAGTGAATAAACACTCATGATGAGAATAACCCGCTTAGCATGGAAGACACTAACCGCCCTCTGTCGCTCCATGAGCAGTACGGGCACACAAAACAGATGTTCGTTTGAATACTTAGAGCATTATCTTGGTAGCATGAATTATATACTTTAACCTTAGTTGCCTCCACTCTGGTCATGTAGTTTGCAAGGTAATCATCAGTAAATAGCTTCAAAACCCACTGAAAAGAGAAAAAATTTCAGATACTGAGGTCTAATAGAGTAACTTGTTGTGGGCAGGGGGAAAAGGCAACACATTATTTACCATCCTAAAGTTCATTGTTGACTTGGACAAAGTGTAAATAAAGAGCTTAATTCCATCACCCGTTTCTTTTGCCTAACAATATTTCTTAGTTTGCTCACTTGACGCTTGTTCATGAATATCTCATTGCCCCATAGGCAAAAGGGATCGAAGCCGTGGATCACTACCGCTCATATATGTACCTACAAGCAACTAGTAAATGTTAGAAGCTAAACTGAGATTGCACAAATGATGTAAAATACAACTACCTGTGTTCCTAAGTACAAGTATTTTTTGAGATGTCAATGATGTATATAGAATTATACATATAGTTCAGATTAAAATCTAGATTCACTCATTTTGCTCTGTATGTAGTCTATATTGGAATCCCTAAAAATACTTATATTTAGGAACAGATGGTGTATAAGACATGGGATGTAGCTAACCTCGACAGCAAACAACAACATCGCCCATTGTAGCCCTAAAAAAGTACATGGAAAGCCAATGTTAACTACAACAGGGTTAACATCCACCAAGAAAAGAAAATGGTAATAAAACGGCAGCATCTGTAGTGATATCTTCATTGTGAAAGAGTAGCACAGTAGCAAAGGGACGGATTAAAAATGGATAGAATTGTTTACTACAACAGACAACCTAGTATAGCCATTGAAACTAGTACTGATAGAAATGAAATTGTCAAAGTTAAACATCTCAAGGCAGGTGCTAGTAGAGCAGAGAATGGCCCTGTTGTATATTAAAAGGTAGGGAAAATAGATGAGACGGGCTAGGCGTGTTTACTACAACATGCTTAATACATGAACTGTACAAAACATGGCCATTGCAACTGGTATTGGTAAGATTCAACTGGTGAGTTCATAATTGGTTAGTCCTGAGGGGTACTGGCTGGGGCACTTCATATGGACAAGATCCCACCCCAAGTTGCCCGCAGCAGAGGCGAGGTGTTCCTCCGGATCGAAGAGTGGATCAGTGTTGCCGACATGTGGACCTACAAGAAGCAAGTAAATGTTAGAAGGCAAACTGCAATTGCACAAATGATGTAAAATAATGTAAGACATGGGATGCAGCTAACCTTGAAGGCAAACAATAGCATCACCCGTTATGGCCCTGTGTAAGTACATGGAACGGCTTGTTAAGTACAAAAGGGTTAGCATAGACTAAAAATAGCAAATGGGCAGCATCTCTAGTATATATTCATTGCGGAGAGTAGCACGGTAGCAAAGGGACAAATTAAAAAATGGATACAACTGTTAATTCTAACAGGCTTAACAACATCCTAAGTCATGTTTTGTAAGTTTGTAGCCATTGAAATACAACTCTTTAAAATGGATACAACTGTTAATTGCAACAGGCTTAGTAGCCATTGAAACCGGTACTGATAAAAATGCAATTGGGAGAGTTAAACATCGCAAGGCACGTACTGCCAGAGCAGAGAATGGCGCAGTTGTCTATAAAAAAGGTAGAGAAAATAGCTAAAACGTGTTAGGCATGTTTACTACAACATGCTTAATACATCGATGTCGTGGTAGAACACAATCACCTGTGGAGCCATTGGCCCCTTGTGGTTCCGCAAGGGGGAGGGGCACGTTGCACAAAGAGCGGAGACCATAGGGGCAACACGACAATGGTGACGCGGTGGGTTTTACCTAGGTTCAGGCCGCTGTGAAGCGTAACCCTACTATTCCCTTGGTGGATTGGATGGTGGACCATGACGAACACGCAATGCTCAAGCCCGACAAGGTCGCCTCGGGGAGAGCAGCTATGCACATAAGAGTGTACAAGGGTCTGAATCCTATTTTAGGTCGCATGGCCCTCCTCTTATAGGCTAAGGGGTTACCACAGTGGCAAATAAGTCATTGCACACTAATTAGATAGAAAACAATGCTATCATACCTAACTCTGCAGACAGGACAATGTGCATTAAATGCACCACTTAGTGTCACGACGTGGATGTCGACCGACAAGCCTTACCTCGCCACTTTAGTCATCTCTCTCCCTGTCTTCCTGACACGCCTCTAGATGGGTGTCATGCAGGGTGAATCTTCTCCCCAAATGGCTGCCACGTGCCAGATGACAGCCACTTAATCACTTGGGGGCTTGACACCGCACTGATAAGTGACTTGAGTCGTTGTGCGGTGGAGCGGTGGTGCCTTGGCGGGGTGATCCGCCCTCAGCGTCCCCGGCAAGAAGCCGGGGGAGTCTCAGGACTTGTCTTCAATGTGGCCTTGACCTAACTGAGCTCGTCTGCTCGGCAAGGGAGGTTTTTCCTTCGTGATAGCTTTCTCTTCTATCTTTTCTTGGTCTTCTTGATCCGCCCTTTGATTCCTCAAAGAGCTATCTCCTTAGCTTGGTCTTGTCTTGTCGATGCAACCTTGCCTCTGTGCCTGTGTATAGTCGGGACAACATACGCCGAGGTTTGTTGCACTGACAGGAGCCCCCGGGCCTAGCCTGAATGTGTTGCTGAGCATCGTTGGGGTAGGCCTTATCAGGTACATAGTTAGAGGGCTTGTGGTAGCTCATTCCTTGATATTTTCCTTGCTTCTTCATTAACCCGTGCTTGAGTCAGTTTCCGGGTTTTCCGCGTGTCGTGCAAGACGTTATGGTGGGATTTTGGCCACGATATGTGGGCTACCACATCCCACGTTCATGGGTGATAACTGCCATTCCATCAGCTTCTCCGCTCCTGGCGTTTACGCCAGGTGTGTTGCATGCATTGCACTGGGTTGGTGGCGGATGCGGAGGGCGCGGAAATGTGTGACATGGCAGAAAGCCAGGCGTCATGTATTGGCGTAGGAGGGTGGTCTCGATTCTTGTAACACCCCGGAAGTAACTTTCCATATTTGTAACTCCAACTCTTGCCATTTTCGGCTTTGTGATATGATATTCCCTCCGTGGTTGGGTTTTTCTTCTTTTTTGCATTTTGTCCATGTCATGCATTTTATATCATGTCATCATGTGCATCGCATTTGCATACGTGTTCGTCTCATGATTCCGAGCATTTTTCCCGTTGTCCGTTTTGCAATCCGACACTCCTATCTCCCCGGCGGCCCTTTTACGTTTTTCCGCAAAGGGTACTAAACCTTCTCGGAATGGACCGAGGTTTGTCAAGTGGCCTTGGTATACCACCCGTAGACCACCGGTCAAGTTTGGTCATTTGGAGCTCGTTTGGTACTCAACGGTTAACCGTGACTCTCATAAATGCCTCTTTTAAGTTGCAGCCCAACACCCTCCAAAATAGTCCAATAACCCATCTAAGTCACTTCCATGCTCTCCGTCGTTCGATCACGATCGTGTGGGTAAAACTACACCTCATTTGGACTCTCCTAGCTCCTCTATGCCTATTTAAGCAAACCCCATTCCAATCTCGGGTCTAACCCTAGCCTTCCCCTACCTCGCGCCGGACGAAAACTCCCGCGCCGTCCGGACACGTCCGCCCGCCCAATCGCCAGGCGCCACGTGTCACCGGCGCGCCCGCCACCGCCGCCTTGGTGCCCGCCCGCCTTGGTCGCGCGCACCACAGACCTCCCGAGGCTCCCAGCGCCTCGCGCCCGCCGCTGGCCACGCCGCCGCCCGGCGCCCGCCGCCGCCGCGGCCGGCTGCCCGGCCTCCCGCCGCCGCCCGGCCCCGGCGCGCCGCTCGCCCGCCCCGCCCGCCCGCCTCGGGCTTCGCCGGCGCCGCCTCCCTCCACCGGACTCCGCCCCCCCCGGCCTCCTTCCTCCTCCGGCGAGCTCCGTCAAGCCGCCGACGTCGCGCCGGATAGGGGCCTCGATCGGATCTGACCTAGCGCCCGTTGACTTTCTTCCCCCCTTTTTTTTCTTCTAAGTATTTTGCATCCTGTTAATATTTTGTGTCATATTCAACGTAGCATATCTTTGCATCTGTAGCTCCATTTTGCGCGTATAATATATCAAAATGTTCGTCTCGAAGAGTAGATCATTTCATCTCATTGCATCATTTTCATTTGAGCTCATCTTGATGCCCGAAATGCTGTTGGAAGAGGGCTATGTGATGTTAGTTTCTGTTTCTTAACAGAACTTGCACTTTTGTTATTTTTGCTATGATTGATGTGTGCACCCTATGGTCTTGACTCCTACATGTGTTTTGTAATATGCCATGCCATCTTTCCAGGGGTGTATGCCATGTATTTTTTTGATCTATGTGGTGACTAGCACAAGCATGCAAAGTAGGTGTCCTGATGTTGCTGTTTTCAGCTCTGTTTTGCTGATATTTTGATGCCATGTTAACTTGATGCTACCAAGAGATCCATGCATATTTTGAGATACTTCAGTAAGGATGTTTTGTTCTACATATCTTGCTATATCCATCCATGCCCATGTTTGAAATTATGGAGTGCCATAGCTTGAGTCAATCGAGCTCTACTTTTGCTACCAAATGTTTCCTGGCAGATTGTTTACAGGTTATTCAATTTTTCCAACGTTGTTGTGGTTGATCCATGTATGCTATGTTATTGTTCTTGCCATGTATGTCTTCTATGCCATGTCTTCTTTACGTATTTATGCTTAGTTTATCATATAAGGCTCTGTAGTGAGTGCATTGAGCTCTTAAACATGCCTACTTGTTATCAGTTTTTGACATGCCATGTTGCTGAATCTGTTAACGAAACTTGCGATATTGACATGGGTGTTACTATATTTTCTGATCCTTTTTGGCTTATGGTCAGTAAGGGACTTTTGTTCTATGCTTTGAGTAGATTCATGCCATGCCTTATTTTGCTATTATAAGTTCCTGTAGCATGTAATTTTCTTGCTCTGAACATTGCTACCTGATGCTGTTTTTGCCATGTCCAGCCTGATATTTTGTGCACTTTTGCCATGCTTGTTTGAACCTGTTATGATGTGAACTAGCCGTAGCTCAGTGCTCATCTTTTGTTAAGCATCTTGTGTAGATCACTGACATATACTTTGTTGGTACGTTTGGGTGCAGTAGCTTAATTTCTTGTTGCTTGCTAAGTGGCATCATCTTTGTTAATGGCAGATTTGTGCCATTCTTGTTTTGCTTGTCATTTGCAAACCGTGCATCCGATTCGGTGATCTTTATATCGATTTCAACGAAATCATCTCATCTTTCAGTGGCATACTTGGTTTGCCAGGTTGATGCCTGGTTCATCATTTTCCTTCGGAGCGCGATACGCATTGCATATCACATCTCGCATATCATGTCATGTTTTGCATCATTTTGCTTGTGCATTGCACTGTGATTTATTGTGGTTCCTTTGTTTGTGTTCTTGCTTTGGGTAGAGCCGGGATACGAGTACGTGAACGAGGAACCTGTTGAGAACGCTTACGAGGATCAAGCTTTCGACAACTCTGAGAACATTGCAGGCAAGATGACCATACCCTCGAAATCACTTCTATCTTTGTTATGCTAGTTGCTCGCTCTTTTGCTATGCCTATGCTGCGATGCCTACCACTTGCTATATCATGCCACCCATATTGCCATGTCAGCCCCTAACCATCCTTTCCTAGCAAACCGTTGATTGGCTATGTTACCGCTTTGCTCAGCCCTCTTATAGCGTTGCTAGTTGCGGTGAAGTGAAGTTTGTTCCTTGTTGGAACATGGAGATGTTGTTCCTTGTTGGAACATGTTTACTTGTTGGGGATATCACAATATCTGCTATAATTAATGCATCTATATACTTGGTAAAGGGTGGAAGGCTCGGCCTTATGCCAGTGTTTTGTTCCACTCTTGCCACCCTAGTTTCCGTCATACGGTGTTATGTTCCTTGATTTCGCGTTCCTTACGGTTGGGTGATTTATGGGACCCCCTTGACAGTTCGCTTTGAATAAGACTCGTCGGCAAGGCCCAACATTGGTTTTACCATTTGCCACCTAAGCCTTTTTCCCCGGGTTTCGCGAGCCGAGGGTCATCTTTATTTAAACCCCGGCCAGTGCTCCTTGGCGTTGGTCCAAACTAGAGCACCGTCTTGGGACCATTCCTTGGCAACTTGGATTACGTCGGTTCCTGTGACGCTTAGCTTATCCGGTGTGCCACGAGAACGAGATATGTGCAGCTCCTATCGGGATTTGTCGGCATAGTCGGGTGGTCTTATGGTCTTGTTTTATTGCTGTCGAAATGTCTTGTAGTCCGGGATTCGAGATTGATCGGGTCTTCCGGTAGAAGGAATATCCTTCGTTGACCGTGAGAGCTTATAATGGGCTAAGTTAGGACACCTGCAGGTATTATCTTTCAAAGCCGTGCCGCGGTTATGAGGCAGATGGGAATTTGTTAATGTCGGTTGTAGAAAACCGAAGTTGACCTCAATTAAAATAGACATCAACGGCGTGTGTAACCGTGATGGTCTCTTCTCGGAGTCCGGAAAGGAACACGGTGTTGGAGTTATGTCGGCGTAAGTAGTTCAGGATCACTTCTTGATCGCTACTAGCTTCACGACCGTGCTTTGCTCCTCTTCTCGCTCTCTTTTGCGATGTAGCCACCTTATATGCTAGTCGCTTGCTGCAGCTCCACCTTACAGCTCTATCCTTCCTATAAGCTTAAATAGTCTTGATCTCATGGTGTGAGATTGCTGAGTCCCTGACTCATAGATTCTACCAAAACAGTTGCAGGTGCCGACGATGCGGTGCAGGTGGCGCAACCGAGCTCAAGTGGGAGTTCGACGAGGCGTGGTCGTTACTATGTGTCTTTTCACGATGATCAGTAGTGGTGCCAGTTGGGACGATCGGGGATCTGTGTAGCATTTGGGGTATCTTCTTTTATTTTGGTTCCGTAGTCGGACCTTGAGTGTACTCTGAATGATGGATGTTTATTTATGTCTTGTGTGAAGTGGCGATTGTAAGCCAACTATGTATCTCTTTCCTTATGTATTACATGGGTTGTGTGAAGATTGCCTCACTTTCGACACTGCTTTCAATGCGGTTATGCCTCTAAGTCGTGCCTCGACACGTGGGAGATATAGCCGCATCGAGGGCGTTATAAGTTGGTAATCAGAGCCTTCCCCGACTTAGGAGCCCCCTACTTGATTGTTTTTGGCGTTGTTGAGTCTAGAATGGAAAATGTTTTGAGTCTTAGGATTATATATATCGAGAGTAGGATTCTTTTTACTGCCCAGTCCTTAAATAAGCTCTGTGAGGTCTCGACATAGAGTTTTGACTCTCCTCTTCTCAAATTTCACTAAAAAAAATTTTAGGATCACGCGGGTATCTTGGGATCGTTCCGATGGTTTTGCGACGAGAACATTGTTCTTTGTGCCTCGACATTTAGGGGTTGTGGCGGTGTCCGGGAGTTGAGCTCCGAGGTGTTGTCGTCACAATTTTATCGTTGCGATTCTGGAATACCGAGATTTGCCGACATCGAAATCTCTTTTGTGCAGTTGTTGGTGAGATAACCCGATAACCCGAGATTGAGGCGAGCTCGGAGTATTGCCATGACTTGTATAACGGATGTTTTTGAAGGTCGAGGTACTCGATTTCGAGGATTTCTTGGTTATGTGTTGACGGATGGATACAATTGGATCTAGGTATTGTTAGTTTGGGTGATATATTTTGTGTCCCTGTATCCCCAACACCAGATTGCATAACCAAAAGTTTGGGAGTTTATAGGTGGAATTCTAGTAGCTTACGGGATATCTTTCCGGCGGATGTATGATTTGAGATTGGGGTTCAACGTCTAGTGGTCCGCCCATTCACGGTCGATTTACAGTGGTCGCGAGGCGTCTTAAAGAATCCTTGGCTATGCTGATTCGGGGACATCTTGTTTGTCATTCGTGACGTCCGCTATACGTCGTGTCCGTGTGGGCCCCACCACGAACACTTTGGGTGAAATCTCTATCATGTGTTTGTTCCGGCTCATTCTGGAAGCCAATCTTTTGTTTTCAGTTGTGATATCCGATTTGTTTCTAAGACAGATGTGGTTTCCATATCTTTATCTAAGTGGCTTCTCACCTTAATGGACGTGTGATGATTAACTTTGGAATTCATTCGTTCATTCTTGTTCGAATGTTTATTGTGAAGACTATATGTTGCAATTTCTATCTGTTGATTTCAACTTGACTAATTGTCTATCAAAGGACTAACGGATGTCACCCTCTTCATGATGGCTCCGCCAACGCGTCTGAATCCGGATCGCAATGATGGGGATCAGTCGAACCCTCCACCTCCACCTCCGCCTCCGGAGGCCTGGCAAGCTATCATGGCAGCCACCAATGCCAATGCTCAGATGATTTTGCAGCTCTTGCAAGAACGTACTCAAGGGCAAGGCAATCAAGGAAACCAAGGTCAAGGCAAAAACCAGCCGCACTTTGCTACTCTCAGTCAGTTCCTCGCTAATCAGCCGAAGTCTTTCGGTTTACGTCGAGGCCACGACGCTGACGATTGGCTTGTGGACATCTGCAAGCATTTTGAATGTAGCAATGTCGGACACGAGGACTTTGTCAAGTTTGCATCGTTTCAACTCAAGGACCAAGCTGCTGAGTGGTACCAGCAATACAAAGATTCTAGAGGAGGTCGTGTCATTACAGGATGAGTTCCATGAGATTTGAGCTCACCACATTCGAAAAGTGTTGTTGAGAGCAAGCGTGAGGATTTCCGCAATCTCAAGCAAGGCAACATGTTTGTCTATCAATACAATATCCAGTTCGTAAACTTCGCTTCGTTTTGCTAAGCAAGGCGTGCACGATGAGAAGAGTATGATCTATCAATTCAGAGGTGGTGCGAGAGAAGATCTGCAATTAGCTCTTGTGCTTTTGAGCCGAAAAGTATGATGAATTCTACAACATGGCTTTGAAGCAAGAAGCTGCCCAGCTCAAATGTGAGGCTTCTAAGAAGAGAATCAGGGATGCAGTTCAGTCTTCTTCCTCTCAAGTGGCAGCTAAGCAGCAGAAGTTCTACCTTCCTCCTCCTCCGTTCCGTCAGCCTTATCAGCAGAAGAACTCAGGTGGCCGTGGATCTTCCCACCCACCCAACCCAAGCTATCAGAACAAGTCTAATTCTCAGGCTCCAAGGTCAAGTGCTCCTTACCACCGTCCGCTCTCTGAGGTGACTTGCAACAAATGTCAGCAGAAAGGTCACTATGCGAACAAGTGCTTCAACCAGAGGCGCCTTCCGCCTCCTCCTCCTGTGAAATCTTCAAGCAATGCAGTGGTCAAGCATAATCCCAAGTCTGCAAAGGTGAACATGATGAATGCAGCGCAAGCAGAGGATTCTTCTGATGTGATTATGGGTAATCTTCCAGTTAATGATATTCCTGCAAAAGTTTTATTTGATACCGGTGCATCGCATTGTTTCATGTCTAGATCATTTGTTGCAAAGCATGATTTCATTTCGGAAATGTTGGAAAAACCCTTGGGAGTTGTTTCTCCAGCCTCTTCTATGAGGGCTACCACAAGGATTCCGGATGTTTCTATCAAGATGGGCGACTATAGATTTCTGGCTAAACCATTTGTCCTTGGTGACTCGGATATTGATCTTATTCTCGCGATGGACTGGCTTTATCAGCACAAAGCTCAGCTTGATTGTGCTGCGTGGAAATTCAATTGACTCACTCTTCTAATGATGTGATCATCTATGCGCTTCGTGATGAAACCATTGGTTCTTTTCTCTCAATGAGAAGGGCGAATTGGATGCTATCTCTCAGATTCCAGTCGTTTGTGAGTACCAAGATGTCTTTCCAGAAGAGCTTCCGGGTATGCCTCCTCATCGGCCAGTTGAGTTTGTTATCGATCTTGAGCCTGGCACTGAACCCGTTTGCAAGCGTCCATACAAGCTTGGACCTGACGAGCTGAAGGAATTGAAGAAGCAGCTCGATCAACAAGAGCGTCTGGGTTTGATCAGACCTAGTTCATCTCCTTGGGGTTGTGGTGTTCTTTTTGTTCAGAAGAAGGATGGCACGGACTGACTTTGCGTCGATTACCGTCCATTGAATAAGAAGACAATCAAGAACAAGTATCCACTTCCCAACATCAATGAGCTTTTCGAGCAACTCAAAGGTGCTAAAGTCTTCTCCAAGCTTGACCTTCGTATGGGGTATCATCAGATTCGCATTCGTGAACAAGATATTCCCAAGACAGCATTCAGAACAAGCTTTGGTTCTTATGAATATCTTGTCATGTCTTTCGGCCTTGTCAATGCTCCTCAGACATTCTCTCGGATGATGAACTTCATCTTCAACCCCTACACCAATGAATTCGTCTTGGTCTATCTTGATGATATTTTGGTCTTCTCCAAGAATAAGAAGGATCATGCCAAACATTTGCGATTGGTGCTAGACAAGCTCAGAGAGTATCAATTCTATCGAAGTTCTCCAAATGTGAATTTTGGCTTGATGAAGTGCTTTATCTTGGTCATATCATCTCCGCCAAGGGCATCGCTGTTAATCCAGAAGGTGTCCGCAATTGTGAATTGGGAACCTCCTCGAATGTCAAGCAGCTCCGCAGTTTTCTGGTCTTGCAAGCTATTGCGAAGATTCGTTGAGAACTTCTCCAAGATTGCAAAGCCTCTTTCCAACCTCCTCGAAGCATGTGAAGTATGTCGGTCTCCGAGTGTGACGTTGCTTTCAATACCCTCAAAGAGAAACTCGTCACAGCCCTGTCTTGACTCCTCTGATGAATCCAAGCCATTTGAAGTTTTTCGTGATGCTTCTCTTCAAGGTCTCGGTGCTGTGTTAATGCAAGAGAAGAGAGTTGTGGCTTATACCTCTCGCCAGATTGAAGCCCAGCGAAAAGAACTACCCCACTCATGATCTTGAGTTGGCGGTAGTTGTCCATGCATTGATAACATGGAGACATCTCTTGTTGGGAAGGAAAGTGGACGTTTTCACCGATCACAAGAGTCTCAAGTATATCTTCACTCAGCCCAACCTCAACCTCGAGCAGACTCGATGGGTGAAATGATTCAAGAGTACAATCCGAGTATTGAATATACTCGGGCAAGGCCAATGTCATTGCAGATGCTTTGAGCAGGAAGGCTTATCGCAACAGTCTAATCCTCAAGCCCTTCCAACCGGATCTCTGTGAATCTTTCCATAAGCTGAATCTTCAAGTTGTTCCTCAAGGCTTTCTTGCCAACCTCATAGTCTCTCCTACTTTGGAAGATCAGATTCGTGAGGCTCAACTTCTAGATGCCATGGTGAAAAAGGTGAAGCGTGGTATCGACAAGGGCATTTCAAGTACAAGTGCTTCCACATTGATGACAAAGATACTCTTTTCTTTGAGGACGGATTGTGGTTCCTAAGGGTGATCTCGAGAAAAGTCATTATGAACGAGGCTCACAATTCGCTTCTATCCATTCATCCTGGAAGTACGAAGATGTACCATGACCTCAAGCAGTCATATTGGTGGACTCGAATGAAGCGAGAAATTGCTCAATTCGTGAATGAATGTAATGTCTGCAGAAGAGTGAAAGAAGAACACCAAAGACCAGCTGGTCTCCTCCAACCTCTTGCTATTCCGGAATGGAAGTTTGATCATATTGAAATGGACTTCGTGACTGGTTTTCCTAAGTCCAAGCGTGGAAATGATGCTATCTTCGTTGTCATTGACAAGCTTACTAAAGTGGATCATTTTCTTCCTATCAAAGAATCTATCACAGCAGCTCAGTTGGCAGAGCTATACACCTCCAGGATTGTCTCCTTGCATGGCATTCCACAAGTGATCTCTTCAGACCGTGGCAGCATCTTTACCTCCAAGTTTTGGGATTCTTTTCAGAAGGCCATGGGCACCAACATTCGTTTCAGCACAGCTTTCCATCCTCAAACAAGTGGCCAAGTTGAGCGAGTTAATCAAATTCTTGAAGATATGCTCAGGGCTTGTGTCATTTCTTTCGGTATGAAGTGGGAAGATTGTCTTCCATATGCCGAGTTCTCCTACAACAACAGCTTCCAAGCGAGTTCGGGCAAGGCCCCATTCGAAATTCTCTATGGCGAAAGTGCCATACTCCTCTCAATTGGTGCGAGGCAGGTGAGCGCCAACTTCTTGGCAATGACTTGATCACGAAGCGGAAGAAATGTGCAAAGTCATTCGTGAGAATCTCAAAGCAGCATAATCGCGCGGAAGAGCTATTATGATGATAAGCACCGTGATGTGGCTTTTGAAATCGGAGACCATGTCTACCTCGCGTCTCTCCAATGAAAGGCACTCATCAACCCGGTATCAAAGGAAGCTTGCCCCTAGATCGTGGGTCCTTTAAGATCATTGGGAAAAGAGGCGATCTCGCCTATCAACTTGAGCTTCCTCCAACCGCAAATGTGCACGATGTGTTCCACGTGTCACAGCCGCAAGTGCTTCAAGACTCTGAACACACTATCAACTTCGAAGAAATTGACCTTCAAGAAGATCTCTTTTATCATGAGCACCCTGTTGCTATTCTTGAAGAAACCGAGCGCAAGACTCGCAACAAGTCAATCAAATTCCTGAAAGTGAAGTGGTCACACCATTCCGACCGTGAAGCCACACAGGGCGCGAGGATCACCTCCGTTCGAATATCCGAGTTGTTTCAGTCCTAGATCTCGGACGAGATCCTCTTGTAGTGGTGGAGTGTTGTAACACCCGGGAAGTAACTTTCCATATTTGTAACTCCAACTCTTGCCATTTTCGGCTTTGTGATATGATATTCCCTCTGTGGTTGGGTTTTTCTTCTTTTTTGCATTTTATCCATGTCATGCATTTTATATCATGTCATCATGTGCATCGCATTTGCATACGTGATTCCGAGCATTTTTCCCGTTGTCCGTTTTGCAATCCGACACTCCTATTTCCCCCGGCGGCCCCTTTTACGTTTTTCCGTGTGCGGGTACTAAACCTTCTCGGAATGGACGAGGTTTGTCAAGTGGCCTTGGTATACCACCGTAGACCACCGGTCAAGTTTGGTCATTTGGAGCTCGTTTGGTACTCCAACGGTTAACCGCACTCTCGCAAATGCCTCTTTTAAGTTGCAGCCAAACGCCCCTCCAAAATAGTCCAATAACCCATCTAAGTCACTTCCATGCTCTCCGTCGTTCGATCACGATCGTGTGGGCGAAAACTACACCTCATTTGGACTCTCCTAGCTCCCTCTATGCCTATTTAAGCAAACCCCCATTCCAATCTCGGGTCTAACCCTAGCCTTCCCCTACCTCGCGCCCGGACGAAAACTCCCGCGCCGTCCGGAATCGTCCGCCCCCGTGCCCAATCGCCAGGCGCCACGTGTCACCGGCGCCGCCACCGCCGCTTGCATGCCCGCCCGGCCGCGTCGCCGCCGCCCTCCCAGCGCCCGAGCTCCCGCGCCTCCGCGCCCTCCGCCCGCCACGCCAGCCCGCCGCCGCCCGCCGCCGCCACTGCCGCCCCCCACCGACGCGCCGCCCGGCCCCGCCGCCGCTGCGCCTCGCCCGCCGCCCGCTCCGGCCGCTTCGCCGGCGCCGCCTCCCTCCACCGGTTCCACCCCCACGGCCTCCTTCCTCCTCCGGCGAGCTCCGTCGAGCCGCCGACGTCGCGCCGGATCGGGGCCTTGATCGGATCTGACCCAGCGCCCGTTGACTTTCTTCCCCCCTCTTTTTCTTCTAAGTATTTTGCATCCTGTTAATATTTTGTGTCATTTTCAACGTAGCATATCTTTGCATCTGTAGCTCCATTTTGCGCGTATAGTATATCAAAATGTTCGTCTCGAAGATTAGATCATTTCATCTCGTTGAATCATTTTCATTTGAGCTCATCTTGATGCCCGAAATGCTGTTGGAAGAGGGCTATGTGATGTTAGTTTCTGTTTCTTAACAGAACTTGCACTTTTGTTATTTTTTCTATGATTGATGTGTGCACCCTATGGTCTTGAGTCCTACATGTGTTTTGTAATATGCAATGCCATCTTTCCAGGGGTGTATGCCATGTATTTTTGTGATCTATGTGGTGACTAGCACAAGCATGCAAAGTAGGTGTCCTGATGTTGCTGTTTTCAGCTCTGTTTTGCTGATATTTTGATGCCATGTTAACTTGATGCTACCAATAGATCCATGCATATTTTGAGATACTTCAGTAAGGATGTTTTGTTCTACATGTCTTACTCTATCCATCCATGCCCTTGTTTGCAATTATGGAGTGCCATAGCTTGAGTCAATCGAGCTCTACTTTTGCTATCAAATGTTTCCTGGCAGATTGTTTACAGGTTATTCAATTTTGCCAAGGTTGTTGTGGTTGATCCATGTATGCTATGTTATTGTTCTTGCCATGTATGTCTTCTATGCCATGTCTTCTTGATGTATGTATGCTTAGTTTATCATATAAGGCTCTGTAGTGAGTGCATTGAGCTCTTAAGCATGCCTACTTGTTATCAGTTTTTGACATGCCATGTTGCTGAATCTGTTAACGAAACTTGCGATATTGACATGGGTGTTACTATATTTTCTGGTCCTTTTTGGCTTATGGTCAGTAAGGGACTTTTGTTCTATGCTTTGTGTAGATTCATGACATGCCTTATTTTGCTATTATAAGTTCCTGTAGCATGTAGTTTTCTTGCTCTGAACATTGCTACCTGATGCTGTTTTTGCCATGTCCAGCCTGATATTTTGTGCACTTTTGCCATGCTTGTTTGAACCTGTTATGATGTGAACTAGCCGTAGCTCAGTGCTCATCTTTTGTTAAGCATCTTGTGTAGATCACTGCCATATACTCTGTTGGTACGTTTGGGTGCTGTAGCTTAATTTCTTGTTGCTTGCTAAGTGGCATCATGCTGTTAATGGCAGATTTGTGCCATTCTTGTTTTGCTTGTCATTTGCAAACCGTGCATCCGATTCGGTGATCTTTATATCGATTTCAACCGAAATCATCTCATCTTTCAGTGGCATACTTGGTTTGCCAGGTTGATGCCTGGTTCATCATTTTCCTTCCGAGCGCCGAGATCGCATTGCATATCACATCTCGCATATCATGTCATGTTTTGCATCATGTTGCTTGTGCATTGCACCGTGATTTATTGTGGTTCCTTTGTTTGTGTTCTTGCTTTGGGTAGAGCCGGAGGCGAGTACGTGAATGAGGAACCTGTTGAGAACGCTTACGAGGATCAAGCTTTCGACAACTCGAGAACATTGCGAGCAAGATGACCATACCCTCGAAATCACTTCTATCTTTGCTATGCTAGTTGCTCGCTCTTTTGCTATGCCTATGCTGCGATGCCTACCACTTGCTATATCATGCCACCCATATTGCCATGTCAGCCCTAACCATCCTTTCCTAGCAACCCGTTGATTGGCTATGTTACCGCTTTGCTCAGCCCCTCTTATAGCGTTGCTAGTTGCAGGTGAAGTCGAAGTTTGTTCCTTGTTGGAACATGGAGATGTTGTTCCTTGTTGGAACATGTTTACTTGTTGGGGATATCACAATATATATATCTGCTATAATTAATGAAGGAAATATGCCCTAGAGGCAATAATAATGTTATTATTTATTTCCTTATATCATGATAAATGTTTATTATTCATGCTAGAATTGTATTAACCGGAAACATAATACATGTGTGAATACATAAACCTACAGAGTGTCACTAGTATGCCTCTACTTGACTAGCTCGTTAATCAAAGATGGTTATGTTTCCTAACCATGAACAAGGAGTTGTTATTTGATTAAGCGGGATCACATCATTGGTTGAATGATCTGATTGACATGACCCATTCCATTAGCATAGCACCTGATCGTATAGTTTGTTGCTAGTGCTTTTCTTCATGACTTATACATGTTCCTATGACTATGAGATTATGCAACTCCCGTTTGCCGAGGAACACTTTGGGTGCTACCAAGCGTCCTGGCGTAATCGGGTGATTATAAAGGTACATTACAGGTGTCTCGAAGGTACATGTTGGGTTGGCATATTT
This sequence comes from Aegilops longissima, assembly GCA_021605205.1. Lineage (NCBI taxonomy): Eukaryota > Viridiplantae > Streptophyta > Magnoliopsida > Poales > Poaceae > Aegilops > Aegilops longissima. The sequence goes on from CM038682.1 coordinate 390,491,945, forward strand.
GAGATTAGGATTTGTCCTCCGATTGTCGGAGAGGTATCTCTGGGCCCTCTCGGTAATGCACATCACATAAGCCTTGCAAGCATTGCAACTAAATGTGTTAGTTGTGAGATGATGTATTACGGAGCGAGAAAAGAGACTTGCGATGTGAGATTGAACTAGGTATTGGATACCGACGATCGAATCTCGGGCAAGTAACATACCGATGACAAAGGGAACAACGTATGTTGTTATGCGGTCTGACCGATAAAGATCTTCGTAGAATATGTAGGAACCAATATGGGCATCCAGGTTCCGCTATTGGTTATTGACCGAGAATAGTTCTAGGTCATGTCTACATAGTTCTCGAACCCGTAGGGTCCGCACGCAACAAGGTTTCGATGGCGGTTATATTATGAGTTTATGAGTTTTGATGTACGAAGGAGTTGAGTCCCGGATGAGATCGGGGACATGACGAGGAGTCTCGAAATGGTCGAGGCGTAAAGATCGATATATTGGACGACTATATTCGGAGTTCGGAAAGGTTCGAATGATTCGGTATTTTCGGAGTACCGGGAGTTACGGGATTACGGGAGAAGTAATGGGCCTTGATGGGCTTTAGTGGGAAGAGGAAAAAAAAAGGCTGCTGCCCCCTCCCTCTAGTCCGAATTGGACTAGGGAAAAGGGGGCCGGACACCTCTCCTTCTCCTCCTATTCCTTCTCCCTTCCTCCCCTTTTGATGGACTCCTACTAGGACTTGGAGTCCTAGTAGGAATCCATATCCTGGCCGCACCTTTGCCTTGGCCGGCCTCCTCCTCCTCCATCCTTTATATACAGGGGCAGGGGGCACCCCATGGACACACAAGTTGATCATTGAGATCGTTCCTTAGCCGTGTGCGGTGCCCCCTTCCACCAAACTACACCTCGAATATACCGTTGCGGAGCTTAGGCGAAGCCCTGCGCCGGTGGAACATCATCATCGCCACCACGCCGTCGTCTTGTGAAACTCTCCCTCAACACTCGGCTGGATCGGAGTTCGAGGGGCGTCATCGAGCTGAGCGTGTGCAGAACTCGGAGGTGCCGACGTTCGGTACTTGGATCGGTTGGATCGGGAAGAAGTACGACTACTTCCTCTACGTTGCGTCAACGCTTCCGTTGCTGGTCTCACGAGGGTGCGTAGACAACACTCTCATCTCGTTGCTATGCATCACCATGGTCTTGCGTGATCGTAGGAAAATTTTGAAATTACTCGTTCCCCAACAGTGGCATCCGAGCCTGGTTTTATGCGTTGATGTCATATGCACGAGTAGAACACAAGTGAGTTGTGGGCGATACAAGTCATACTACCTACCAGCATGTCATACTTTGGTTCAGCGGTATTGTGAGATGAAGCGGCCGGACCGACATTACGCGACGCTTACGCGAGACTGGTTTCACCGCTGTGAGCACTCGTTGCTTAAAGGTGGTGGCGGGTGTCTGTCTCTCTCACTTTAGTTGAACCGAGTATGGCTACGCCGGTCCTTGAGAAGGTTAAAGCGGAGTCTATTTGACGAAATATCGTTGTGGTTTTGATGCGTAGGTAAGAACGGTTCTTGCTCAGCCCGTAGCAGCCACGTAAAACTTGCAACAACAAAGTAGAGGACGTCTAACTTGTTTTTGCAGGGCATGTTGTGATGTGATATGGTCAAGGCGTGATGCTATATTTTATTGTATGAGATGATCATGTTTTGTAACCGAGTTATCGGCAAGCTGGCAGGAGCCATATGGTTGTCGCTTTATTGTATGAAATGCAAGCGCCATGTAATTGCTTTACTTTATCACTAAGGAGTAGCGATAGTCGTAGAAGCAATAGTTGGCGAGGCGACAACGATGCTACGATGGAGATCAAGGTGTCGCTACCGGTGGCGATGGTGATCATGGCGGTGCTTGGAGATGGAATCACAAGCACAAGATGATGATGGCCATATCATATCACTTATATTGATTGCATGTGATGTTAATCCTTTATGCATCTTATTTTGCTTTGATTGACGGTAGCATTATAAGATGATCCTTACTAAATTATCAAGAAGTGTTCTCCCGAGTATGCACCGTTGCGAAAGTTCTTCGTCTTTGAGACACCACGTGATGATCGGGTGTGATAGGCTCTACGTTCAAATACAGCGGGTGCAAAACAGTTGCACACGCAGAATACTCAGGTTATACTTGACGAGCTATGCATATAAGATATGACCTCGGAACACGGAGACCGAAAGGTCGGCGTGAATCATATAGTAGATATGATCAACATATTGATGTTCACCATTGAAACTACTCCATCACACGTGATGATCGGTCATGGTGTAGTTGATATGGATCACGCGATCACTTAGAGAATTGGAGGGATATTTTTCTAAGTGGGAGTTCTTAAGTAATATGATTAATTGAACTTTAATTTATCATGAACTTAGTCCTGGTAGTATTTTGCAGATTATGTTGTAGATCAATAGCTCGCGTTGTTGCTTTCATAAGTTTATATGTTCCTAGAGAAAAATTGTATTGAAAAATGTTAGTAGCAATGATGCGGATTGGATCCGTGATCTGAGGTTTATCCTCATTGCTGCACAGAACGATTATGTCCTTAATGCACGCTAGGTGACAGACCTATTGCAGGAGCGGATGCGAGGCGTTATGAGCGTTTGGCTAGCTCAATATGATGACTACTTGATAGTTTAGTGCACCATACTTAGCGGCTTAGAATCGGGACTTCAAAGGCGTTTTGAGCGTCATGGACCATATGAGATGTTCCAGGAATTGAAGTTAATATTTCAAGCAAATACCGAGTTGAGAGATATGAAGTCTCCAACAAGTTCTATAGCTAAAAGATGGAGGAGAATCGCTCAACTAGTGAGCATGTGCTCAGATTATGCAGGTACTTCAATCGCTTGAATCAAGTGGGAGTTAATCTTCGGATAAGATAGTGATTGACAGAATTCTCTAGTCACCATCACCAAGTTAGTAGAACTTCGTGATGAACTATAGTATGCAAGGGATGACGAAAAGATTCCCGAGCTCTTCGTGATGTTGAAATCGTGAAGGTAGAAATCAAGAAAAACATCAAGTGTTGATGGTTGACAAGACCACTAGTCTCAAGGAAAATGGCAAAGGGAAGAAGGGAACTTCAAAAGGAGCGGCAAGCAAGTTGCTGCTCGAGTGAAGAAGCCCAAGTCTAGACCTAAGCACGAGACTGAGTACTTTTGCTGCAATGGAACTGGTCCTTTGAAGCGAACTACCCCTGAATATTTGGTGGATAAGAAGGATGGCAAAGTGAACAAGGTTATATTTGATATACAGGTTATTGATGTGTGCTTTACTAGTGTTTATAGTAGCTCCTAAGTATTTGATACTTGTTAGGTTGCTAAGATTAGTAACTCGAAACAGGAGTTCTGAGAATAAGCAGAGACTAGTTGAAGGGAAGTGACGATGAGTGTTGGAAGTAGTTCCAAGATTGATATGATCATCATCGCACACTCCCTATACTTTCGGGATTAGTGTGGAACCTAAATAAGTGTTATTTGGTGTTGAGCATAAATATGATTTGATCATGTTTATTGCAATACGGTTATTCATTTAAGTAAGAGAATAAATTGTTGTTACATTTACATGAATAAAACCTTATATGGTTACACACCCAATGAAAATGGTTCATTGGATCTCGATCATAGTGATACACATATTCATAATATTGAAGCCAAAAGATGCAAAGTTAATAATGATAGTGCAACTTATTTGTGGCTTGCCGTTTAGGTCATATTGGTGTAAAGCGCATGAAGAAAACTCCATCTTGATGGACTTTTGGAATCACTTGATTATGAATCATTTGATGCTTGCGAACCGTGCCTTTTGGGCAAGATGACTAAAACTCCGTTCTCGGAACAATGGAACAAACTCTTGACTTATTGGGAATAATACATACCGATGTATGCGATCCAATGAGTGTTGATGCTCGTGGCAAGTATCGTTATTTTCTGACCTTCACAAGATGATTTGAGCAGATATGGGTATATCTACTTGATGAAACATAAGTCTGAAATAGTTGAAAGGTTCAAAGAATTTCAGAGTGAAGTGGAAAATCATCGTAACAAGAAAATAAAGTTTCTGCGATCTGATCGTGGAGATGAATATTTGAGTTCTGAGTTTGGTCTTCAATGAAAACAATGTGGAATAGTTTCACAGCTCACGCCACGGAACACCACAACGTTATGGTGTGTCGAGCGTCGTAACCGTACTTTATTTTGATATGGTGCGATCTATGCGTATCTTACCGATTTACCACTATCGTTTTGGGGTTATGCATTAGAGACAGCTGCATTCACGTTTAATAGGGCAACCATCTAAATCCGTTGAGATGACACCGTATGAACTATGGTTTAGCGATAAACCTAAGCTGTCGTTTCTTAAAGTTTGGAGTTGTGATGCTTATGTGAAAAAGTTTTCACCGATAAGCTCGAACCCAAATCGAATCGTCTTCATAGAATACCCAAAGGCAACTATTGGGTACACCTTCTATCACAGATCCGAAGGCAAGTTTTTCGTTGCTAAGATGGATCCTTTCTAGAGAAGAAGTTTCTCTCGAAAGAAGTGAGTGGGAGGAAAGTAGAACTTGATGAGGTAATTGTACCTTCTCCCTTATTGGAAAGTAGTTCATCACGAAATCAGTTCGATGATTCCTACACCAATTAGTGAGGAAGTTAATGATGATGATCATGAAACTTCAGATCAAGTTGCTACCAAACCTCGTAGGTCTTCGAGTAAGATCCGCACTGAGTGATACGGTAATCCTATTCTAAAAGTCATGTTACTAGACCATGATGAACCTCACGAACTATGAGGAAGCGATGATGAGCCCAGATTCATGAAATGGTTTGAGACCATGAAATCTGAGATGGGATCCATGTATGAGAACAAAGTATGGACTTTGGTTGACTTGCCCGATGATCGGCAAGCCATTGAGAATAAATGGATCTTCAAGAGGAAGGCGGACAGCGATAGTAGTGTTACTATCTACAAAGCTCGACTTGTCGCAAAAGGTTTTGACAAGTTCAAGGTGTTGACTACAATGAGATTTTCTCAATTGTAGCGATGCTTAAGTCTGCGAATCATGTTAGCAATTGCCACATTTTATGAAATCTGGCAAATGGATGTCAAAACTACATTCTTTAATGGATTTATTAAAGAAGAGTTGTATATGATGCAACGAGAAGGTTTTGTCAATCCTAAAGGAGCTAACAAAATGTGCAAGCTCCAATGATCCATCTATGGACTGGTGCAAGCATCTCGGAGTTGGAATAAGCGCTTTGATAGTGTGATCAAAGCATATGGTTTTATCTGAGACTTTTGGAGAAGCCTGTATTTACAAGAAAGTGAGTGGGAGCACTACAGCATTTCGATAAGTATATGTGAATGACATATTGTTGATCGGAAATAATGTAGAATTATTCGCAAAGCATAAAGGAGTGTTTGAAAGGAGTTTTTCAAAGAAAGACCTCGGTGAAGCTGCTTACATATTGAGCATCAAGATCTATAGAGATAGATCAAGGCGCTTGATAAAGTTTTTCAATGAATACATATCTTGACAAGATTTTGAAGTAGTTCAAAATGGAGCAGTCAAAGAAAGAGTTCTTGCCTGTGTTACAAGGTGTGAGATTGAGTAAGACTCAAAACCCGACCACGGCAGAAGATAGAAAGAGAATGAAAGTCATTCCCTATGCATCAGCCATAGGTTCTATAAAGTATGTCATCTGTGTACAGATCTATTGCATACCCTACCACTAAGATTGGCAAGGAGTGCAATAGAGATCTAGGAGTAGATCAATGGACAGCGGTCAAAATTATCCTTAGTAGAATAAGGATATGTTTCTCGATTATGGAAGTGAAAAAGGTTAAATCGTAAAGGTTACGTCGATGCAAGTTTTAACACTAATCTAGATGACTCGAGTCTCAATCTAGATACATATTGAAAGTGGGAGCAATTAGCTAGAATAGCTCCGTGCGAGCATTGTAGACATAGAAATTTGCAAAATACTTACGGCTCTGAATGTGACAGACCGTTGACTAAAATTATCTCACAAGCAAAACATGATCACACCTTAGTACTCTTTGGGTGTTAATCACATAGCGATGTGAACTAGATTACTGACTCTAGTAAACCCTTTGGGTGTTGGTCACATGTCGATGTGAACTATGGGTGTTAACCACATATAGATGTGAACTATTGATGTTAAATCACATGGCGATGTGAACTAGATTATTGACTCTAGTGCAAGTGGGAGACTGAAGGAAATATGCCCTAGAGGCAATAATAATGTTATTATTTATTTCCTTATATCATGATAAATGTTTATTATTCATGCTAGAATTGTATTAACGGAAACATAATACATGTGTGAATACATAAACCTCAGAGTGTCACTAGTATGCCTCTACTTGACTAGCTCGTTAATCAAAGATGGTTATGTTTCCTAACCATGAACAAGGAGTTGTTATTTGATTAAGCGGGATCACATCATTGGTTGAATGATCTGATTGACATGACCCATTCCATTAGCATAGCACCTGATCGTATAGTTTGTTGCTAGTGCTTTTCTTCATGACTTATACATGTTCCTATGACTATGAGATTATGCAACTCCGTTTGCCGAGGAACACTTTGGGTGCTACCAAGCGTCTGGCGTAACTGGGTGATTATAAAGGTACATTACAGGTGTCTCCGAAGGTACATGTTGGGTTGGCATATTTGAGATTAGGATTTGTCACTCCGATTGTCGGAGAGGTATCTCTGGGCCCTCTCGGTAATGCACATCACATAAGCCTTGCAAGCATTGCAACTAAATGTGTTAGTTGTGAGATGATGTATTACGGAGCGAGAAAAGAGACTTGCCGATGCGAGATTGAACTAGGTATTGGATACCGACGATCGAATCTCGGGCAAGTAACATACCGATGACAAAGGGAACAACGTATGTTGTTATGCGGTCGACCGATAAAGATCTTCAGTAGAATATGTAGGAACCAATATGGGCATCCAGGTTCCGCTATTGGTTATTGACCGAGAATAGTTCTAGGTCATGTCTACATAGTTCTCGAACCCGTAGGGTCCATGCACGCTTAAGGTTTCGATGGCGGTTATATTATGAGTTTATGAGTTTTGATGTACCGAAGGAGTTGAGTCCCGGATGAGATCGGGGACATGACGAGGAGTCTCGAAATGGTCGAGGCGTAAAGATCGATATATTGGACGACTATATTGGAGTTGGAAAGGTTCGAATGATTGGGTATTTTGAGTGCCGGGAGTTACGGGATTACGGGAGAAGTAATGGGCCTTGATGGGCTTTAGTGGGAAGAGGAAAAAAGGCTGCTGCCCCCTCCCTCTAGTCCAGGTGGACTAGGGAAAGGGGCGGACACCTCTCCTTCTCCTCCTATTCCTTCTCCCTTCCTCCCTTTTGATGGACTCCTACTAGGACTTGGAGTCCTAGTAGGAATCCATATCCTGGCCGCACCTTTGCCTTGGCGGCCTCCTCCTCCTCCATCCTTTATATACAGGGCAGGGGCACCCCATGGACACACAAGTTGATCATTGAGATCGTTCCTTAGCCGTGTGCGGTGCCCCTTCCACCAAACTACACCTCGAATATACCGTTGCGGAGCTTAAGCGAAGCCCTGCGCGGTGGAACATCATCATCGTCACCACGCCGTCGTCTTGTGAAACTCTCCTCAACACTCGGCTGGATCGGAGTTCGAGGGGCGTCATCGAGCTGAGCGTGTGCAGAACTCGGAGGTGCCGACGTTCGGTACTTGGATCGGTTGGATCGGGAAGAAATCGACTACTTCCTCTACGTTGCGTCAACGCTTCCGTTGCTGGTCTCACGAGTGCGTAGACAACACTCTCATCTCGTTGCTATGCATCACCATGGTCTTGCGTGATCGTAGGAAAATTTTTGAAATTACTACGTTCCCCAACAATTAATGCATCTATATACTTGGTAAAGGGTGGAAGGCTCGGCCTTATGCCTGGTGTTTTGTTCCACTCTTGCCACCCTAGTTTCCGTCATACCGGTGTTATGTTCCTTGATTTCGCGTTCCTTACACGGTTGGGTGATTTATGGGACCCCCTTGACAGTTCGCTTTGAATAAGACTCGTCGGCAAGGCCCAACATTGGTTTTACCATTTGCCACCTAAGCCTTTTTCCCCGGGTTTCGCGAGCCGAGGTCATCTTTATTTAAACCCCGGGCCAGTGCTCCTTGGCGTTGGTCCAAACTAGAGCACCGTCTTGGGACCATTCCTTGGCAACTTGGATTACGTCGGTTCCTGTGCGCTTAGCTTATCCGGTGTGCCACGAGAGCGAGATATGTGCAGCTCCTATCGGGATTTGTCGGCACAGTCGGGTGGTCTTGCTGGTCTTGTTTTATTGCTGTCGAAATGTCTTGTAGTCCGGGATTCCGAGATTGATCGGGTCTTCCCGGTAGAAGGAATATCCTTCGTTGACCGTGAGAGCTTATAATGGGCTAAGTTGGGACACCCCTGCAGGGTATTATCTTTCGAAAGCCATGCCCGCGGTTATGAGGCAGATGGGAATTTGTTAATGTCCGGTTGTAGAAAACCCGAAGTTGACCTCAATTAAAATACACATCAACCGCGTGTGTAACCGTGATGGTCTCTTCTCGGTGAGTCCGGGAAGTGAACAGTGTTGGAGTTATGTCGGCGTAAGTAGTTCAGGATCACTTCTTGATCGCTACTAGCTTCACGACCGTGCTTTGCTCCTCTTCTCGCTCTCTTTTGCGATGTAGCCACCTTATATGCTAGTCGCTTGCTGCAGCTCCACCTTACAACTCTATCCTTCCTATAAGTTTAAATAGTCTTGATCTCGCTGGTGTGAGATTGCTGAGTCCCGTGACTCACAGATTCTACCAAAACAGTTGCAGGTGCCGGCGATGCGGTCAGGTGGCGCAACCGAGCTCAAGTGGGAGTTCGACGAGGCGTGGTCGTTACTATGTGTCTTTTCCTGATGATCAGTAGTGGTGCCCAGTTGGGACGATCGGGGATCTGTGTAGCATTTGGGGTATCTTCTTTTATTTTGGTTCCGTAGTCGGACCTTGAGTGTACTCTGAATGATGGATGTTTATTTATGTACTGTGTGAAGTGGCGACTGTAAGCCAACTATGTATCTCTTTCCCTTATGTATTACATGGGTTGTGTGAAGATTACCTCACTTGCAACACTGCTTTCAATGCGGTTATGCCTCTAAGTCGTGCCTCGACACGTGGGAGATATAGCCGCATCGAGGGCGTTATAATTCTGTGCACTGTTGGTGGCACAAGGAGGTCAGATTGGCGAAGTGGGGTTGCTACTCCCCTAAGTGAGGAGCCAGCCCTCCGCCTCGTTCTCCTATAAAAATAGGGTGTGGTCGTGGAGTACGCCTACACCCACCTTCCTCTTCTCTCTTCTAGCCTCCTCCCTCCACCATGGTGATAGGAAGAGGCCGTGGCGGTACCTTATTAGCAGCGGCGAGGGCATCAACACGAAAATGTCTCCCCCCTCTTGTTGATGAAGCGGGTGTGGAGCCCGTCCTGAGAGGAGGCGGTAGAGGACGAGGACGTGGCCGCCATGGTGCTCGCCGTGAGCAGGGAGGTGCAGTGTCGTGATGGCTCCCCCTCCCGCCGCCCCGGGTCCGAACGAAGGCCATGTTGGCGATCAGCCGCTGGAGTTCATTGTCAAGAAGCACGCTCCCTCACATAGTCGCCTCCGGCTTCCATCCCCCTTTGCCAGGGTGATGGAGGTTGAAAAGCCACCGGGTTTGAGGCTCCACATAAGGGGCTATTGTAATGGCAGCATGCAGGCGGACGTAGAGTTCCCTACTCCTCATGTTATGCTTCTCCGACATGGCTGGAAGACCTCCGCACGTGCCCACAGCTTGGCGGTGGGGCACGTTCTCCATTTCAAGCTAATGGACGCCACCTTGCTCTCCGTCAAGGTCTTCGGGCGTTCGGGTGCTCGCTTAGGGTGCTGCGTGGAGAGCTCGACCGACGACAAAAGCTCCTCCTCGAGCGATAGTGACGAGGAGGACAATGACGGCGATGACCGCGGAGCCAGTGGGGAGTGTCGGTGTCAAAACCGGCCGATCTCAGATAGGGTGTGCCGAACTGTGCATCTGAGGATCAAAGGTAACAGGAGGCAGGGGACACGATGTTTACCCGGGTTCGGGCCCCCTTAATGGAGGTAATACCCTACTTCCTACTTGATTGACTTTGATGGGCATAGGGGTTACAAGAGTTGATCTACCTCGAGATCGTAATTGCTAAACCCAAGATGTCTAGCATGTATGATTGTGATTGCCTCGACGGACTAAACCCTCTGGTTTATATAGACACCGGAGGGGCCTAGAGTTGTACAGAGTCGGTTTACAAAGAAAGGAATCTTCATATCCGAACGTCAAGCTTGCCTTCCACGCCAAGGAGAGTCCCATCCAGACACGGGGGAAAGCCTTCTATCTTGTATCTTCACGGCCCACCAGTCCAGCCCACGTCACATAGCTCGGCGCCCGGGGATCCCCTTATCTAGGACTCCCTCTGTAGCCCCTGAACCAGGCTTCAATGACGATGTGTCCAGCGTGCAGATTGTCTTCAGCATTGCAAGGCGGGTTCCTCCTCCGAACACTTCAAAGTAGTTGATCAAAAAGAACTATATCCGGCTCTGTATAATAGTTACAACCCTGAACCACAAGGGCGTAATACTTAAACAGAAGATAGGTTATGTCTTCTGACAGCCTTTCCAGCGAGGCGTTGTGTTCCGGCTTTATTATTATTTCAAACCGTTTTTCACCCTCCCGCTTCGCATTTCGAGGCGTGGTCTTCATTGACATGTCTTGTCAAAGCAGAGATCGTGTCCCCTTATTGCGGGATTCTCATCAATATGGGCTTGGGTAATCCAATCGTGCCGTTTGCACGACCCCTTGGGAATAGGCGAGTTTTAAGGCTCGTGGGGGGCGCTCGATATTCACTGCCTATATAAGAAGATAAGGATCCATCTTTTTACCCCACGCCTTTCTCCTTCATCGGCCCTTCCGTCCCTCAGCTCCAGCGCCCAAGTTCCCAACTTTTCCCCTCGCCACCAACCACTCCAGCCATGTACGGATCTAGTTCACAAAGCAAGTTGATGGCCTCCTCCGTGATGGAGAAGGACATCAAGGAGCTTCGGGAGGCGAGGTATTTGACAGCGGAAATCAAACACAGACTCCCTGTCAAAGAGCAGGTTATCCCCACTCCAGAGCCCGGTGAGAGGGTTGTATTCCTCCCTCATGTTCTATTATGGGCTAGATTTTCATGATCTGGCCCCGAACTCCTTCGTCCACATCTCGGCGTTTATCTCATGTGTGAAGCATTCCTCCGCATCCCTCCACACTTCGGCCTGTGGCTCAAGACTTTTAATGTGAAGCCGAAGGTCAGCGACGGGCAACACGCAGATTGTGGTGGTGCCATGGTGAGCAAGCTTCCCAAAACTATCTGGCCAAAAGGGGACTTTGTGGACACCGTCAAAATATGGCAGCAGGAGTGGTTTTACATCACTGAGCCCTGCGGCACCAAGTGGGCGGCGGCCCCTGTATTTAGATATGGACCGCCGCTGCGGCTTGCGTCATGGACCAACAAGGGTCTGGACTGGGGATCATCCGACGAGGTGCTGATGGTGCAGAAACGCATCAAAAATAGCATAGAGAAGAACACCAGGCTCACAGATGTGATTCAGGTGATGCTCATCCGCCGGTCCCTTCCCTGCCAACGCCGACCTCTCCGCATGTGAGAGTTCAATCCAAAAGGGCCACGAACCTTGAAGCGATTCTTCGGCACGACGCACGAAGTAATTTGGAAGCTACATTTAAAGACTCAAAAGTCATGGCCAGGGACATCCGAGGATATCGGCCTTGACTGCAATCATCCACCCTCCCCGGTAAGTGCTATCTTTCCAAACACAACATAGTTTATTAATCAAAAGAGGGGGTGTAGTGATAATTCCATCCTGTAAAATAGAGCTGGATGAAGAAGGCAGAGCAGATCAGATGTTCAGCTCCATTGCTTGAAAGGCCAGCAGATCCTCTCCTAATGAGGATGCTGGTCCCGGCGCCCTATCAAGCGCCGGAAAAAAGGTCCAGAAGAAGAACAAGGGAGCCAAAGATGGCCCCCGCCGGAAAGGTACTTCGGACGCGGAGTCCGGAGAAACCAATACTCACTCCTTCGAGGAAGATGAAGACGGAGAGGAGGAGGAGGAAGAAAGCAATCCTTCCCCGAAGGGGAAGAAGAAGAGGGCGGCCTCCGAAGACCCCGAGGCGGGGGCGTCTAAAAGGGGAAAATTATCTCTCCTAGATGGCTCATATTCGGACACCGAAGCCAACCCCGAGTGGCGCCCCAGGCCGAAGCCCCTCGCCGAATCGTAAGTATCCAAAGATGACATACATAAGTTCAGTCTTTATGATTACGGTCCTAACACATTGTATGGTGCAGTCCAGCCCATGATCTCCCCCAACAATCATCGTAGGGGAATGGTGAGCGAGTCGCCTCCGCGAGCCTCCCCGCCAACCGCCATGGACGACACCGAAGTGTTGTCCCACACGGCCTCTCCGGGCCACAAAGCGGTACAGGAGACCCCCAAAACAGTGCCAGAGGGTACTGCCTTGGCTACCGAGAACATGGGGGCGCAATCCCCATGAAGAAAGATGGCGGGGGCCTTGATCAGTTCAGCCCGCCGCCGAACCTAGTTCCGGAAACCCAAACAATTCTGGAACCAAATAAGCGACCCCCTTCAAGTGAGGAAGTGTTGACTCCTGCGGCAACCTCCACTAGTCTGGAGGTGCCGAACACCCTGGTGGGGGCACTGCGACGTGCATTCATGTCGGAGGAGCACCGTACCCTAATGAGTGTGGTGGCTGAAAAGGTTCAGCCCGCCAAGAACGGACTGAACGAGGCCTTCACTAGCCTGCTAACAGGCTTCGAGGTATGCAATGTAATGTCCCTAACCTCTTTTCATATGAAAAGATGTCTGTGTATAGCTACTAGCCCCTGATACTCTTATCGTCCCGTTTGCTAAAAAAGGGGGACAGAGGATTGATAATTTTCACAGGAGATAATATACTTGTATACGTTGAAATGTAGGCTTCACTGTTAGCGGCGATCGGTCAGGCCGCCGAAGTATTCGAACTTAAATGTAAGCTGGGGTTGGCCAGTGAGGATCTAGTCCACATCAACAAGAGATTGGATGAGGCGCAAGGTATATTTTAGAACACTTTGTTCATGTCTGCAGATTTTGTGTCAAAGCTCATGCGCTTCTATGTGTATGACTGTAGGCAGCACGACTGTAGTTGAGGACCTTCAGGGTGAACTGGCCCAGGCCAAGGAGCAGGCAAGGATGAACAAGGCGGCTGCTGATAAAGCGGTCGAGGACCTGAGGCCGAACAGGCTGTCCGCTGCCAGTACGAGGAGCGGGTGACCCAACTAGAGCAGGCGCTCAAAGACGTCGCCGATAAGTACAAGTTCCTAGAGGAGAAAAGTAAAGCGCAAGCGACCGACCTTGCCGAGGCTCTTAAAGAGGCCGAGGAGGCGCGTATCGAATCCCGAGCGGCGCACGAGGAGATTAAACAAGCCGGACAAATAGCGGCCGGTAAGCCCTTTCTTCTACAATGTAAATTCAGCAATGAGTCGTATGTTTTACTCACGTAATTGTGGAATGCTCCAGATGTCTTTGCGGATCTTCCGAAGAGTACCGCGGATGACGCACAGTTCTTCGGGGCTGAGGAGGGACATGCGACGGAGGGGCTATTCTTGTCATAGTTCAAGGCGCGGGAGCATCCAGCGATGCTAAATGACCAGATGGCGCGGTGGGCCGAGCTGCATAGGACCGGATAGGCCGTGAGGGACGTCATAGTCCGGCTGTGGCCAACTGAACCCGTTCCGAGCAGCTATTTTGGCCTAGTGCGGTTACTTGTTGACGCTCTGCCCCAAATTGACGCGGTCAAGCGGTCGTTATGTATAGAAGGTGCACGGCTGGCCTTTGCCCATGTCAAGATGCACTGGGCCAAGATGAAGGCCGCTAGCGTGGCCATTGAAGGTCCGCCTGGAGACAAGGTCCACCGTACGCCGGAGCGCTATTTTGAAGATGTCCTGGAAGGTGCCCGCTTGATAGAGGTCCAGTGCTCGAAGGACATCTTGTTCGAATGAATGTATCCGGACAATGTATTATAAACCAAGGATGTGTAATATATTTGTGTTGTTTGCCTTTAAAAGTATTGTGCCTCATGTGCGGCCATTTGTATCCCTGAGAGTTTGCTAGTCATTGGCTTCAGCCCCCACGTAGGTCGGGGGTGTTCGAAATAGCACATGACCACATGTTAACCCAACGTCTTGGTCCACAAAGGAGGTGTCAGTGCAGCGAACGAGCCAATCGGACTATGTGGCTTTACCACTCTCACTTAGCCATAAGAGTTTGACAATGGGGTTGTCAAATAACCCCTAGTGCGTATGCGGCGATCGAACTTAGATGCCTTAGACGCATGGCTGAAAACTGAAAAGCCAGCCTTTCGTGTAATATGGGAGAAATCGCTAAAGATTTAATAAGTCACTGAATTGCTGACGAGCTCTCGCTGCATCACGACAGTCAGTTTTCAGCTTTGTCTACGGAGGTGCTTGACCGGGCTAGCCAGAAACACAATCGCAGTAGTTCTCCCTTTACTACCTTAGCCGAAAACGGAACGTAAGGTAGCAAGCACAGGAGCCGGGAAACCCAACTATTGACCAAAGACGTGATTCAAAGCCGATGAATAGAATGCAGTATTCGGGATGCCAATGTGTACTCTGAGAGTGTTCGGACTTTCTATTGTTGAAGATATATATGGCTTGAATAAAGCCCCTGGTGATTTAAGTCATACCAACGTGTATATGCCAATTAGGACGGGAAGTGGAAAAACAAATTGAAAAAAGAAGTCAACACAGAATAGGGTTGGGCGAAAAACGGTTTCCATTATAATCTGATTAGTACGACAAAACATATTTATACAGAAGATGCGATAAGCATCACGGCTATTTTACATGCCAAAGACCAGGCAAAGCTTTATACAGGTCCTAAAAGTAAAAAGATGATCTTGAAGATCCTTTGGATACTCTGTCGCACGTCTGCGCCGCTTTTCACCTTGGTGTATGATCCTTTGAGAGGATCAACAATCGATAATGCATAAGGGGCCTAGAAGGAGGCCCACGTTACCACCAGAAATTGATGTGGGTTGTAAAGAACCTGAAAAATAAAGACAAGAATAAAAAGGTGGAACAATATGGAGGTCCGGACAGGGTCGAGCCGTATCGTGGACCTTATGTTTAGCGTGCCTCCGTCCTTGCCCATGGTATTTTTAGCACATAGTTATGTACTCGTTGTGCGTATGCCGCTAGCAGGCTGGGGCATTGAAGGAGGCTGAATTGCTAGTCTAGCCCTGGATGAGCCAGACTGTCGTTCTGCAGGGTAGACCAGACTCCTTTAACACTGTCAGGGGGGTTGACTACCAGTGTAGTATTCGGTTTAGCGAGGCCCCCCTGCACCTCGACTGCGAGTGCTGCGGTATGCTCCTCTGTACGGAGGGAGCGCTCCATGTTTCCATTGGCTGTTATAACGCCACGTGGTCCAGACATCTTGAGCTTTAGATAAGTGTAGTGTGGAACTGCATTGAAACGGGCGAAAGCCGTTCGTCCGAGTAGTGCGTGATAGCCACTGTGGAATGGGACGATGTCGAAGATCAGGTCTTCGCTCCGGAAATTATCTGGTGAGCCGAAGACGACTTCCAGCGTTATGGATCTTGTGCAACAGGCCTCTACGCCGGGTATTACCCCTTTAAAGGTGGTTTTAGTGGGCTTGATTCTTAATGGATCAATGCCCATTTTACGGAAGGTGTCCTGATAAAGCAGATTGAGACTGCTGCCGCCGTCCATAAGGACTCGCGTGAGGTGGAATCCGTCAATAATTGAATCAAGTACCAATGTTGCCGAACCTCCATGATGGATACTGGTCGGATGGTGTGTGCGATCAAAAGTGATTGGACAAGCTGACCACGGGTTAAATTTTGGGGCGACTGGCTCGATGGCGTAGACGTCCCTTAACGCGCTCCTGCGCTCCCGCTTAGGGATATGAGTAATGTAGATCATCTTCACCGTTTTAACCTCGGGGGGAAATTTCTCTTGTCCCCCTGTGTTCGGTGTGCGAGGCTCTTCGTTGTCGTCCTCACTTGGAGGCTCTTTCCCCTTGTGTTCGGCGTTGAGTTTGCTGGCCTTTTTAAAGACCCAACAATTTCTGTTGGTATGATTGGTAGGCTTGTCAGGGGTGCCATGAGTCTGGCAAGGCCGATCGAGTATTCTGTCCAAACTAGATGGACCATCTTTGTTTCCTTTGAATGGCTTCTTTCATTGACTGGATTTAGAGCCACTGAATCCGGTGTTGACCGCCATGTCTTCGGTACCTTCATTATCGCTTCGAATCTTGTGCTTGTTGCACCGTGGCTTGCCATTGCCATCCCTGGCTTCGGAGGTGCCAGGGTCGCTGGTGCCATTGCTTCTACGGCTGCCATGGACTTCGGCTTTTCTTAGCCGAGGTGTCGGGCGAGCCACTCATCTCGGACGTTGTGTTTAAAGGCCGCGAGGGCTTCTGCGTCCGGACAATCCACAATTTGGTTCTTTTTAATTAAGAACCTGGTCCAGAATTTCCGGGATGATTCTCCGGGTTGCTGGACTATGTGACTGAGGTCATCGGTGTCTGGCGGCCAACATAGGTACCTTGGAAGTTTTTTTTTGGAATGGAGGTACCTTGGAAGTTGTCTCTAAAGGCATCCTCCAAATCTTCCCAGCTGCCAATCGAATTTTCTGGGAGGCTGTTTAGCCAGTGTCGTGCTGGTCCCTTTAATTTGAGAGGGAGGTATTTCATGGCATGGAGATCATCACCACGGGCCATGTGGATATGGAGAAGAAAATCTTTGATCCATACTGCGGGATCTGTAGTACCATCGTATGATTCAATGTTCACGGGTTTAAATCCTTCGGGAAACTGGTGCTCTATAACCTCATCGGTGAAGCATAAGGGGTGTGTGGCGCCTCAGTATCGAGCGATGTCGCGGCGCAGTTCGGATGAAGTCCGAATGCGGTTTTCGGCTCGGTGCGGTTGTGCCTGTCACGCCAAGCCTGATGGTTGTCCTCCTCTCACGTCGGAGCACGCCCCCTCGACCCATAGATTGATCTTGTCTGACCGACTCTATTGTCCAGGTCCTTGCATAGGTCGTAGGTATAGCCCGGGGCTGTTGCCTCCTTGCCTCGACGGTGGGGTGGCCCGGGCTGGTGTTCGGGGTACGTAGCCGGTCTGTCCCATCCACGTGGTGGTCAGTCAGCTTCGTCAGCAGCTTTATTCTTTGGTGGTAATGGCTCAAGGGCCTTGTCGTCGAATTGTGGTAGTAGCTTGCACTTCGGATAACTCTTAGTTGGGCATTCGAGGCCGTATTCTTCGGCTACCAGGACATTAGTCCATCTATCATTGAGTAAATCATGCTCAGCTTGAAGCTGCTTCTGCTTCTTTTTTAGGCTTCTCGCAGTGGCGATTAGCCGGCGCTTAAAGCGCTCTTGTTTGACGGGTTCCTCTGGGACGATGAAGTCTTCGTCACCAAGGCTCACATCCTCTTCTGAGATCGGTAGGTAATTACTATTGTCCGAGTCCTCATTCCTGACTGGATCGTCGGGGTTAACTTGCCCTTCCTCCCAATCTTCCAGTTCAGATGTTGGCTCGACAGGGGCTTCGGGGTCTTCGGCATTCTCCGGAGTATTATTGTCTCTAGTGCCGGTGTTGTTGTCTTTGTCGCGACGCCGCTGGTATCGATGCTTCGGAGGTGCTTCAGCAGGCTTGTCCTCAACCGGATCCTCCTTGCCGTCGTCGCCATCCTCTTTGGGTGTGTCCACCATGTACACGTTGTATGTGGAGGTGGTTGTCCATCATTCGGTAAACGGAGGGTCTTGGCCTTGTTCGTCTCTGGCATCGTCGTCCATACCATCGATGTCTTCGGAGACGTAGTCCAGCATGTCGTTTAGATCTTCGATAGTGGCTATGAAGTGGGTGGTGGCTGGGATGTAAAATTCCCCGCTCTCAGCCTGTAGTCTGGGCTGGGCAGATTTTAGAAGCGGTTCCTCTGTAATGATGAGGGATCGCATTAAGTCCAGAGCCTCGTTTAGGAGCGAGGTTTGGACAGGGAAAAGAGAGTCTGCAGGGCTGATCGAGGCAAGAGCCTCCTGGCCGCGCCCATTTGACACGGACCTCGAAAGTCCGAATTTGCAGTCCGAGGGAGAGTCCGGCACTTCGGCGGCAAGGGGAGCCTGGTTCGTCATCGGTTTTGCCAATGACGTAGTCCCCTCCGGATCTTCAGTAGGAAGCTCCATAACTACAGACAGTCCAGGAGGCTCTAAACTCCTGTCTTTGGACCTGGTAGTGTGCTCTGGATCTAAGGCCGGAGCGGCGGTTGGGGCCGCGAACCCTTTGAAGATCAAGTCTCCACGGATATCAGCGACATAGTTCAGATTTCCAAAACTGATCGGCGACCGAGGCGTGGTGTCGATCTGCTCAAGTGGTGTCGAGTTGTACGTGGTGCGCGGCCACCAAATACGAATATTTGGCCGGGGAGGAAAGTCTCCCCTGAAACAGCATTATTGTAGATGATCGAGCGAGCCATGGAACCTTCTATCGACAGCACAGAGGAACTCTCAATGAAAGCACCAATGTCGGTGTCAAAACCGGCCGATCTTGGATAAGGGGGTCCCAAACTGTGCATCTGAGGATCAAAGGTAACAGGAGGCAGGGACACGATGTTTACCCAGGTTCGGGCCCTCTTAATGGAGCTAATACCCTACTTCCTGCTTGATTGACTTTGATGAGTATAGAGGTTACAAGAGTTGATCTACCTTGAGATCTTAATGGCTAAACCCTAGATGTCTAGCCTGTATGATTATGATTGCCTCTACGAACTAAACCCTCTAGTTTATATAGACACCGGAGGGGCCTAGGGTTGTACAAAGTCGGTTTACAGAGAAAGGAATCTTCATATCCGAACGCCAAGCTTGCCTTCCACGCCAAGGAGAGTCCCATCCAGACACGAGGGAAAGCCTTCTATCTTGTATCTTCATGGCCCACCAGTCCATCCCACGTCACATAGCTCGGCGCCCAGGTACCCCCTTATCCAGGACTCCCTCAGGGAGGACGACAAATCCAACTCCGGCTGAACACCAGCCGCACCGTCACCGTTAGCCATCGGCACCACCAACTGCACCTGCATCTCGTCCCTGACAAGGCGATTTGGCGGGGTGTTGGGTGCAGGTGGCGTCTTCGGCTCCTCCAGCTGTCTTCTGGCTGGACCCCGACATGCTTCCTTGTGGGCTGCGGCTTCGTTCGCCCTACCGCGTCCTGCTGGCCCTAGTGGCGGTGACCAGGGGATCTCCCCGCCGTTTTGTTCACCATCACCTTCGTCCGCGCCCTCCGGATCATGTCAGGCTCCATCCAAAGGGGCCTAAGGGGATCAGGCTGGGCTTCTGCCCAGGCGCTCCTTTTGCCCTCTTCACCTCAAGAAAGGGATTGCGGGGCACTTATCTTTTTTCACTGTAAAATATGTAGGTGCTTGCCAAAATTTAGTCTTAAATATGTAATCTATTTCATCCATGTTTGTGCTCTATAAGATTTGTACTTGCTTATCAGCATATTAATGAAAAAGACAAGCCTTGCTGGGTACTTGTGCATGTAGCCTATCCACGCAAAGGATGAACACCTTTATACTGTTAAGTAAATGAGTTTCCTCTGCAAGCTATCTTGCCGGTGGCTTCCATTGTTGCCACGGAGGCTAGGCCTGTCGGGCTTCAAAATACATGGAGAGGAACCGCCTCCTTGTCAACCTTTTTCTTGTCAAATGCCACTACAACCTTCCTGGCCGAAGCAACGTTCGGGTCAAAGGATGGGAGCACAAATGCTTTGAAGGCGACAAGATTTCTCTATGCACATGTCTACTTCTTACAAACACACGTATGGATAAAAAGAGAACTTATATGTTTGGCTTGCTGGGGATCGATATGTAGGCTTGTTTCCTGTTCTTCTTTTCGGGATTGAGTCCATGCAGTTAGGGCAGAGGGAAACAATAGCAACATATTATCTCATCTACCTGCTCGTGGCAATTTCATGTTATGTTATGCATGCATGCAAGTTTTAGGGGGGCAGCGCTTCGTGTATTTATCTGCTGCTCAGGTTCTGCGCCTGGCTTTGTACAAAGGGTTACATGCAACATCGGCAAGGCTTGTACAAAAGGGTGGCTGCCAGGCCAGGGCCCGGCAGCCGCGCCTTACAGGTAGAGCTTACGAAGATGCTCAATATTCCATGAGTTTTGCACCTTGATGCCATCTTCGGTCTCCAGATGGACTGCGCCAGGTCTGGTGACTCGTACTACCCGGTAAGGGCCTTCCCACTTCGGCGTCAACTTGTTGGAACCCTTGGCGAACTAAACACACCTAAGGACAAGGTCGCCTTCCTTAAGACTCCGGGCATGGACCCTGTGGCTGTGATAGCGACGCAAGGCCTACTGGTATCATGCGGCACGTACAGCAGCCCAGAGACGGTTCTCCTCAAGGAGCACGGCGTCGTCACGCCGGTGTTGCTCTTGCGCTACTTCATCGTAGGCAAATACTCGAGGTGACCGGTATATGAGTTCCGTGGGGAGCACTGCTTCTGCTCCATAGACTAGGGAGAAGGGAGTCTGGACGGGATCTCGATTTGGTGTCGTATCGAGGGACGAAAGAACCACCGGCAGCTCATTGATCCATCGGCTGCCACATTTTTGCAGTCTATCAAATGTTCTTGTTTTGATTCCTCACAGTACTTCTACGTTCGCCCTCTTAGCTTATCCGTTGCTTCGGGGATGGGCAACAGAGGCAAACGAGACCTTGCTTCTGAGGGCTTGAACGTATTGCATGAAGGCGCCGCTTGTGAACTAAGTGTCGTTGTCAGTGATGACTCTGGCGGGTA
Organism: Aegilops longissima; assembly: GCA_021605205.1. Lineage (NCBI taxonomy): Eukaryota > Viridiplantae > Streptophyta > Magnoliopsida > Poales > Poaceae > Aegilops > Aegilops longissima. The sequence continues at coordinate 390,513,015 of CM038682.1, forward strand.
CTCTGAAATGGCATGCCAATCCCTTCAAGAACTTGATAGCTGACTGTGCGGTCACCTTCCTCACGGGCTCCACCAATGGCCACTTTGTAAACTTGTCGATTGCAACATAAAAGAATTCAAAGCCCCCGATAGCACGAGGGAAGGGGCCCAAGATGTCGAGCCCCCAGACCGAAAATGGCCATGACAAAGGGATCGTCTTGAGATCTTGAGTAGGTTGATGGATATTATTGGAGTGAAACTGGCAGGCTTCACATCTGGTGATTAGCTCGGTTGCATCCTGGAGGGCCGAGGGCCAGTAGAAACCTTGCTGGAAAGATTTCCCAACCAAGGCTCTTGATCCAATATGAGAGCCGCACGTGCCTTTGTGTATCTCTGCCAATAGTTCCTTTCCTTCTTCCCGGCAAATGCACTTTAGTTTCACACCATTAGGCCTCCTTCTGTATGATGTGTCGTCGAAAAACTAATACATACTGGCCCTCCGGGATACTCTTTTCAGCTTCTTCTTGCTCTTCGGGAAATTCTCCTGTTCGGAGGTAGTGGACGATCTAGAGCCAATGGCACCTCCTCACTCGTGGGAGATCTTGCCTTGACCGTAAAGACCTGAGGTCCTGTGGAAGAGTGTGTCTCACCGAGAAAGGTGGAGTTGTTCCCGGCGGCGCCCTTACCGGGGACCTCTGAAGGTACTGCCGGTGAAGGCTTTCAGAGTCCAGCTTCCTCCTCTTCCTAGCCATTGCCAATGGGGATACGGATCGTTCAGTCAAATGGAGGACAAAGGTTCTTGGTTCCACAGGGAGCTTTTTTGTGGCACACTTTGACAGATAATCAACAGTGTTGTTTTCCGCATGCGGTACGTGCTCTGTTTGCAATCCATCAAAGTGTTCCTCCAACTTCCTCACTTCGTCAGCATATGCCTCCATTAACGGGCTCTAGTAATTCTTGTTGACTTCCCTCACCACAAGCTGTGAATCTCCACGGATGATCTGCTTCTTAATCCTCAACTCTATCGCAATCCTGAGCCCGGCAAGGAGCCTTTCATACTCTGCAGTGTTGTTGGTAGCCCTCTCTCGGGGAAAGTGCATTTGTACTATGTACTTTAGGTGCTCCCCGGTGGGTGCGACGAAGAGCACGCCAGCCCCCGCACCCTGTAGTGAGAAAGCACAATCAAAGTACATGATCCACTCTTGGGGTGCTTCCTTGCTGGGGATAACCGTTTCCAGCGTCTCTTCATCTAGAGTTGGTGTTCATTCTGCAATAAATTCCGCCAGTGCTCTGCTCTAGATGGTTGAGGTGCTTTCGTACTTCAGTCCAAAGCTTGATAATTCCAGTGCCCATTTAACTATCCTGCCGGTGGCTTCAGGGTTCCTCAATATGCGTTGCAGAGGGAAACATGTGACAATAGTGATTTCGTGGGCTTGGAAGTAGTGGAGTAGCCTCCTCGAGGCCATGATGAGGCCGAAGATTAATTTCTGCACCCCAGAGTACCTTGATCTAGCACCCTGTAATAGGGAGATAACAAAGTAAACTGGTCACTGACTACCTTCTTCCTTGCCGTGGTCTTGGGATTGCCTTCACTATCCTTCTCCAGGGATCTGCACTAAATCCTACTATTCTGTCACTTGATCTGCACCAAATCCTATCGCGACTGCTTCACTTCCTTCTCCAGGGAGGACAGTAGCTGTATCTGCTCCTTCTTCCACTTCCCGCTGTGCCACCAAGGCTGCGCTAACCACTTGATTGGTCACTGCTAGATATAGTAGCAACGGATCTTGTGGTTTAGGAGCGACCAAGGTGGGAACAGAGGAAAGGTAGGTTTTTAAGTCTTGCAACTCTGCTTCTGCCTCTGGGGTCCACTTCATGGGCCCTGCCTTCTTCAAAATTTTGAAGAACGGTAGGGCGCACTCGGTAGACTTGGAGATGTACCTACTCAGCGCGGCAACACATCTAGTTAAATGCCTCACATCCTTGACTGTCCTGGGTGCTTGAATCTGCTCAATTGCTCTGATCTTGTCGGGGTTGGCCTCTATCCCCGGTGAGACACAAAGAAGCCAAGTAGCTTACCAGAGGGAACGCCAAACACACAATTCTCTGGATTAAGCTTCAAGTTGATCTTGCGCAGATTTGCAAAGGTCTCTTCCAAATCTTGAATGAGAGTTGATCTGTCCTTGGTCTTGACCACAATGTCATCCATGTAAGCTTTAATATTCCTATGGAGCTGAGGCTCAAAACCAATTTGCACGCCTCTTGCAAAGGTGGACCCAACGCTCTTTAATCCTAAGGGCATTCGTACAAAGCAGTACGTGCCACATGGTGTTATGAACGCGGTCTTCTCCTCGTCTTCCTTGGACATGAATATCTGTTGGTATCCCGAGTAGGCACATAAGAAAGAAAGCAAATCACATCCGGAGGTGGAATCCACAATCTGGTCGATGCGCGGCAAGGGGAATGTGTCCTTCGGGCATGCTTTATTTAGATCTGTGAAATCTATACAAAGCCTCCATTTCCCATTCGCCTTGCGCACCACCACCGGGTTTGCCAACCATGTTGGATGCAATACTCCACTGACCAAACCAGATGCTTCAAGTTTCTTGATTTCTTCGGCAATGAATTGTTGCCGCTCTAAAGCTTGCTTCTGGACCTTCTGCTTGACGGGCCGGGCATAGGGGCAGACAGCAAGGTGGTGCTCGATTACCGCCCTAGGAACGCCGGGATTGTCAGATGGTTGCCAAGCAAACACATCGACATTTGCCTGCAGGAAGGCAATGAGCGCGCTTTCCTATTTGTCGTCAAGGGTGGAGCTGATAGTAAATGTACCATCAGTGCCAACCAGCCCTGCTGGGACCTTCTTAAAGCAGGAGCAGCAACCTTTGATCTCTTGCTATTAGAACTTTCCGGCAAGTCATCGACAGGCGCAGCGCACTCCAGAGATGCGCGCTTCCCAAATTCCTTCTTGGTGTCCCTGCTAGCTTTTCTCCCTTGTTTGCTTTCCTTGGCGGGGGCTGCGGCTTCCGCCTGTCCGTCAGCGATCGCCTCCTGGTACATCTTGTCCACGCATATAATTGTGTCTTTCTTGTCGGATGGAATAGAAATAACGGCCATCGGTCCTGGCATCTTCAAAGTGTTGTAGGCATAGTGGGATGCCGCCATAAACTTCACCAGGGCAGGTCGTCCAAGTATCCCATTGTATGGCAACGGAAGCTTGACCATGTCGAACACAACCTTCTCAGTCTGGTAGTTCAATTCTCCTCCAAACGTCACCGGCAGCGTGATCTTCCCCTTTGGACGACTCCTGCCGAGGTTGATCCCTTGAAAGGTGCCAGTAATCTTGAGCTCTTCTTTTGTTATCTGCAGCTTGCTGATGACCTTGGGGGAAATCAGACTCAGCCCGGCCCCTCCGTCAACCAACATCTTTCTAACTTTGAGGTTGCAGATCGTTGGTGAAACCAACAACGGCAAGCACCCTACTGCGGTGGTGCGGTCAGGGTGATCCTCTTCATCAAAGATGATGGGCGTGCGGGACCACTTGAGTGGTTTCCAACAATCTGCCGCTGGCTCCATGGCATTGACCTCATGCGCCCAGTGTTTAAGCTGGTGGTGAGAGGAGTGCAAGGATGCACCTCTGTCAATGCACAAGGCGTCAGTGGCCTTCTGAAACTCCTGCTCACTGGTTTCCACTTCATCCCCTTCATCGCTCTCGTCATTGCATTCCTTCTTCTCATGGACTCTAGCATGTTTCCTTGATGCTGAGGGACCTTGTCGGGGCGGCCTCCTCTGCCACCTCGGCCCTTCCTGCCAACGCCACCTTGATCTCTTTCCTTGCCACGCTTCTCGTACTCAGCTTTCTGTTCCTTGACGAGTTGCTCAACTTGATGACACTCTTGGACATCATGGCCCTTGGTCCGATGGATCTTGCAGTACGTCCCATCAGCTTTCCCTGCCTTCTCGGCCGCCGTAGCTTCTCCGCAGTCAGTGCACGCGACAACTTCCTTGGTAAGAGCTTCGATGTTGGCCTTCTTGCCAGTACTAGGAACGCCAGATCCCTCGACAGCCAGTATTGTTTTCTCCTTGCGCTTCTTGTTGCATTTCTTGTTCTTCTTCTTTTGATTGGTGGCATCGTCGTCGCCTTCTGAGTCAACGTCGACGCCATCTACTTCTTCGGGGAGTCGCTTCCCCTCCTCTGTTCGGGCACACTTATCTGCCAAGGTGTGCAAGTCATTCACAGTCTTGGGCAACCAGACGTTCATCTTGGAACATATCCTACACTTGCGTACGCTGGACTGGAACGCAGCAATCACAGCTGCCGGGTGGATGTCTGGAATGTTCCCATGCACCCGGCTGAATCTCTACATATACTTCCGTAAACTCTCTCCTTTCTTTTGTGGGAGGAGCTGCAAGTCGCTGGGCCGCACGGGTTCTTGATGACCGCCCATGAAGGCGCCAACAAAATCATTGCATAGGTCAGCCCAGATCGAGATGGAGTTCTCCGGCAAGTGCATCAGCCACGACCTCACGTTCGGCTTGAGTGCCAAATGGAAGTAGTTGGCGAATACCTTTTCATCTCTTCCTCCGGTGGGTTGCACAACGATGGTGTAAATGCTTAAGAACTCTGTCGGGTTCAATCTTTCATCATACTTTTCTGGTATCTCTGGCTTGAACATACGGGTAGATGGCCAACGGACTTGCCGTAGCTCACGAGTGAAGGCAGGGCACCCAACCTCGAAAGGTAGGTATCCATCTCCACCAGGCACGGGCCCATCAATGTCGGGGCCATTGCCCCTATCAAACTGGCGGCGAGTTTCATGGCGTCGTTCTATGGTGATGCGCGCATCTTCCCTTCGCCTGCCTTCCAGGACCTGCCGCTGCTGTCGACGGGCTCGAGGATCAGACGAAGCCATCGACACCACATCAAGTTCTTGGTCATGTGCCTCTGGCTGCAGCCCCTGCGCTGGCTGTCGTGGAGGGGACTACACTGTAGGAGTGGCCCCTTCGGTACGACCAGCGGTTCGGGCCTTCGCTGCCTGTGGAGGCCGTGGCGCGCCTGCCCGCTGTGATCCCCCGCCTCAACGAAACCAATCAAGCTCTGAATGGTGGCTCTCCACTCATTCATTTGATTGGCCACTGGCGGGAATCTCAATAGGAGCTGGGCCCGCTTCATGGCTTCCGAAGCGGTGCTTGGCATGGACGACGACGTAGATCACGACGACGCCCGACTTCTGACGGTGCCGGTAGTGGCAGCATCATGTTCTTGTCGATGCGAGCCGATCGCCGGGATGGCATGGCGACGAGAAGGATGAGCTTGGGGGTTGACGACCCCGTTCGGTGCTTCATCTTGGTTAGCTTGGCCTAGGGAAGGTGCATGCCCCGTAGCTGCGCCCACGGGAGGGGTAGCTAGAGGGCTACGGTTTGCACCAGAGCGAGCACCATCATTGCGGTTGTGTCCTTTAGTGAGGTGGAGAGGCGGAGATCGGATATTACCCCCTCCCGCCTCTTGTGGAGCATGGACGCTAGGGTGCTGTTGATGTTGTCCTCCTCCGGCGCCCCTGCTCCCGCTTCGACCACAGAGGGAACGGTGATGGCGCCGACCACGCCGGTCACGTTCCCCGCGGTGTCCATGTCCCCGTGGACCACCGTAGCCCCCACGGCATTAGTGGCTGCATACGAGGGGGCCTTCAAGGTGGATGGGTGAGCTGTAGCGCGAGACTTTTTCTTGGGTGCCATGGATGATGAAGCCGTCGATGAACAAGACGATGATGAAGATTGACGCGCTCCTTACAACCTCGGGTTCACGCAAGCGCCTCCCCCTACCTGGCGTGCCAAAGATGTCGTGGAAGAACACGATCACCAATGGGGCCATTGGCCCCTTGTGGTTCGGCAAGGGGGAGGGGCACGTTGCACAAAGAGTGAAGACCATAGGGGCAGCACCACAATAGTGACGCGGTGGGTTTTACCCATGTTCGGGCCGCTGTGAAGCGTAAAACCCTACTCCTGCTTTGGTGGATTGGATGGAGGACCGTGATGAACACGCAACGCTCAAGCCCAGCAAGGTCACCTCGGGGAGAGCAGCTACGTGCGTAAGAGTGTACAAGGGTCTGAATCCTATTTTAGGTTGCCATGGCCCTACTTTTATAGGCTAAGGGGTTACCACAGTGGCAAATCAGTCATTACACATTGATTAGATAGCAAATAGTGCTATCATACCTACCTTTGCAGACGGGACAAGGTGCATTAAATGCACCTCTTAGTGTCATGTCATGGATGTAGCCTGGCAAGCCTTGCCGTGCCACTTTAGCTGTCTCTCTCCCTGTCTGCCTGACACGCCTCTGGACGGGTTTTCATGCAAGGTGAATCTTCTCCCCAAATGGCTGCCACGTGCCAGATGACAACCACTTAATCACTTGGGGGCTCGACACCGCACTGTGTGGTGGAGCGGTGGTGCCTTGGCGGGTTGATCCGCCATTGGCGTCCCCCGCAAGCCTGTGGGGGAGTCTTGAGACTTGTCTTTGATGTGGCCTCGACCTGACCGGGCTCGCCTGCCCGGCAAGGGAGGTTTTTCCTTAGTGATACCTTGCTCTTCTATCTTGTCTTGGTCTTCTTGATCTGCCCTTTGATTCCTGAAAGAGCTATCTCCTTAGCTTGGTCTTGTCTTGCTGCTGCAGCCTTGCCTCCGTGCCTGTGTACAGTCTGGGCAACATACGCCGAGGTTTGTTGCACCGACAATTGACCGTACAAAACATAGCCATTAACTGCAACTGTTATTGGTAAGATTGAACTGGTGAGTTCATACTTGGTAAGTCCTGAGAGGTAGTTGCTGGGGCACTTCATCTTGGCTAGAGCACGCCCAAAGTCAGAGGCGGCAGTGGCGAGCTGTTCCTCTAGGTGGAAGCGTGAATCAGTGTCGCTGACATGTGCACCTACAGGCAACCAGTAAATGTTAGAAGTTAAACTGCAATTACACAAATGATGTGAAATACTGTAAGACATGGGATGCAGCTAACCTCGACGACAAACAACAACATCGCCTCTTATGGCCCTGCGTAAGTACATGGACAAGCATGTTACGTACAACAGGGTTAGGATCCACCAAAAATACCAAATGGGCAGCATCTCTAGTGATATCCTGAATCATGTATTGTAAGTTTGTTGCTGGTACTGGTGAATTGAGCTGGACAGTTAATACTTGAACCTCGCACTGTGTGCAGTACTGAAATAAACAAGGCTAGAACATGCTTAATACATCAACCGTACAAAACATAGCCATTGCAAGTGGTATTGGTAAGATTGAGCTGGTTAGATCATACCTGATATGTCCTAGGAGGTAGTCGCTGGGGCACTTCATCTGGGCCAGAACCTTCACCAAGTCGGCGGCGGTGGAGGCGAGGTATTCCTCCGGGTCAACACGAACAGCGGCCGTCGCGCCATTGACCGCCATCAGCTCCTCGACCTCCACGTGATATGTGGTTGGGCTTGCGCGGTGATGCTCTGGAGGTAGGGGTGGTGGGATTTGGATGAATGAGGATGTTTTGCAGGTGCCATTTAAGCAATCAGGTCGGGGCCGTGATAGAGATCGATGGGTTACCTGACTAGATCAACGATGCTCAGGCAGAACGTAGATGTGGTTGAAGTTGTGGTTGCGGTGGCGGCGGTTTGAGCTGCCGGTAGGGGGAGGGGGAGATGATAACCCACAAGTAAGGGGATCGCAACAGTTTTCGAGAATAGAGTATTCAACCCAAATTTATAGATTCGACACAAGGGGAGCCAAAGAATATTCTCAAGTTGTAAGTGCATCTAGTGCCCCTTAGTGATTTTGGTGTATTGAAGACTTATAGGTTAACAGACTAATAAGTTTGTGAGTGTACACAGGTCTATAAGTCTATGAGGAGTTTGATATTTACGATGAAAGTCGACCCCTAAAAATGTATGTCTTCAGTTGAAGACTTTGGTTTTCTTGAAGACTTTGAAAGTGAAGAAATTGGTGTGACCCTGAAGACTTGGTATTCATGCGAGGAATATGAAGGGTGAAGTCTTTTGTTTTCGTTGTTTCATTTTCTCCTTCTTGAGTCATCGGAAACACCGTACTGTTAAAGGGGGTCGAGGTAAAACTAAGGAAAAGTTTCCAAGTGATGCTCATCTCAAAATCCTACACCTACCAATCCTTTTGAGTGAAGCCATTGGAAATCTCATACAGTTTAGTCAATGTCTTCAGTGACAGAGACGAAGATCTTCTGGTCTCTGAGGAATTTGTTCTGACTGAGGAGTTAGGAATTCGCTAGTGTGGATTGCCTACAAGTGAGGAACATGATAGGCCTTAGGAATTTGATACTCAAATATCCGACCGTTGCTGTGCTACGAGCCAGCTGTCCCAAAATATCTACCCACCTACCGGTCATATCATTGAAGTTCATTTATGTCTTATCATGTCGGGCTGCGCCCTAGGCTATAAATAGCTGCCACCTACAACCACTAGTTGGTTGGCTACTCTGAGAGAAACTGACACTTGCCAATTGAGAGCACCAATCCTTCGAGGACTTTGAGCGAAAATCATCAGTGGGGAAAACCCAAACCCAAACACCTACAAACCCAAAGTAATTGAGCATCACTGAAGAGATTGTTCATGTGTGGAACTGACGCTTGTTACCTTTGAGGATTGTGCATCCTCCATACGGTTAGGCGTCATGGTCTAGAGCATCCAAGAGGAATTGTGGATCGCCGAGTGACCAACTCTATGAAGGTTTGGAAGTCACCTGAAGACTTACCACGAGTGATTGGGTGAGGTATATGTGACCTTAGTTCAAGGAGAATATGGTGAGGACTGTGTGTCCTGGACTGTGTGTCCTCAGGTTTAAATACCTAGCCTCTCCACCCCGACGTACGACTGTCACAGCAGTTGGAACTGGTCTACCAAATCATCGTCTTCACCAAGCTACTTGTTCTATTTCCTCAACCCTTTCATTTCCTCATTTTTGTGTTGAAGTACTTGATCGTTACTGTTTGAAGACTTTGACTGAAAATTTTCTCAATTTCCTCAATCATATTTTTTCAGTCGGTTTGTCTTCAGACTGCTTATCATGTGTTCACGCTACTTTACTCTATGCTTGTTTTCATTTCATCAAGATGACTGTGCTACTGCTCTGTTACACTTGCATCTGAGTAGTTATTCCGCTGCTAAGTAGTTCGTTGCTTAGGAATTTCCTCACCTTGAAATTCCTCAGTGATGAATTTGTAAAAATCGTCTATTTACCCCCCCCTCTAGTCGATATAACGCACTTTCAATTGGTATCAGAGCAAGGTACTCCCTTGTTCTGCGTGATTTTGGTTTAACCACCTAGAGTTTTAGTTATGTCGACCGCAGGAATAAAGAAAGTGGCATGCCCCATCTTTGACAGTCATGACTAGCCCAAGTGGAAGACCATGCTGAAGAAGCATGTCATGGCGATGGACAGCGAGTTGTGGACCGTCACTGAGATTGGTGTTACTAATCTTTGCAAGATGGCAGAGGCTGATGATATTCGCAAGTACACTCGACTTGATATCATAGCGAAGGATGTCATCTGCTCCTGCTTATCCCGAAATCAGTTCAGGAACATTATGCATCTCTGCCACGCAAAGCTTATCTGGGACAGACTCTCTAATGTCTATGAAGGTCATCGAACTCGTCATGATTCCTGGTTTGAGGATTTCAAGGAATTGCTCAAAACGATGACTTTCGATCCTGAATCATCATCCTCTCCACCATGCCTTATGGAAAAAGGTGGCAAGATAACTGAATGCTTCCTATCTGAGTCTAGTGATGATGAATCTGGTGATGAATTTGGACCCAGCTATACCAATCTTGCTTCCCTTGCCACTAAACAACAAAGAGCTTTGGAAAAAGTTCAAAACATGCTGAATGAAAGTGATGATATGTTGGGTGAAGAAATGGATTGAACTCAAACTCTGACTAATAATCTTCATTGACTTCAGTCTAAGTTTGATAACCTTCAAAATCATCATAGCACTCTCTTAGTCGATCATGAGAAGCCTCCTTGTGAATTTCTTCAAAGAAAGCAAGATCTTGAGAAGCTAAGGGTGAGTTATGAAGATCTTCAGAAGGAGCGTGATTCATTGCTTGCTCAACAGATCAGTGCCGCTCAGGATGAATTCATTCCACCATGTTTGAAATGCATTGAATGTGAATCTGCTAATTCTTCACCTGAAAGTTCAAATGCTTCTATTGCTGCAAATTCTTCAACTGTCTTTGTTATCACAAATTCCTCATCTGAGGATGCTACTAGTATCACTGACAATGCAGGGCTGAAGGAATTTTATGTGACGGGCATGTACAAAAGCCTCAAAGGTCATCAGCCTCCTTGTAATGTGCTTAAAAAGCAGATCCTCAACAAGAACCCTAGGAAAGAGGGTATTGCCTTTGAGAGGAAACTCAATGCCGATGGGACCTACTGGAATGTAACATCCCAAATTTCCTATTTGGAATGTTTTACAATTATAGCTAAGCATCTATGCATATTGTTTGAATTTGAGTGGCATTTGAAGTTTCAGAAGTTTTGGAGTTGTTGGAATTTGAATTCAAAGTTTGGCAGTTGAAATTTATTTCAAACCAATGCCTGACAATACTTGAGACAAAGTATGAGAGGAGTAAACATGACACTCCAAATATGTCAGAAGAAAACATTGCCAAAAAGTTTGAATTCAAATTTGAATTTTATTTGGGATTTTAGAAAAATGATTTTTTATAAAGTTTGAGTTTTGCCCCTGGAAAAATGTTCAAATTATAGGGAATATTCCCCTGATCATTTTGATATATATATGTCCTATACAAAATATTTATATTTATTGTATTTTTCTCTCTCTCTCAAAATTCAAAAAAAAAGAGAAAAGGACCCAGGCGCCAGCCCGAGCCAACCGCCCAGCCAGCGCCGAGGCCCACCCACAGGGCCAGCAGCCTAACGCCCGAGCCCAGCCCGGCCGGCGAAGCCGGCCCAGCCGCCGACCGACCGACCCGGCCCCACCCTCTTCTTCCCTCGCCCATAAACCCCCCGCCGCTCGGAATCCGCGAGATCCGGGATCCTCCCGATCCCTCGCCCGACCTACCCCTCCTCCAAGCCGTTCCCCCCTATAAATACCCCCCTCGCCTGTTTCGCCCTCGCCCCTCGCCCGACCCTCCTCTCGCCACAATCGCTCGCCGAGCACCGAGCCGCCCGCATCATTTTCCCGTTCCGGCCACCTCACCCCTCGAGCTCGCCCGAGTCCACCCCGAGCTCCTCCCTCGCTCCGCCGCACCGCTGGAGGCCTCGCGTCGTCCCGACCACCGAGCCACACGGAGCCGTCGTCGCCCGAGCCGCCGTCGCCGTCGACCCATGATAAGTCGCTGGAGATACCCCACCGTCCGATCTAAAGCGAGCGCTAGATTAGATCCCGAAGGAATACAGTTTTATTTAGGGTTTAGTTTAATGAACCGGTTTTTATTTACGGTTTATTTTGGTTAGTTAGGTTTAGATTAGACCGGCCCGACTCGATTTAATTCCGTGGGCACGTTTTAGTTATTTAACGCCCGAGCGCTAGATAGGCCCATTAGCGCCCGATTTTTCTTTTAATTTTTATTTTTCGTTTCTGTTTTTAACAGAATAGTTTTAGTTTTGTAAAATCCATATCTTTTAATCTACTTAATATTTTTAAGTGATTCTTTTTTTGTTAGTTTACAAATTTGTTCTAGTTTCTGTAGAAAATATAATTAGTAATGTTAAAAGTATTAGAAATTGTTTTATTTTAGATTAAGACAGATTAGTAATTCTGCTACAAAGTGAGTTATGAATATTATTTTTAGTGATTCTTTTTGTCACTACTTTGTTTTGACCTTACCTAACCGTAGGTATTTATTTGGGCATTTTAGGATTAATAAAAAATAGTTTTAATTAAAATCATGTGGTTCTTAATTATTAAACTAGCTACTGTTTTCCTATTGTTTCTTATAGCAAATAATTTTATTTTTCCTATGTGATAGTTTATTCTAGGTTAGTTTCTGTAACTTCAGAACATGAACTTTTATTTACAATAAATAAAACTTTTATTTTATTTTTACTTGCTAGGATATTTTTAGGCATAATAGGAGTTTTATAATAGCTTTTAATGTGATTCTTTTTGCTCCTAATTGCATGATGAATTCTTTTCTGTTAGTTAGCAAAAACCCATGCTTAGGTTCTGTTAAGAAAAATTTTGTTGTGTAAAACTATTCTTAGTTGTTGTATGGTGTGGTGAAAGCATTGATTTGAATTTCTTCGAGTTTTCTTTGGGTTTTAATTCAATTGTTTTGTGTGTTATGTTAGCATGTTGTTATGTTAAGTGATCATATGTTGTATGCTTATTATGATTGTTGTTTGCCTCGGTAGAATTTCCGGAGTGCGAAGCTTGCTACCACGAGTCCCTAGCTTTCGAAGATCGTCAGCAAGGCAAGTCATTGATCATATTCTTTTACTATACCTATGATTTTATTTGCATTAGAATTATACCTCCCCCACCATGCATGCAGTAGGTGAATTTGAAGTTATGTTCTTGAGTAGTATCATGAGGTAGGATGAACCCAATTCCCTTGTTACCATTGCCTGGACGAAGTAGTTTATTTTGCTATGCTCAGAAGCGGGTTGGTTGAGTGAATTCATAAGGGAGATGTGAGAGTCAAGATGATGACAACCCCATGACTTCAAGATCATGATGGACTTCAAAATTCACTCTTGGGTGGAGGGCGGTTGACGGGCACCTGGAGAACCAGTGGTTGGCGGGATGCATGGAGAAGTGCCATGACATCTTGCGAAAGCTTCACCCAGCCACAAAGAGGCGGATGTATACCCCATTGACGGAAGCTTACTGTGCAGCCGCAAGCCATTATGGGCTCTCATTGGTCAACCCTAGTTGTGACTCTGGCCGGACGGTGCTACGAGATGTAGAAGAACGGTAGGATTGGATGGGTACCGGCAGTGGCCAGAGGAACTCTTCGGAAGACCCTGTTTCGTTCATCCCGTCTTCAAACACCATGAAGTGCGAAGACTTAAAAGGAGGGAACGATTCTTGCGGGTAAAGTCATAAACCTCTGCAGAGTGAAGATCTAATCGGTTAGCCGTGTCCCCGATTCTGGACAATTTGAGCCTCTGGAACTTGGAAGTATTTCGAAATCTCAACACTGAAATTAATAAATTAATTGAGGGATTATTACTTAATAATTGGGAATGAGACATTGGTTGCGGAACCATCTCAATAACTACCAACAATTTTGTAGTATTTGCAAACAAGTCCTTATTGTAGGAAAAACTGGCTTTTCGCAAAATGATGAAACTTAGAGCCCCACACCAAATTGCATATAGTGTTAGTAATATTTTATTGTTATTCCCTCTTCATGACTTGCCATATTCAAAATGCTGACCTACACGGCTGCAACGTCTTATGTTGCAGAGGAGTATTCGATCGGGAGTGAGGCTACGATCCGCGCTTAGCGATTGCCCTTTGGAGTCGGATGGACTCGCTATTCTTCTACGCTTCGCAGCTTTATTTAGTTTATTTCTCATGAGTTGGCCTTGGCGAATTTATTCTATTGTAATAAAGACTCGATATGAGAATCGTGTAATAAATTCAGGTGTGATTGAACTTTGATTATTTCATCAATGTCTTGTGTGTGCGGCATGATCTTGGGATGGTACGCATACGTAGACTTGACCGATTTTGGGTCGCGTCGCTATAGAGATGGTATCAGAGCACACGCTGACCGTAGGACGTAACCCCTAGGATCGGAAAGCCATAGGAAGAGACTATTTTATTTTATGTCCTTATTATTCCGTAATTCTCCCTGTTCATTTCGACTTCTCTCCGATTTTCAACATTCTAGATGGCGCGAGTTCACCCAGTTCTGCTACGGTTTTTGCCACCAGATGAGACGATGCCTCTCGGCAAGAAGCTGGTTTAGATCGTGAAGAAGCTGAAGATTGCTCGCCCTCAATCACCGGAAGCCTACCAATGCACTTCCGACGGATACCCTTCTGAGGATTAAGGTGCACATTCCAGGAGGACCTTCGGAGGACATTTGAGCCCATTGACTTTGAGTTTACCGATTTGATTGGATCCTCGGAAGAGACATGGCGATTTATCATGCACTTGGACATCTCCGAGAAGAGTACAGGGCCGAGCTCGACCCAGCAGACCTCGCCATGATTTCTCGCAGAGCTAGGAATGGAGATATCATCCGTACCGTAGAGGACGAATCCATTCTCTCATATGTCTAGGACTTGGAGAGTCTCCTCAGGAAACGGGAAATCCAGACTCGCCAAAACTCGAAGGTACACAGGAGGCTGTTGTTCCGTGAACTGAAACTGGAGGAGAAAGCACACGCGGACTTCCTTGACCATGAAGAAGAAATCAAGGATTTCATGGAGAGAGTCGACAAGCAGAAGATTGATGTTGCCGCATTAGAGGAGAAGATGGACCTGGGAGAAGAGCTTTTCCGAGTGGAGATGACGGACCCCTCGTGAGCAATGACCAGGATTATGAAGAGAGCTCCACCAAGAAAGCCGAAGAGGAGGCGCCCGCACTGGAGGACGCCGCACCGGAGGACGCCGCACCAGAGGACGCAAGGATAATTGATGAAGACATTTAGTCGACCGCCAGGTTATTTTAATTTTCCGTCGATCAGTTAGGCCGTTATTTTCGATTAGTCGTGAGAATTTGTAATCCGAGATTGAACCATGTTTGAGATGATTGAATAAATGATTGGTGTGATTATGATTGTGCATTCATATGGGTAGTGATATTTTCTCATTAGAACCTTGTTCTATTCTAATTTTCTCATCCACTCCAAAACAACAGATGCTTCCGAGACGTGACCCCGGTTCCAACTTTCCGCCGGAGCTCACCCAGCTGATCCAGCAGCATAATGCCCTTATGCAGATGCTCGTCCAGAACCAGAACAACAACAACAATCCACCGCCACCACCCCCTGTTGACAACTTGACCCGCTTCCTAAGGCTGAATCCGCCAGTGTTCTCTAGCAGCACTGAGCCGATTGTGGACGATGATTGGCTCCGCAAGGTCGGAAGGAGTTAGCCCTTCGCTGGATGCACAGATGCAGAGAAGGTGCGCTTTGCCGCACATCAACTTGATGGACCTGCAGCCTCTTGGTAGGAGAACTACACCGCCACTTATCCCATCGCCACCATCACGTGGGATCAGTTCGACATGATTTTGCACCGCTCATGTCTCATTTGGAGCCATGAGTCTCAAGAAGCGTGAGTTCCGCAACTTACGCCCGGGGAACCGTACTATGGGGCGAGACGTGGATGAGTTCAGCAAGTTAGCTCGCTATGCCCGGATGATGTGGCCACAGATGCCATAAGCAGGAAAGTTTCTCGAGGACTCAATGACGAGCTGGGAATGCAGCTAATGGTGGCTACCTTCAACAACTACCAGGAGCTGGTAGACAAGGCCACCATACTCGAAGGCAAGCAGCAGTAGATTGATAGCTGCAAGCGGAAGTATGGCCAGGGGAAGTACAACTCTGGAGCTTAGCAGAAGCCCCGTTATGCCCCATACTCGGGAGGGCATACCCATCACACCCATGGAGGACATAATCGTGGAGGACATAACTATGGAGGGAATGAGAACAACCTTAACCACGACAACAAGTCAGGCAATGGAAACGGCAATGGCAACCAGCATCGCCCCTGCCTTGACTCGAAGGATCTGAGTCACATCACTGTTTCAAGTGCCGGAAAACAGGCACTATGCCACCGACGCCGGAGGCCAAGCAGAGGAATGGAAACGGCAATGGAAGCTCAGCAAAGAAGCCCAACCCTTTTCCTCGTGCTCGGGTGAACCACATTGACGTGCAGGACGCCTATGATCAGCCGATAATCGTGGTTGGTAAGTTTTATTAAATTCACATCCAAGATTGGTACTCTTTGATTACGGTGCAACGATTCATTCATATCAAGGGTAGTTGTGGAAAAGTACGGGTTGCCCACTAGAACCCTTAGAAGCCCTCTTCACATCAGTTCCGCAGAGGAGAAATGATGGCGAGCTTAGGCTGTCATGCAACCCTCAACATCGAAACCATAAATTTCCGCAGACCTCATAGTATTGGAAACCCGGACCTTGGATGTAATCCTAGGCATGGATTGGTTGACGAAGTTTGAAGGAAACATAGACTGTGCCCGCAAGTCGATTCTGCTCACCACCCCGGAGCAGAAGAGGATCAAGTATGTATCCAGACGTAGCCAGATGAGGAATCAAGTGAATTCCCTCACGGGAGTTGTTCAGGAGGAAGTTCCAGTAGTACAAGATTTTCTCGATGTGTTCCCGGAGGAATTACCAGGAATGCCACCGGACAGAGACATTGAATTTCTGATTGAGTTATTGCCCGGCACAGCCCCAATATCCAAGAGACCCTATCAGATGCCCCCGAATGATTTGAAGGAGATCAAGAATCAAATTAATGAGCTATTGGAGAAGGGATATATTCGGCCAAGCTCGTCACCTTGGGGAGCCCCAGTTCTTTTGGTAGAAAAGAAGGATGGAGCCCTGAGAATGGTTGTGGATTATCGTTCGTTGAACAACGTGACCATCAAGAACAAGTACCCTCTGCCGATGATTAATGATCTATTTGATCAGCTAGTTGGAGCCAAGGTATTCTCCAAGATCGATCTTCGATCAGGGTATCATCAATTGAAGAACCGTGAAAAGGATATACCCAAAACATCAGTTACCACCAGGTATGGTTTATATGAGTATACCGTCATGTCATTCGGATTGACTAATGCCCCTGCATACTTCATGAATTTGATGAACAAGGTATTTATGGAATATCTGGACAAGTTTGTCGTGGTGATCATCGATGATATACTGATTTTCTCCAAGAGCGAGGAAGAGCATAAGGAACATTTGCGTCTAGTTCTGGAGAAACTCCGAGAACATCAGTTGTATGCCAAGTTTAGCAAATGTGAATTTTGGCTGAAGGAAGTCGGATTCCTCGGACATGTTATTTCAGGAGAAGGAATAGCGATTGACCCCACCAAGGTTGTATCACCACCGATTGGCAATCACCCACCTCGACCAAGGAGATCCGCAGTTTTCTCGGACTCGCAGGATATTATCGGAGGTTTATTGAGAATTTCTCGAAGATTGCCAAGCCCATGACTGAGTTGTTGAAGAAGGACGCCAAGTACATTTGGACCGAGGATTGTGAAGCCGTTTCGTGAATTGAAGAAACGTTTGGTTACAGCCCGAAGACTGATTTTGCGGACATACACAAGGATTACGGTATATTAGACGCTTCTCGTCGGGGACTCGGAGGAGTACTCATGCAGGAAGGAAAAGTTGTAGCTTATACCTCCGGACAGCTCGACCACACGAGATGAATTATGCCACACATGATTTGGAGTTAGCAGCCAGAGTGCATGCACTCAAGACTGGAGGCATTTCCTTATCGGAAACAGTTGTGATGTTTACACAGATCATAAGAGCTTGAAGTATATTTTCACGCAGAAAGAGTTGAACCTCAGGCAGAGGAGATGGCTAGAGTTAATCAAGGACTATGACATGAGATTGCATTACCACCCAGGAAAGGCTAATGTTGTAGCAGATGCTTTGAGCCATAAGAGTTATGTGAATACTCTTATAGCGGGAGGATTACCCCAGGAGTTAGTCGATGACCTCGGAGATCTTCGACTGGATATAGTTCCGAGAGGATATGTTGCAGCTCTGGAAGTTCAGTCCACTTTGGCCGAAAGAATTCGTGAAGCCCAGAAGTCGGACAAGGAAATTGATGAGATAAAGAAAAGGATGAATGAAGGAAAAGCTAAAGGGTTTCGTAAGGATGAATACGGAGCTATATGGTTCGAGGATCGTATTTATGTACCCAATGATCCCGAACTCAGGAAGCTAATTCTTCAGAGGCTCATGATTCACCGTACTCGATTCACCCGGTAACACCAAGATGTATCTGGATTTGAAGGAAAGTTTCGTGGGCGGTATGAAGAAGGATATTGCTGAGTACGTAGCAATATGCGATGTTTGCCAACGAGTAAAGGCGGAACATCAGAAGCCAGCGGGGTTACTTCAACCTTTGCCGATTCCCGAGTGGAAATGGGAGAAACTTGGAATGGATTTTATCACAGGATTACCTAGGACCCATTCAGGTTATGATTCCATCTGGGTAGTGGTTGATCGATTGACCAAGGTAGCTCATTTCATTCCCGTGAAGACTACCTATACCAGCGCTAAGTTACTCAAGATATACATGACCAGGATCGTATGTCTGCATGGAGTTCCGAGGAGTATTGTGTCAGATAGAGGAACGCAATTTACCTCAAAGTTTTGGAATCAGTTGCATGAAACTTTGGGTACGAGGCTGGAGTTCAGTATAGCTTTTCATCCGCAGACAGATGGACAGACCGAGAGAGTCAACCAGATCCTGGAGGACATGTTGAGAGCTTGTGCGCTAGACTATGGGTCTAGCTGGGATGATAATTTGCCATACGCGGAGTTCTCGTACAATAACAGTTATCAGACCCGGTCAAGATGGCCCCTTCAAGCTCTATACGGAAGGAGGTGCGAGAACACCATTCTTTGTGGGATGGTGTTGAGATCAAAACTTTTCGGTCCCGATCTTATCGAGATTCAAGAGAAAGTCAAGCTGATTCGAGATAGGCTCAAGGTAGCTCGATCGAGGCGTAAGAGTTATGCCGACAAGAACGCAAGGAAGTAACATACAAGCGGAGACCGGGCATATCTTCGTGTGTCCCCACTTCGTGGAATCAAGAGGTTCGGTGTTAAAGGAAAGTTAGCACCCGATTCATTGGCCCCTACAAAATCCTCGAACGTCGTGGAGAAGTTGCTTACAAGTTGGAATTGCGGAAGGATTGTCCGGAGTTCATGATGTCTTCCATGTTTCTCGGTGAAGAAATGCCATGCCGACATGGCCGATACTCCGTTGAGAGACACAAAGGCCCCTAGAGGCCATACAGCTCGGCGGTGATCTGACTTATAAGGAGAAACCCGTCCAATTCTCGAGGCTGAACAGAGTCACCCGCAGCAAGATCATCAAGTTTTGCAAGGTGTGGAGTCATCATTCGAGGAAGAAACCACCGGGAGCGAGAAGAAGACCTCCACGAGACCACCGCACCTATTTGTTAGCCAACCCGAATCTCGAGGGCGAGATTCATCTTAAGGTGGTAGGTTTGTAACATCCCAAATTTCCTATTTGGAATGTTTTACAATTATAGCTAAGCATCTATGCATATTGTTTGAATTTGAGTGGCATTTGAAGTTTGAAGTTTTGGAGTTGTTGGAATTTGAATTCAAAGTTTGGCGGTTGAAATTTATTTCAAACCAATGCTGACAATACTTGAGACAAAGTATGAGAGGAGTAAACATGACACTCCAAATATGTCGAAGAAAACATTGCCAAAAGTTTGAATTCAAATTTGAATTTTATTTGGGATTTTAGAAAAATGATTTTTATAAAGTTTGAGTTTTGCCCTGGAAAATGTTCAAATTATAGGAATATTCCCTGATCATTTTGATATATATATGTCCTATATAAAATATTTATATTTATTGTATTTTCTCTCTCTCAAAATTCAAAAAAAAAAAGAGAAAGGACCCAGCGCCACCAGCTAACTGCCCACCGGGCGCCGAGGCCCACCACGGCCAGGCGCAGCCAGGCCTGAGCCCGCCCAGCCGCCCGACCGACCGACCCGACCCCACCCTCTTCTTCCCTCGCCCACCGCAACCCCGCTCAGCCGGAATCCCAGGATCCGGATCCTCCCGATCCTCGCCCGACCTACCCCCCTCCTCCAAGCCAGTCCCCCGCCCTATAAATACCCCCTCGCCTGCTTTCCCCTCGCCCCTCGCCTGACCCTCCCTCTCGCCACAATCGCTCGCCGAGCACCCGAGCCCGCCACCATTTTCCCTGCTCCGCCACCTCCGACCCCCTCGAGCTCGCCCGAGTCCACCCCCGAGCTCCCCTCGCTCCGCCGCACCCGCCAGAGGCCTCCGCCGTCGTCCCCGACCACCGGAGCCACCGGAGCCATCGTCGCCCGAGCCGCCGTCACCGTCGACCCCGTGGTAAGTCGCCGGAGATACCCCCACCGTCCGATCTAAATGAACGCGCTAGATTAGATCCCGAAGGGTACGGTTTTATTTAGGGTTTAGTTTAATGAACCGGTTTTTATTTACGGTTTATTTTGGTTAGTTAGGTTTAGATTAGACCGGCCCGACTCGATTTAATTCCGTGGGCACGTTTTAGTTATTTAACGCCCGAGCGCTAGATAGGCCCATTAGCGCCCGATTTTTCTTTTAATTTTTATTTTTCGTTTCTGTTTTTAACAGAATAGTTTCAGTTTTGTAAAATCCATATCTTTTAATCTACTTAATATTTTTAAGTGATTCTTTTTTTGTTAGTTTACAAATTTGTTCTAGTTTCTGTAGAAAATATAATTAGTCATGTTAAAATTATTAGAAATTGTTTTATTTTAGATTTAGACAGATTAGTAATTCTGCTATAAAGTGAGTTAGGAATATTATTTTTAGTGATTCTTTTTGTCGCTACTTTGTTTTGACCTTACCTAACCGTAGGTATTTATTTGGGCATTTTAGGATTAATAAAAAATAGTTTTAATTAAAATCATGTGGTTCTTAATTATTAAACTAGCTACTGTTTTTCCTATTGTTTCTTATAGCAAATAATTTTATTTTTCCTATGTGATAGTTTATTCTAGGTTAGTTTCTGTAACTTTAGAACATGAACTTTTATTTACAATAAATAAAACTTTTATTTTATTTTTACTTGCTAGGATTGTTTTAGGCATAATAGGAGTTTTATAATAGCTTTTAATGTGATTCTTTTTGCTCCTAGTTGCATGATGAATTCTTTTCTGTTAGTTAGCAAAACCCCATGCTTAGGTTCTGTTAAGAAAAATTTTGTTGTGTAAAACTATTCTTAGTTGTTGTATGGTGTGGTGAAAGCATTGATTTGAATTTCTTCGAGTTTTCTTTGGGTTTTAATTCAATTGTTTTGTGTGTTATGTTAGCATGTTGTTATGTTAAGTGATCATATGTTGTATGCTTATTATGATTGTTGTTTGCCTCGGTAGAATTTCCGGAGTGCGAAGCTTGCTACCACGAGTCCCTAGCTTTCGAAGATCGTCAGCAAGGCAAGTCATTGATCATATTCTTTTACTATACCTATGATTTTATTTGCATTAGAATTATACCTCCCCCACCATGCATGCAGTAGGTGAATTTGAAGTTATGTTCTTGAGTAGTATCATGAGGTAGGATGAACCCAATTCCCCTTGTTACCATTGCCCGGGACGAAGTAGTTTATTTTGCTATGCTCGTAGACGGGGTTGGTTGAGTGAATTCATAAGGGAGATGTGAGAGTCAAGATGATGACAACCCCATGACTTCAAGATCATGATGGACTTCAAAATTCACTACTGGGTGGAGGACGGTTGACGGGCACCCTGGAGAACCCAGTGGTTGGCCGGGATGCATGGAGAAGTGCCATGACATCTTGCGGAAAGCTTCACCCAGCCACAAAGAGACGGATGTATACCCCATTGACCGGAAGCTTACATGCAACCTCAAGCCATTATGGGCTCGCTGGTCAACCCTAGTTGTGACTCGGCGGACGGTGCTACGAGATGTAGAAGAACGGTAGGATTGGATGGGTACCAAAGAAGTGGCAGAGGAACTCTTGGAAGACCCTGTTTGCTCATCCCGCCTTCAAACACCATGAAGTGCGAAGACTTAAAAGGAGGAACGATTCTTATGGGTAAAGTCGCAAACCTCTGCAGAGTGAAGATCTAATCGGTTAGCCGTGTCCCCGGTTACGGACAATTTGAGCCTCTGGAACTTGGAAGTATTTCGGAAATCTCAACACTGAAATTAATAAATTAATTGAGGGGATTATTACTTAATAATTGGGAATGAGACATTGGTTGGCGGAACCATCTCAATAACTACCAACAATTTTGTAGTATTTGCAAACAAGTCCTTATTGTAGGGAAAAGCGGCTTTTCACAAAATGATGAAACTTAGAGCCCCACAGCCAAATTGCATATAGTGTTAGTAATATTTTATTGTTATTCTCTTCATGGCTTGCCAAGATATTCAAAATGCTGACCTACACGGCTGCAACGCCTTATGTTGCAGAGGAGTATTCGATCAGAGTGAGGCTGCGATCCCGCTTGGCGATTGCCCTTTGAGTCGGATGGACTCGCTATTCTTCTACGCTTCGCAGCTTTATTTAGTTTATTTCTCATGAGTTGGCCTTGGCGAATTTATTCTATTGTAATAAAGACTCGATATGAGAATCATGTAATAAATTCAGGTGTGATTGAACTTTGATTATTTCATCAATGTACTGTGTGTGCCAGCATGATCTTGGGATGGTACAGACACAGAGACTTGACCGATTTTGGGTCGGGTCGCTACATGGAAACCTGGGCAGTATCCCAAAACATCATAGGTTGCTGCTAAGGGACCTCTAGTAGATCCATCCACTTTATCTGGATTTACATGTGAATCTTCATATTCTTTTGATGAGTCATTTGACTCCAACTATAAACTGTTCAAAAATCTGAATGGTGAAGTATTTGCTAGATATGTTGGCACTAACTACAGGAATGGTCCCCCTATGAAGAAAATCTGGGTTCCCAAAAGGTGCCTTGAAAATCTTCAGGTGAATGTCATCATGACACCACCTGTGAAGAATAGGAACCCTAGATCAAATTCTTCATATGGACCAAAATCTTCATATGGATACAAGTCCTCATATGGAAGAAATTCCTCACGTGGATCAAATTCTTCATATGGATCAAAATCATCATATGAACATCATCGCGCTAACACTTCTGTTTCACAGGGAAGAACTAAGCGCTATGAATATGTGCATTATTCTTCAAATCATTATGTTCGTAAGTCCTCGAAGAATTTCTCTGCTTATTCATATGCTTACCCTAACCCTTCTTCTGTGAAACGAAGTGGACTGGCCTCTATGCCACCTTTCTCTTATGGAGCTCACAGAATGATGAACTCTTTGCCACCCCTTCAGATGTGGGTGGTGAAGAAAAAGAACTAATCTCTTATGCAGGGTCAGGTCTCCAGACGAACTTAAACGTCTGAAGAATTTGCTGGAGACCTGAATATGCTTTAAAGGACGCAAGCTAATCATGAGGAAATGAGTTTTCATTTCTCACGTCCTCATACTGCTATATCTATTGTATTGCGTGATGAAATTCAATCTGATGAATTTTGATGTCATATTCTTCACTGATGATGTATATGAGTTCGTAAGATGCACTAATTCATCTGCAGGATGATCAACCCAAAGCTACTAAGTGGGTCCTCAACAGTGGATGTACAAATCACATGACTGGTGACAGGAATTTATTGATGGACACTTATTTATCTCCATCACTTCTGAAGCATATCACCTACGCTGACAAAGGAAAAAGCAAGGTATTGGGTCTAGGTAGGGTTGCGATCTCAATGGATCGACACATGGACAAAGGCATGCTTGTCGATTCCTTAGGATACAACCTCATGTCTGTTTCAATGCTTTGTGATCTTGATATGGTTGTTGTCTTTGGCAAGTAACAATGTGTTGTGATCATGGAAGCTGACCATTCCAAAGTCTTTGAAAGCTTTAGGATAGGGGACTTGTATATTGTTGGTTTCTCTACAGGACCACAACCCGCTACATGTCTACTTGCAAAAGTTTCAGAAGGCTCGCTATGGCGTCGATGACTAGGTCATGCTGGCATGAGGAACTTGCACACGCTCGCGAAGAAGAAGCATGTCATTGGCATTGAAGGTTTCAAATTCCTCAAGGATCACCTGTGTGGAGCTTGTGAAGCTGGAAAGATGACCAAGGCCAAGCATCCGTCAAAGACTATCATGACTACCACTCATCCATTTGAATTGCTTCACATGGATCTCTTTGGCCCTACTCATTATGCCACATTCACAAATGTTGCATCTTTGTATGGCTTTGTTATTGTTGATGACTATTCTTGTTACACATGGGTGCATACCATCACTTACAAAACTGAAGTGCAGGAAGTCTTCAAACAATTTTCCTTGAGGGCTTCAACCAATTTCGGTGTGAAGATCAAGCACATCCAAAGTGATAATGGGACCGAGTTCAAAAATACTGGTCTTGATGACTATCTTGATGAACTTGGTATTACTCACGAGTTATCTGCTCCTTATACTCCTCAGCAGAATGGCATCATGGAGTGCAAGAACATGACTCTTGTTGAGATGGCTCGCACTATGCTTGATGGATACAAGATGCCTCGTCATTTTTGGCCCGAGGCAATTGATACTGCGTGCCACATCATCAATAGGGTATATATCTTCACAAATTCCTCAAAAAGACCTCATATGAACTCCTCACTAACAAGAAACCCAATGTGAGTTATTTCAAAGTCTTCGGTGCTAAATGTTGGATTAGAGATCCTCATCACAATTCTAAATTTGCATCAAAAGCACATGAAGGTTTTATGCTTGGTTACGGAAAGGACTCGCACACCTACAGAGTCTTCGACGCCGTACATCACAAGTTGAAACTGTAGATGTGCAGTTCGATGAAACTAATGGCTCGCAAAGAGAGCACCTACCTCCTGTGCTAGATGAAATGACACCTGAGGAATCCATCAAGTTCAAGGCTACTGAGGATGTCATTCCTACCAAAGAATCTGCTGAAGAAGTCATTCCAGAACGTGAAGAACATCATGTTGATGCACCTGAGGAAAATGGCTCTAAAGAAAATGCTGAGCCTACTCAACGTCGTCAATTCGCTCATCCTCGTGTTGCAAATGAAGTGCAGATTGAGAGAATCATCGATGACATCAAAGCACCAGGTCCTCTCACACGCTCAAAGGCTTCACATTTGTCTAACTTATGTGGGCACTTTGCTTTTGTCTCTATCACAGAGCCCACCAAATTAGATGAGGCATTTCTGGAGCTTGGGTGCATTCAAGCGATGCAAGAGGAATTACATCAGTTCGAGTTCAAAATGTCTAGGAACTTGTCAAGCGACCAGACCCACGCAAGCACAATATCATCGGCACCAAATGGATCTACCGCAAAAAGCAAGATGAAAATGGCCTTGTGGTGAGGAATAAGGCACGTCTAGTAGCTCAAGGTTACACACAGGTTGAAGGAATTGATTTTGATGAAACTTTTGATCCTGTTGCTAGTGAAAAGTGCATTCCTCAATGGTAAGCTTGAGGAAGAAGTATATGTTGCTCAACCCCCAAGTTTTGAAGATCCAAAGCATCCTGAGAAAGTCTTCAGACTCAGTAAGGCCCTCTATGGCCTCAAGCAGGCCCCTCGGGCGTGGTATGATACTTTGAAGGAATTCCTCATCAAGAAAGGCTTGAAACCCGGTTCACTTGACCCAACTCTTTTCACAAAAACCTATGATGATGAATTATTCGTTTGCCAAATATATGTTGATGATATTATCTTTGGCTGTACTAACCAACGTTACAGTGACGAATTTGCATA
The DNA here is from genome assembly GCA_021605205.1 of Aegilops longissima. NCBI lineage: Eukaryota > Viridiplantae > Streptophyta > Magnoliopsida > Poales > Poaceae > Aegilops > Aegilops longissima. The sequence continues at coordinate 390,538,566 of CM038682.1, forward strand.
TATGATGAGCGAGGAATATCAAATGTCTATGATGTCAGGACCCCGATTCCAAGTCACATTGACCTAGCCGGTAACACCTCATATCACTTTGCGGCCTCACGCACGGTATTCTACTGGTGTCACCTTACCATGGCCCGGACCATTTGCGCCTTTTGGCTCACGATATGATAGTGTCGCTAGCATCCACATGACAAAGAACCCGGCCGACATGGCTAGTCGTGAACCCAAAGCGGCGCTTAACCTATGGGGACGGGCATACATGAATCACATCGAGCATGTCGGTCATCAACGTATGAATTCGGGCTGTAGCACTGGCTAACAGACTCGTATCCCGGGCTGTAGCAGCTAGGCAGACTCAATATCACGCGTGACATTTCAAGGGATGTATATAGGAACGGTGAAACACATGCCGCCAGCCAAGTGTCCAAGCAGAGTGCTGGGCTAGCAGGACTCGTGAACCGGTCAGAAGCGGACTACTATCGCCGTAAGCACGAGACTACATTTCCCCATATGAGAGGCTGCCAAGGATAAACAACTAGTTTGTCGGATCCCACTCATACCAAGCATTTCAATCATACACGCAATATGCTCGATATGAGTACATACAACAAGGCATCACAACAAAACTCTACAACTCAAAGTACTTTATTGAAGAGGCTCCGAGGAGCCATACATAACATATCCATACAGGTAGGGGTCACATGACCCAACACTCAAGTTATACAAACATACAAGCACATGCGAAAGCAAACTAGTCTGAGTATAGACTCTAGAAAGAAAGAAAGCTTGTTGAAGCCCTTCTATCTACAAAGGGCCCTTCACAAGCCTTGGATCACCACCGGGTGGCTAGTTCACTGCCGATGTCAACGTCTACATAAAACCCATCTGAGGGGGCAGTGTTGTCGCCTCAAAAACATTAATTAGCAAACATGAGTATGGAGGTACTTAGCAAGTCTTACCACGTAATCCTATCATACATGCACATTCTCAAGAAGGTGGTGGAGTTATTTGCAAGAAGCCAGCTTTGACTCTTGGCTAAGCTATCCCACGTGACACCACTTGAAAAGCATTTGTCGCACACGAGTCCACTAATCACCATCACAATACTCCACTGTGGATCCTCTCTCGTCACCCACGAGAGGCCATCCATGTACTCACACTTATCTTGAGGCTTTTAGTAGTATCCATTCACTTGTCTATGAACTGATATAGGCAACCCTGAAGTCCTTCTCCGTGGACACGGCTATTCGAATAGATCATATTAACCTGCAGGGTGTACTTCTTCACACACGCTCACCACTTACCGCCGTTTACGACATGTACTGCAACCTTCAAGCGAAGCCCAACGTGGGTGTCGGCCACAGCCTACCTAAACACTCAAGTCCCTAGTCCAGTTTATCGCCTATTCGGGTTCCATCCGCAGGAGTCCGCCGAGGTTTCCCATACAGCCCCGAACGATGTGTGCAGGGTTCCCGAGATACCAAACAGCACTCAGACACCGGCCACGTGCCTACCGCAACACAACCCACCCCTAAGGTCAGCGTTGGTGCGCCCCCAAAGATGCTACAAACACCATAAACTACTTGCAACTCCCGGACTGAGAACAAGGGTGGTTAAGAAGCCGAGAGGGTCCATTGGTTTCGGGCCCAATGCGTGGTAGTAACTGTTTCATGGATCACAAACACAGATCTCAGTTCTTAGGGACGGCTTCAATGAAACAACCCACCATGTACTCCTACATGGCCTCTCATCGATACCTTTACCAAAACGTGTTCAACACTTTCACTCTCGAACCGACACAACCTTTCACTCCAGTTCATCATCCCGATGAGCCGACACGACACAACTCTAAGCATAGCAAGCATAGCATGGTAGTAATCACAAACATGGCTCAATCAACTCCTACACATACTAGTGGGTTTCATCTAGTTACCGTGGCAATGACAGTCATGCAAAGGAAGTGGGTTCAACTACCGCAGCACACAACAGTTTGAATCGCGTTGTCTTAATGCAGATAAACAAGAGCGAAGCGAGAACATGGGTTTGTATCGGAATGATCAATGGGTTGCTTGCTCGATGGAGTGGTGGTAGGATACCGCCCTTCGCAGCGGATATTCGGGATTATCCTGAGGCGTAACCTATCATTAAAGACATACCAAAATAAACACACATGGCAATATGCAACAATATGATGCATGCTATGACATGGCAATATGGATGTGTGTTGGCCTAATGCAAGCTGAAACAAAAAGGGATGAACTCATTTGAATCAAGGATTCAAATGCTAGCTCATTTAAAATAACCCTAAAGGTGTAATATCTTACTCTGCTTAAACAGCAAGGTTAACTTGTTTTATCATGCATGAAACCTGTACCAATGGATAGAATGGATTTTTCTGATCATTTTTCATATATAGATCTTTGCATTTGGAGTTACAGATTAATAGTTATGAACTTTTGAAGTTTGAACTATATTCGAATTTCCTATAATAGAATAAATCCAAGAATTAATTTATCGCACAAGAATGCATCAGATGACGTCAGGGTCAATGGAGACGTCCAGGTCAAACCTGACTGTGGGTCCCGTATGTCAGCATAATTAGTTTTAACTAAAAATTAAATAAAACTAATCCTATTTAGTTAACAGGGCTGGGCCCCACCTGTCATTGACTCAACAGAGTCAACCAGGGCCCACCCGTGGTCAAAGTCAACGTCGGCTGCACCGGCGTTTAGCCGCCGGCGAGCCCGACGCGGTGGTGGAAGTGGATTTGGCCATTCCGGCGACCAAATGGGCCGCGGAAGGCATCTAGGTGTAGCTGGGGTCGAGCCGCAGCTCTTGGTGGAGTTAGTTGGGGTCGGGGCGGCCGGAATCGGCGCCGGCGACGACCTAGGCGGCCGCCGGAGTTTGGTCGAAGGAGAACTCGAGGCTAGGGTGTTCGGTGAGGTGCGGGGAGTAGTTGGTTAGGCCCTACGTGACGTGGTGAGTGCGATGGACACCGAGAGGTGGCCGGAGGGTGGCCGGGAGCACGTCGGCGACGAGCTCCGCGGTGGTGGGTGCGGTTGAGCTCCGTTCGGACGCTACCTAGCTCGGGAGCAAGAAAGGAGAGGAGGGGGGCTAGCTGAGCTCACGAGGCACTCGGAGAAGCTCTCGATGCGGTCGGGGACGGGCTGGTGCGGCGGCGGCGTTGAAGGAGATCTCCGGCGACGGCGGGGTCGGGTGAGGTCGGTGCAGTGGCCTCGGGCTACTCGAGCGCTTGGGGCTCAGCTAGCTCGACATAGAGGAGGGCGGCGGAGCTCCTAGACACGGCGAGACGGAGCACGGTCGACGGGGAGCGCGACTACGGCGACGGCGTGGCTGCGGTGGCGTCGGCCATGGCGGGGGAGCGCGAGGGAGAGGAGCCGGGGAGGAAGAGAGGTGTCTGGGGGTTCGAGGGGAGAGAATGGGCGTGATCCGCGTCACGGCTCGGTGAGGGGAGCGGCGAGGCGGCGACCAGGTGCGTGGCACCCATGCGGTGCTCGCCGCCGAGCACCTGCCTGCCTGCCTTGCCGAGCCAAGCAGCTCGCTGGCGCGGCAGCTGGGCTGGGCCGGCAGGTGGGCCGGTTGGTAGGCGCCATGTAAACATTTCCATCTGTTTTCCTTTTTCTAATTTCTGCAACTTTGTGGAGTTTTTAAAAAATACTTAAACAGCTTCAAAATTCACCAAACTGCTCCTGGTCCATAGTTGGAATATTTCCAACATGAAACATTTTAGTTTGGGAATATTTGGGCACTTGAAATATTTTATATAATTTTAAATGCCCAAACTCAAATACTTATGATTTAATCCAACAACCTTAGGATGACCTAGAAAATTGTGCACCACTTTTGGCAGAGGCTCTGAACCAAAGCAAAGGTGATGAGCATTTTTGAAGGGCATTTCAGGTTCATTGAAAATAATTTTAGTAAACCCTAGTTGGATAAAAAGGGGTTCTGGGGTTTCTGTCTTCCCCATTTAAAATTTCAAATGAAAGTTAAACATGATCCACACACTAATGCATGGACTGGCAAGGATGTGACAACTCACCCCCACTCAAAAGAATCTCGTCCCGAGATTTAGGATCCGTTGTGAAAAAGGTGGGAGACTCAAGTCGAAGACGATCCTCCCTTTCCCAAGTTGCCTCTTGCTTGGAATGGTTTGACCATTGAACCTTTAGAAACTTGATATTCTGACGTCGAGTGGTACGCTCGGCTTGATCAAGAATACGAACGGGATATTCTCGATAAGTGAGGTTATCTTGGATATCAAGCGTTTCGTGGTCCACTCCACGGATAGGATCCGAGAAGCAACGCCTGAGTTGGGAAACGTGGAAGACATCATGGACTCTGGAAAGATGCAGAGGTAGTTCCAATTGGTAGGCAACTTCTCCTTGTTTGGCAAGAATGCGAAAGGGTCCAATGTAACGAGGAGCCAACTTGCCTTTGATATCAATCGATGGGTTCCTTCAAAGAGGTAACCCAAGGTAAGCCTTTCGCCAATTTCATAAGCCATTGGCTTATGCTTGCGGTCATATTGGCTCTTTTGACGAGATTGGGCTGTTTTCAATTTCTCACGAATAACGCGAACTCGCTTCTTCCGCTTCCTGAATCATATCCGGGCCAAAGAGTTGTCTCTCCCGATTTCGACCAGTTATGAGGCGCTCGACATTTCCGCCCATAAAGAACTTCGAAAGGAGCTTTGTCTAAACTAGCTTGATAACTATTGTTATAAGCTTAACTCGCGAATGGAAGGCATTTCTCCCAATTCATGCCGAAAGAGATGATGTAAGCTCAAGCATATCCTCTAGGATTTGATTGACTCGTTCTACTTGACCACTTGATTGAGGATGGAAGGCGGTGCTAAAGGAGAGATGAGTTCCCATAGCATTTTGGAAACTTTCCCAAAATCGAGAGGTGAAGAGACTTCCACGGTCTGAGTTAATCTCCAATGGAACACCATGAAGAGACACTATTCGAGAGATGTACAAATCAGCTAGCTGGCTAGCGGTTATACTCTCACGAACGGGTAGGAAGTGGGCTACTTTGGAAAGACGATCGACAACAACGAAGATAGCATTATTCCTCTTTTGGTCCCGGGAAACCCGTAATGAAATCCATACCGATTTTATCCCATTTCCATTCAGGAATTTCCAAAGGTTGAAGGGTACCAAGAGGCCGTTGATGCTCTTCTTTAACTCGACGACGACGCCGCAGATTAGCAATGTATTGAGCGATTTCTCTTCATCCTAGTCCACCAAAACCTCCGGCGAGGTCTTGATACATTTTAGTACTACCGGGATGAATGGTGAGAGGAGAGTCATGAGCTTCCTTAAGGATCGATCGCCTCAAAGTTGCGCACCTTGGGAACCACTAGACGGTCTCCAAAGAACACGACACCTTGTTCATCAATGGAGAAACAATCTGCGACTCCTTTCTTGATGTTTCTCTTGATGCGGAAATTCGGATCTACCTTCCGTGCCTTGTTGATCTGATCCGTAAGGGTAGGTTTCGCCACTGTGGTGGAAAGGAATCCTCGAGGAACAATGTGAAGATTAAGCTTACGAAATTCCTCGTGGAGAAATGGTTGACTTTGTTGTAACATCGATTGTTACAATAAGATTTGCGACTTAGTGCGCCAGCCATGACATTGGCTTTGCACAGGGTGTAAGATATTCCTAAGTCGTAATCAGTAATCAACTCGACCCAACGCCTTTGCCTCGAGATTCAAACCGTTGGGTGAAGATGTATTTCAGACTTTGGTGATCAAGTAGATTTCGCAACGATTACCAAGAAGGTAATGTCGCCAGGTTTTGAGTGCATGAACCATCGCCGCAAGCTCTAGATCGTGTGGGATAGTTATCCTCATGTGGACGAATCGCCGAGAAGCGAGGCAATCACATGACGATCTTGCATGAGTATGCAACCTAGTCCTTGTCGCGAGGCGTCGCAATAGATAATAAAGTCCTTAGAAAAATCTGGTGGAACAAGTACGGGAGCAGATGTCAGGCGTCTTTTCAATTCCTGAAAGCTGAACTCGCACTGTGGCGTCCATTCGAACTTCTTATCTTTCTTGAGGAGTTCGGTTAGAGGTTTAGCAACTTTAGAGAAATTCTCGACGAAGCGGCGGCAATAGCTCGCTAAACCGAGGAAACTCCGAACTTGCTTGACCAATTCAGGTCGAGTCCAAGCAAGGACGGCTTGAACTTGCTCGGGATTGACAGCAATGCCCTTACCAGAGATTACATGGCCTAGGTAGGTCACTTCTGGTAACCAGAATTCACACTTAGAGAATTTGGCATAAAGGCGGTGCGCTCGTAGTTTCCTCAATACTAGCCTTAAATGTTCGGCATGTTCTTCCTCATTCTTGGAATAGATGAGTATATCATCGAGGTATACCACGACGAATTTATCCAAATACTCCATGAAGATTGAGTTCATTAACCGAGAGAAGGTGGCTGGATCATTGGTTAATCCGAAGGACATGACGGTGTACTCAGATTGGCCATAACGAGTAACAAAGGCCGCTTTTAGGAATGTCCCGTTTAATTTTGATTTGATGGTAGCCCAACCTCAAATCCATCTTTGAAAAGATCGAGGATCCAGCGAGCTGATCATACAGATCGTTGATCCCGGGAGCGGATACTTGTTCTTGATAGTGACCAAATTGATGGTCGGTAATCCACAACCATCCGATCCGTTCCATCCTTCTTCTTGACGAAGAGGACGGGCAAGCCCATGGAGATGAACTAGGACGGATGAAACCCTTTTGCAAGGACTCATCGAGTTGTTTCTTAAGTTCGCTAGTTCTAGGGGTGCCATCTTATAAGGTCTTCTAGAGATTGGGACGGTTCCGGAACAAGATCTATCATGAACTCGACATCCCCTCGCTGTGGAACACCGCAGTTCTTCCGAAAGACATCCGAAAATCACGGACTACCGTAATATCTTCGAGGTCCGGAAGGGGTTGGCATTTAGGAGTAAAGTCGGCGCTTAGACACTCGGGTTAAAACATTAACCTGTCTTGCCCAAGGATGGGTGAGTTGAACAGTTCTAGTAGAGCAATCAATCTTAGCATAATGGGCTGACATCAGTCCATACCCAAGATGATGTTTATGTCCGAGGACTTGAGAGCTATTAGAGAAGCAAGAAAGACTAATCTGTCGACAAGAATTTCATTCCCATGACTTATTCTAGAGGTTTGCCATCTAGAACCAGGGGACTGAATTTCCATGGAGGTGTGCATGTCACGTAATGTGGTGTTGTGCAATCGAGCATAGCTCTCAGAAATAAATGAATGAGATGCTCCAGTATCAAAAAGAACAGTTGCCGGATGACAATTAACAAGGAGCATACCGAGAACGACATTGGGATCCTCATAGGTTTCCTCAGCTGAAACATAGTTGACATGGCCACGAGCAGTGGCAGCTGGTTTAGCATAGAGCACCTTTCCTGCTGGCTTACCACGGCCAACAGACTTTCCGATCTGATTGGGGTTGTTCTGGGGACACTCACGGATGTAGTGGCCCATCTCTCCACACTTGAAGCAAGTTATCATATTGGGGCGTGGAGCAGCATTAGCAGCGGGGCCTCCATAAGTCTTGGGCGGTGCATACTGCTGGTTGGGGCGAGGCGCCTCAAAGGATGGCCTCGGGGTGAACCTGGGTGGCAGAGCATTGTTCGGAATCCAGACCCGGCGCTTCTGAGATCCAGAGCCGGATGAACAACCAGAGTCACGAGAGTGCTTGCGTGAAGCTTCAAAGTCGATCGTCCGGCCAAAGACTCGATAGCCTTATTGACTAACCACGGAAAGAAGTGCACTCGTGCAGACAAAGATCACGGCGAAGCTCGGGGCTAAGTCCCTTGCGGAACCTTGCCTGCTTCTTGGCGTCGGTAGAAACCTCTTTAGGAGCATAACGTGCTAAATTCCCAAATTCACGGCTGTAAGTATCCACAGTCAGCCTACCCTGGGTGAAATTGCAGAATTCCTCCCTTTTACGATCCATGAGACCTTCCGGGATGTGATGCTCACGGAAAGCGGCACTGAGTTCAGCCCAAGTAGTAATTTGTCCAACCGGACGCATAGCCTCATAATTCTCCCACCAAAGGCTACCAGGGCCTTCGAGATGATAGGTGGCAAAGGTAACCTTATCAGCTTCAGCCACGTTGGCAGAACGCAGCTTGTGGGTGATGCTGCGAAGCCAATCATCCGCATCAAGAGGCTCAACGGAATACTTGAACTTCGGTGGATACAGCTTGACATAGTCATTGAGTGACACCAGATCATTTCTTGGCTGGAGTGCGGTGTTTTGCTCAATCCTCTCCAGTAAGCGATTGGTCTCACGCTTATTGCGTTCTGCTTCCAGCATAACCTCGGCCAAAGATGGCAGTTGAGGCAGATTTACATTCCTGGCTGCACTGGCTTCTCCTTGCTCCGGAGCAGCAGGATTGTTGCGGGTGTTGACCATCCTAGGAAACAAAACAACGATTTAAACCAGGATGGCAGAATTTAGTAAGGAAGTGTGGAATGTAATGGATAACACGGAATGCAGAGATGTTCATCCGTATGACATGGTAATATAAAACTGCCATATATATACCAACGGTCATACACACCATTCATAGTTTAGTACAAGCCCGACGGAGTACAACTATAGAGAAAGGCGTTACATCTCATCGGAAGCATTCCGAACTCCTATACATTATTTTTCTACACTTCCGGAATGATACACACTAAGTCATATCCCACAAGTCAAGCAGGACGGTGGAAATACAACTATTACAATACTAGGGATACTACTACTAACTCAGACAGCTCCGTAGTAGTCCTCATAGAATTCACCACCCAAGCCTGGAAGTGGAACATGATCATCCGGAAACAGACGATCCTGTGGAGCTTGCGGACCATAGGGACTTGGATGTGGCCGTGGTCCGACAAACGGCGGCAGACGAGGTCCACGAGGAGGAGTGATGCCTCCTACCTCACGCCACTCCATAAAGTCTGGCAGACCTGCCCGCACAGGGTACATGTAACGCCCTCGATGCGGCTATATCTCCCACGTGTCGAAGCACGACTTAGAGGCATAACCGCATTGAAAGCAATGTCGCAAGTGAGGTAATCTTCACACAACCCATGTAATGCATAAGGGAAAGAGATACATAGTTGGCTTACAGTCGCCACTTCACACAGTACATAAATAACATCCATCATTCAGATTACACTCAAGGTCCGACTACGGAACCAAAATAAAAGAAGATACCCCAAATGCTACACAGATCCCCGATCGTCCCAACTGGCTCCACTCTCGATCATCAGGAAAGACACATAGTAACTGACCATGTTCCTCATCGAACTCCCACTTGAGCTCGGTGGCATCACCTGCACTGGCATCGTCGGCACCTGCAACTGTTTTGGTAGAATCTGTGAGTCATGGGGACTCATCAATCTCATACCCGCGAGATCAAGACTATATAAGCTTATAGGAAGGACAGAGTTGTGAGGTGGAGCTGCAGCAAGCGACTAGCATATATGGTGGCTACATTCGCAAAAGAGAGCGAGAAAAGAAGCAAGGCACGGTCGTGAAGCTAGTAGCGATCAAGAAGTGATCCTGAACTACTTACGTCAAGCATAACTCCAACACCGTGTTCACTTCCGGACTCCGCCGAGAAGAGACCATCACGGTTACACACGCGTTGATGTGTATTTTAAATAAGGTCAACTTCGGTTTTCTACAACCGACATTAACAAATTCCCATCGCCTCATAACCGCGGGCACGGCTTTGAAAGATAATACCCGCAGGGTGTCCCAACTTAGCCCATTATAAGCTCTCACGGTCAACGAAGGATATTCCTTCTACGGAAGACCCGATCAATCTCGGAATCCCGGACTACAAGACATTTCGACAGCAAGAATAAAAAGACCAGCAAAGCCGCCCGAATGTGCCGACAAATCCCGATAGGAGCTCCACATATCTCGTTCTCGGGCACACCGGATGAGCAGACGACGGCAACCGAAGATGCCCCAAGTTGCCTCTGTGGTGGCACCGCAAGTGGTTTAGTTTGGACCAACGCCGAGGAGCATTGGCCGGGGTTTAAATAAAGATGACCTCGGGCTCGCGAAACCCGGGGAAAAAGGCTTAGGTGGCAAATGGTAAAACTAAAGTTGGGCCTTGCTGGAGGAGTCTTATTCAAAGCGATCTGTCAAGGGGTCCCATAAATCACCCAACCGTAAGGAACGCGAAATCAAGGAACATAACACCGGTATGACGGAAACTAGGTGGCAAGAGTGGAACAAAACACTGCATAAGGCCGAGCCTTCCACCCTTTACCAAGTATATAGATGCATTAATTATAGTAGATATATATTGTGATATCCCCAACAAGTAAACCTGTTCCAACAAGGAACAACATCTCCATGTTCCAACAAGGAACAAACTTCATCTTCACCTGCAACTAACAACGCTATAAGAGGGGCTGAGCAAAGCTGTAACATAGCCAATCAACGGTTTGCTAGGAAAGGATGGTTAGAGGTTTGACATGGAAATATGGGTGGCATGATATAGCAAGTGATAGGCATCGTAGCATAGGCATAGCAAAAGAGCGAGCATCTAGCATAGCAAAGATAGAAGTGATTTCGAGGGTATGGTCATCTTGCCTGCAAAGTTCTCAGAGTTGTCGAAAACTTGATCCTCGTAAGCGTTCTCAACAGGTTCCTCGCTCACGCACTCGCCTCCGGCTCTACCCAAAGCAAGAACACAAACAAAGGAACCACAATAAATCACGGTGCAATGCACAAGCAACATGATGCAAAACATGACATGATATGAGAGATGTGATATGCAATGCGTATGCGCGCTCCGGAAGGACAATGATGAACTAGACATCAACTTGGCAAACCAAGTATGCCGCTGGAAAGATGAGATGATTTCGGTTGAAATCGATATAAAGATCACCGGAATCGGATGCACGGTTTGCAAATGACAAGCAAAACAAGAATGGCGCAAATCTTCCATTAACAGCATGATACCACTTAGCAAGCAACAAGAAATTAAGCTACTGCACCCAAACGTACCAACAAAGCACATGGCAGTGATCTACTCAAGATGATTGACAAAAGATGAACACTGAGCTACGGCTAAATCACAACATAACTGGTCCAAACAAGCATGGCAAAAGTGCAAAACATATCAGCTTCACAGACTTGGTGAAATTACTGAACATGGCAAAATCAGCATCAGGAAGCAATGTTCAGAGCAAGAAAACAACATGCTACAGGAACTTATAATAGAAAAACAAGGCATGGAATGAATCTACTCAAAGCATAGAACAAAAGTCCCTTACTGACCATAAGCCAAAAAGGATCAGAAAATATAGTAACACCCATGTCAAAATAGCAAGTTCCAACGGATTCAGCAACAGAGCATGACAAAAACAGATAACAAGTAGGCATGTTTAAGAGCTCGATGCACTCACTACAGAGCATTACATGATAAACTAAGCATACATACATCAAGAAGACATGGCATAGAAGACATACATGGCAAGAACAACTTCATAGCATACGCGGATCAACCACAACAACCTTGGCAAAATTGAATAACATGTAAACAATCTGCCAGGAAACATTTTATAGAAAAAGTAGAGCTCGATTAACTCAAGCTATGGCACTCCATAATTGCAAACAAAGGCATGGATGGATAGAGAATAACCATATGTTCAAAACATACTTACTGAAGTATCTCAAAATATGCATAGATCTCTCGGTAGCATCAAGTTAACATGGCATAAAAATATCAGCAAAACAGGGGCTGAAATCAGCAACATAAAGAAGCCTAGTTTGCATGCTTGTGCTAGTCACCACATAGATCACAAAACTACATGGCATACACCTCTGGAAAGATGGCATGGCATATTACAGAACACATGTAGGACTCAAATTCATAGGGTGCACACATCAATCATAGCAAAAATAACAAAAGTGCATGTTCTGTTAAGAAACAGAAACTAACATCCCATAGCCCTCTTCTAACAGCATTTCGGGCATCAAGACGAGCTCAAATGAAAATGATGCAATGAGATAAAATGATCTACTCATCGAGACGAACATTTTGACATATTACACGCACGAAACGGAGCTACGGGTGCAAAGTTATGATGCGAAGAAAATGCAACAAATCATCACGAATTAAAGACCTAGACGATTTGGGGGGAAGAAAGTAAACAATTGGATACAGATCTGGCGGAGCTCGAGGTCGAGGTGGCTGGCGGAGCGGCTGCTCGCCGGAGCGGCTCGGGGCGGGAGGCGAGGGCCGAGCCGAGGAGGGCGAGGCAGGCGGAGGAGGGCGGCGCAGCAAGGCGGCGCTGCCGGGCGGAGGGGTGCCGGGCGTCGGCCGGGGCGTCAAGCGCGTGGCGACCAGCGGGCGGCGGTTAGGCCAGGCGGCGGCGGGCGGCGGTCGGGAGCGGTGGCGTGGGCGGGCTGCGGGCGCCGCCTCGGGCGGGAGGCCCACTGGCCCCGGCCCAGTGGCAGTGCTGGGGCGGCGAACTAGGGACCGGGCCCACGTGGCGGCGCTGAGAGGCGGTGGGGGCGGCGGACGTTGTCCGCCCGCCGGACACGTCCGTGGCCGCAGATGGGATTTGCTAGGGTTAGGGGAGAGGATCATGAATTTGAAGGGGTGTATATATAGGCATAGAGGGAGCTAGGAGAGTCCAAATGAGGTGCGGTTTTCGCCCACACGATCGTGATCCGACGACGGAGAGCATCTAAGTGACTTAGATGGGTTATTGGGCTGTTTTGAAAGGGTGTTGGGCTGCAACTTAAAAGAGGCCTTTGCGAGAGTGCGGTCAACCGTTGGAGTACCAAACGAGCTCCAAATGACCCGAAACTTGACAGGTGGTCTACCGGTGGTATACCAAGGCCACTTGACAAACCTCGGTCCATTCCGAGAAAGTTTAGTACCCGCACACGGAAAAACGTAAAAGGGGGTGCCGGGGGACATAGGAGTGCCGGATTGCAAAACGGACAACGGGGAAAATGCTCGGAATCATGAGACGAACACGTATGCAAATGCGATGCACATGATGACATGATATGAAATGCATGACATGGACAAAATGCAAAAGAGGAAAAACCCAACCACGGAGGGAATATCATATCACAATGCCGAAAATGGCAAGAGTTGGAGTTACAAATATGGAAAGTTACATCCGGGGTGTTACAACACTCCACCACTACAAGAGGATCTCGTCCCGAGATCTAGGACTGAAAGAACTCCGGATATTCGGAACGGAGGTGATCCTCGCGGCCCTGTGTGGCTTCTCGGTCGGAATGGTGTGACCACTTCACTTTCAGGAATTTGATTGACTTGTTGCGAGTCTTGCGCTCGGTTTCTTCAAGAATAGCAACGGGGTGCTCATGATAAGAGAGATCTTCTTGAAGGTCAATTTCTTCGAAGTTGATAGTGCGCTCAGGAGTCTTGAAGCACTTGCGAAGCTGTGACACGTGAAACACATCGTGCACGTTTGCAAAATTGGATGGAAGCTCAAGTTGATAGGCGAGATCGCCTCTTTTACCAATGATCTTGAAAGGACCCACGATCTAGGGGCAAGCTTCCTTTGATACCGGGGCGACGCAGTGTCTTTCATTGAGAGATGCGGAGGTAGACATGGTCTCCGATTTCAAAAGCCACATCACGGTGCTTGTCATCATAATAGCTCTTCTGGCGCGATTATGCGGCTTTGAGATTCTCACGAATGACTTTGCACATTTCTTCCGCTTACGGATCAAGTCGTTGCAAGAAGTTGGCGCTCACCTGCCTCGGACCAATTGAGAGGAGTACGTCACTTTCGCCATAGAGAATTTCGAATGGGGCCTTGCCCGAACTCGCTTGGAAGCTGTTGTTGTAGGAGAACTTCGGCATATGGAAGACAATCTTCCCACTTCATACGAAGGAAATGACACAAGCCACGAGCATATCTTCAAGGATTTGATTGACTCGCTCGACTTGGCCACTTGTTTGAGGATGGAAAGCTGTCTTTGAAACGGATGTTGGTGCCCATGGCCTTCAAAAGAATCCCAAAACTTGGAGGTAAAGATGCTGCCACGGTGCAGAAGAGATCAATTGTGGAATGCCGTGCAAGGAGACAATCCTCGAGGTGTATAGCTCGCCAACCGAGCTGCTGTGATAGATTCTTTGATAGGAAGAAAATGAGCCACTTTAGTAAGCTTGTCAATGACAACGAAGATAGCATGATTTCCACGCTTGGACTTTGGAAATCCATCCACGAAGTCCATTTCGATATGATCAAACTTCCATTCGGAATAGCAAGAGGTTGGAGGAGACCAGCTGGTCGTTGGTGTTCGCTTTCACTCTTTCCGCAGACATCACATTCATTCACGAATTGAGCAATTTCTCGCTTCATTCGAGTCCACCAATATGACTGCTTGAGGTCATGGTACATCTTCGTACTTCCGGGATGAATGGATAGAAGCGAATTGTGTGCCTCGCTCATAATGATTTTACGAGATCACCCTTTGGAACCACAATCTGGTCCTCCAAGAAAAGAGTATCTTTGTCATCAATGTGGAAGCACTTGTATTTGAAATGCCCTTGTCGATACCACGCTTCACCTTTTTCACCATGGTATCCAGAAGTTCAGCCTCACGAATCTGATCTTCCAAAGTAGGAGAGACTATGAGGTTGGCAAGAAAGCCTTGAGGAACAACTTGAAGATTCAGCTTATGGATGCTTCACAGAGATCCGGTTGGAAGGGCTTGAGGATTAAACTGCGATAAGCCTTCCTGCTCAAAGCATCTGCAATGACATTGGCCTTGCCGGAGTATATTCAATACTTGGGTTGTACTCTTGAATCATTTCGACCCATCGAGTCTGCCTGAGGTTGAGGTTGGGTTGAGTGAAGATATACTTGAGACTCTTGTGATCGGTGAAAATGTCCACTTTCCTTCCCAACAAGAGATGTCTCCACGTTATTAATGCATGGACAACTGCCGCCAACTCAAGATCGTGAGTGGGGTAGTTCTTTTCGTTGGGCTTCAGCTGACGAGAGGTATAGGCCACAACTCTCTTCTCTTGCATTAACACAGCACCGAGACCTTGAAGAGAAGCATCACATAAAACTTCGAATGGCTTGGATTCATCAGGAGGAGTCAAGACAGGAGCTGTGACGAGTTTCTCTATGAGAGTATTGAAAGCAATGTCACACTCAGGAGACCAGACATACTTCACATGCTTCTGGAGGAGGTTGGAAAGAGGATTTGCAATCCTGGACAACTTCTCAATGAATCTTCGGCAATAGCTTGCAAGACCCAGAAAACTGCGAAGCTGCTTGACATTCTGAGGAGGTTCCCAATTCACAACTGCAGACACCTTCTCAGGATTAACAGCGATGCCCTTGGCGGAGATGATGTGACCAAGATAAAGCACTTCATCAAGCCAAAATTCACATTTGGAGAACTTCGCATAGAATTGATACTCTCTGAGCTTGTCGAGCACCAATCGCAAATGTTTGGCATGATCCTTCTTATTCTTCGAGAAGACCAAAATATCATCAAGATAGACCAAGACGAATTCATTGGTGTAGGGGTTGAATATGATGTTCATCATCCGAGAGATTGTTGGAGGAGCATTGACAAGGCCGAAAGACATGACAGTATATTCATAAGAACCAAAGCTTGTTCTGAATGCTGTCTTGGGAATATCTTGTTCACGAATGCGAATCTGATGATAACCCATACGAAGGTCAAGCTTGGAGAACACTTTAGCACCTTTGAGTTGCTCGAAAAGTTCATTGATGTTGGGAAGTGGATACTTGTTCTTGATAGTCTTCTTTTTCAATGGACGGTAATCGACGCAAAGTCGGTCCGTGCCATCCTTCTTCCGGACAAAAGAACACCACAACCCCAAGGAGATGAACTCGGTCCGATCAAACCAGACGCTCTTGTTCATCGAGCTGCTTCTTCAATTCCTTCAGCTCATTAGGTCCAAGCTTGTATGGACGCTTGCAAACGGGTTCGATGCCGTGCTCAAGATCGATAACGAATTCAAGCGCCGGTGAGGAGGCATTCTGGAAGCTCTTCCGAAAGACATCTTGGTACTCACAAACGATCGAATCGAGAGATAGCATCCAATTCGCCCTTCTCATTGAGAGAAAACAACCGAATGGTTTCATCACGAAGCGCATAGATGATCACATCATTAGAAGAGTGAGTCAATTGAATTTCCACGGCAGCACAATCAAGCTGAGCTTTGTGCTTTGATAAAGCCATCCATCCCGAGAATAAGATTAATATCCGAGTCACCAAGGACAATTGGTTTAGCCAGAAATCTATAGTCGCCCATCTTGATACCGACATTCGGAACCAAAACTCGAGAAGTCATTTGCTTACCCGGGGACACAATCTTCAACGGAATATGAATCTTTTCCGTCACAAACTCATGCTTGGCAACAAAAGGTCTCGAAATGAAAGAAAGCGATGCACCAAGATCAAATAAGACTTTTGCGGGAATATCATTAATCGAGAGATTACCCATTATCACATCAAGAGATTCCTCCGCTTGAGCTGCATTCATCATATTGACCTTGGCATGCTTTGGATTATGCTTGACCACCGCATTGCTTGAAGATTTCACAGAGGAGGAGGCGGAAGGCGCCTTTGGTTGAAGCACTTGTTAGCATAGTGACCTTCTGCGACATTTGTTGCAAGTCACCGAGAGCGGACGGTGGTAAGGAGCATTTGACCTTGGAGCTTGAGAATTAGACTTGTTACGATAGCTTTGGGTTGGGTGGGTGGGAAGATCCACGACCACCTGAGTTCTTCTGCCGATAAGGCTGATTTAAACGGAGGAGGAGGAAGGTAGAACTTCTGCTGCTTAGCTGCCACTTGAGAGGAAGAAGAAGACTGAACTGCATCCCTGATTCTCTTCTTAGAAGCCTCACATTTGAGCTGGGCAGCTTCTTGCTTGATGCCATGTTGTAGAATTCATCATACTTTTACGGCTCAAAAAGCACGAGAGCTAATTGCAGATCTTCTCCGAGACCACCTCTGAATTGATAGATCATACTCTTTTCATCGTGGACGTCTTGCTTAGCAAAGCGAAGCGAGCTCGAACTGGATATTGTATTGATACACAGACATGTTGCCTTGCTTGAGATTGCGGAACTCCTCACACTTGCTCTCAACAACACTTTTGGAATGTGGTGAGCTCAAGTCTCGTGGAACTCATCCCTGTAATGACACGACCTCCTCTCGAATCTTTGTATTCTTGGTACCACTCAAAGAGCTTGGTCCTTGAGTTGAAACGAAGCAAACTTGACAAAGTCCTCGTGTCCGACATTGCTACATTCAAAATGTTTGCAGATGTCCACAAGCCAATCGTTGGCGTCTGTGGCCTCGACTACGTAAACCGAAAGACTTCGCTGATTAGCGAGGAACCGGCTGAGGGTAGCAAAGTGCGGCTGCTTGTTGCCTTGACCTTGATTTCCTTGACTGCCTTGCCCTTGAGTACGCTCTTGCAAGAGTTGCAAAATCATCGAGCATTGGCATTGGTGGCTGCCATGATAGCTTGCCGAGCCTCCGGAGGCGGAGGTGGAGGTGGAGGTTCGGTGATTCCCATCATTTCGCTCCGGATTTCGACGCGTTGGCGGAGCCATCTCAAGAGGGTGACATCCGTTAGCACTTTGATAGACAGATAGACAAGTTGAATCAACGGATAGAAATTGCAACATATAGTCTTCACAATAAACATTCAAACAATGATGAACGAATGAATTCCAAAGTTAACATCACACGTCCATTAAGGTGAGAAGCCACTTGATTAAGGGTTGATGAAAAAATAACAAGGTACGACTGGAACAAATAAGTGGTAAGGATTACCCAATCACAAACCAAATATCTGCGGGAAGAAATGCTAGGAGCTACTTGAAACCCACCTATAAACTCCCGAAACTTTCTGGTTATGCAATCTGGTGTTGGGGATACAGGGGACACAAAATATATCACCCAAACTAACAATACCTAGATCCAGCTGTATCCATCCGTCAACACATAACCAAGAAACCCTCGGAAATCGTGTACCTTGACCTTCGAAAAGCATCCGTTATACGAGTCATGGTAATACCCCCGAGCTCGCCCGAGATCAAGTTATCGGGTTATCTCACCAACAACTGTACAAAAGAGATTTCGATGTCGGCAAATCTCAGGTATTCCAGAACTGCAACGATAAATTGTGACGACAACACCTCGGAGCTCAACTCCCCGGGACACTGCCACAACCCCTAAATGTCAGGAGGCACCAAGAACAATGTTCTCGTCACAAAACTATCGGAACGATTCCAAGATACCCGCGTGATCCTAAAAGAATTTTAGTGAAATTTGAGGAGAGGAGAGTCAAAACTTCTACGTCAGGAGACCTCACCAGAGCGGCGAAGGGACTGGGGAGTAAAAAGAATCCTACTCTCCGATATATATAATCCTAAGACTCAAAACATTTTCCGTTCTAGACTCAACAACGGCAGCAAACAATCAAGCAGGGGGCTCCTAAGTCGGGGAAGGCTCTGATTACCAACTTGTAACGCCCTCGATGCGGCTATATCTCCCACGTGTCGAAGCACGACTTAGAGGCATAACCTCATTGAAAGCAATGTCGCAAGTGAGGTAATCTTCACACAACCCATGTAATGCATAAGGGAAAGAGATACATAGTTGGCTTACAGTCGCCACTTCACACAGTATATAAATAACATCCATCATTCAGATTACACTCAAGGTCCGACTACGGAACCAAAATAAAAGAAGATACCCCAAATGCTACACAGATCCCCAATCGTCCCAACTGGGCTCCACTACTGATCATCAGGAAAAGACACATAGTAACGACCACGTTCCTCATCGAACTCCCACTTGAGCTCGGTGGCGTCACCTGACCGCATCGTCGGCACTGCAACTGTTTTGGTAGAATCTGTGAGTCACGGGACTCAGCAATCTCACACCCGCGAGATCAAGACTATTTAAGCTTATAGGAAGGACAGAGTTGTGAGGTGGAGCTGCAGCAAGCGACTAGCATATATGGTGGCTACATTCGCAAAAGAGAGCGAGAAGAGAAGCAAGGCATGGTCGTGAAGCTAGTAGCGATCAAGAAGTGATCCTGAACTACTTACGTCAAGCATACCTCCAACACCGTGTTCACTTCCCGGACTCCGCCGAGAAGAGACCATCAAGGTTACACACGCGGTTGATGTGTATTTTAAATAAGGTCAACCGGGTTTTCTACAACGGACATTAACAAATTCCCATCTGCCTCATAACCATGGGCACGGCTTTGAAAGATAATACCTGCAGGGTGTCCCAACTTAGCCCATTATAAGCTCTCACGGTCAACGAAGGATATTCCTTCTACCGGAAGACCCGATCAATCTCGAATCCCGGACTACAAGACATTTCGACACAATAAAACAAGACCACCAAAGCCGCCCGAATGTGCCGAAAAATCCCGATAGGAGCTGCACATATCTCGTTCTCGTGGCACACCGGATGAGCGATACGACGGCAACCGAAGATGCCCCAAGTTGCTTCTGAGGTGGCACCGCAAGTGGCTCTAGTTTGGACCAACGCCAGAGGAGCATTGGCCCGGGGTTTAAATAAAGATGACCCTCGGGCTCGCATGAAAACACGAGGGGAAAAGGCTTAGGTGGCAAATGGTAAAAGCAAAGTTGGGCCTTGCTGGAGGAGTCTTATTCAAAGCGAACTGTCAAGGGGGTCACATAAATCACCCAACCGTGTAAGGAACGCTAAATCAAGGAACATAACACCGGTATGACGGAAACTAGGGTGGCAAGAGTGGAACAAAACACCAGGCATAAGGCCGAGCCTTCCACCCTTTACCAAGTATATAGATGCATTAATTATAGTAGATATATATTGTGATATCCCCAACAAGTAAACCTGTTCCAACAAGGAACAACATCTCCATGTTCCAACAAGGAACAAACTTCATCTTCACCTGCAACTAACAACGCTATAAGAGGGGCTGAGCAAAGCGGTAACATAGCCAATCAACGGTTTGCTAGGAAAGGATGGTTAGAGGTTTGACATGGCAATATGGGTGGCATGATATAGCAAGTGATAGGCATCATAGCATAGGCATAGCAAAAGAGCGAGCATCTAGCATAGCAAAGATAGAAGTGATTTCGAGGGTATGGTCATCTTGCCTGCAAAGTTCTCAGAGTTGTCGAAAACTTGATCCTCGTAAGCGTTCTCAACAGGTTCCTCGTTCACGTACTCGTCTCCCGGCTCTACCCAAAGCAAGAACACAAACAAAGGAACCACAATAAATCACGGTGCAATGCACAAGCAACATGATGCAAAACATGACATGATATGCGAGATGTGATATGCAATGCGTATGCGCTCGGAAGGAAAATGATGAACCAGGCATCAACTTGGCAAACCAAGTATGCCGTTGAAAGATGAGATGATTTCGGTTGAAATCGATATAAAGATCACCGGAATTGGATGCACGGTTTGCAAATGACAAGCAAAACAAGAATGGCGCAAATCTGCCATTAACAGCATGATACCACTTAGCAAGCAACAAGAAATTAAGCTACTGCACCCAAACGTACCAACAAAGCACATGGCAGTGATTTACTCAAGATGCTTGACAAAAGATGAACACTGAGCTACGGCTAAATCACAAAATAACAGGTCCAAACAAGCCAAAAAGGATCAGAAAATATAGTAACACCCATGTCAAAATAGTAAGTTTCGTTAACAGATTCAGCAACAGGGCATGACAAAAACAGATAACAAGTAGGCATGTTTAAGAGCTCTATGCACTCACTATAGAGAATTACATGATAAACTAAGTATACATACATCAAGAAGACATGGCATAGAAGATATACATGGCAAGAACATCTTCATAGCATTCACGGATCAACCACAACAACCTTGGCAAAATTGAATAACATGTAAACAATCTGCCAGGAAACATTTTATAGCAAAAGTAGAGCTCCATTGACTCAAGCTATGGCACTCCATAATTGCAAACAAAGGCATGGATGGATAGATCATAACCATATGTTCAAAACATCCTTACTGAAGTATCTCAAAATATGCAGGGATCTCTCGGTAGCATCAAGTTAACATGGCATCAAAATATCAGCAAAACAGGGGCTGAAATCAGCAACATCAGGAAGCCTAGTTTGCATGCTTGTGCTAGTCACCAGATAGATCACCAAAATACATGGCATACACCCCTGGAAAGATGGCATGGCATATTACAAAACACATGTAGGACTCAAATTCATAGGGTGCACACATCAATCATAGCAAAAATAACAAAAGTGCATGTTCTGTTAAGAAACATAAACTAACATCACATAGCCATCTTCTAACAGCATTTCGGGCATCAAGGCGAGCTCAAATGAAAATGATGCCATGAGATGAAATGATCTACTCATCGAGACGAACATTTTGACATATTACACGCACGAAACGGAGCTACGGGTGCAAAGTTATGATGCGATGAAAATGCAACAAATCATCACAGAATTAAAGACTTAAACGATTTGGGGGGGGGGGAAGAAAGTCAACCCCGCTTGGATCCAGATCTGGCCGGAGCTCGAGGTCGAGGTGGCTGGCCGGAGCGGCTGCTCGCCGGAGCGGCTCGGGCCGGGAGGCGAGGGCCGCCGAGGAGGGCGAGGCAGGAGGAGGTGTGCTGGCGGCGGCAAGGCTGCCGGGCGGAGGAGGGCGCCGGCCTTGGCCGGGCGTGGCGTCCAGTCGGCGGCGACCATGGGCGGCGGCCGGGCTGGGCGGCGCGGGCGGCCGGTCGGGAGCGGTGGCGGGCGCTGGCTGCGGGCGCCGCCTTGGCCGGGAGGGCCTCGCCTGGCCCCAAGGGCTGGCGCGTGGGCGGCGAATCGGGGACCGGGCCCACGTGGCCGAGAGAGGCGGGCGGCGGCGGACGTTGTCCGCCCGCTCGGACACGCCCGCGGCGGCGGACTGGGATTTGCTAGGGTTAGGGGGAGAGGATCCGCGAATTTGGAATGGGGGGGTGTATATATAGGCATAGAGGGAGCTAGGAGAGTCCAAATGAGGTGCGGTTTTCGCCCACACGATCGTGATCCGACGACGAAGAGCATGGAAGTGACTTAGATGGGTTATTGGGCTGTTTTGAAAGGGTGTTGGGCTACAACTTAAAAGAGGCCTTTGCGAGAGTGCGGTCAACTGTTGGAGTACCAAACGAGCTACAAATGACCCGAAACTTGACAGGTGGTCTACCGGTGGTATACCAAGGCCACTTGACAAACCTCGGTCCATTTCGAGAAAGTTTAGTACCCGCACACGGAAAAACGTAAAAGGGGGCGCCGGGGGACATAGGAGTGCCGGATTGCAAAACGGACAACGGGGAAAATGCTCGGAATCATGAGACGAACACGTATGCAAATGCGATGCACATGATGACATGATATGAAATGCATGACATGGACAAAATGCAAAAGAGGAAAAACCCAACCACGGAGGGAATATCATATCACAATGCCGAAAATGGCAAGAATTGGAGTTACAAATATGGAAAGTTACATCCGGGGTGTTACAGTACAAGTCCCTCATGTCCATGTATCCGGCTTGCACGGCAGGTGCAAACCGAGTCAGAGTAGCCCAGTGATCAGAACGGGCATTAAAGAGCTCCATACGCAAGGCCCGGTTTTCACGGTCCTTGTCTTCCAGCATCTCTGTAGTGGTGCGAAGAAGTGAGTTCTCATGGGATGCATCGATGTACATACCCTGAAGGTAACCATGCGCCCCAGGGAGGGATGCTGGCATGTAGCGGAAATCGGTGTTGCACAGCAAGGCAGTTCTGGCTCGAATAATAGTCATCATTGAATAGGCTGCATCCTGCACGGACATCCCAATAGTGATCCCAAGTCCATAAGAACAAAGTGGGAGCGGTTCAAGTAGCTCCGGATAAGATGGATATATCCTGACCGTGCACGAGATATTGGCTTTGATTAAAATCCTAAACTGCTCCTCGACGGTATATTCAGGATACCATCGGTAACCGGTCTCGACCATCACCCGAACCAACATTGCCGTGTGACCACACACATCAATGCAACGGGTCAGACGAACCATTTGGTTCTGGGGACGGGTGGCATCTGAAAGCACAGCCACAATGCAAAGACATTAGAATTTCTAGGGAAAATCGGGCAGCATAACATCTGTAAATGCTCAAAAACAGATTTGAGACATTCATAATCAGATTGCAAAACCACTCAACAACATCATATCAAGGTTCTGGTTCAACTGATAGCATACTAAAAAGTTGTAGAACTGAACTGAGGATGTAACCAACAATCCTATAAGTTACTACGGATTAGTAACACGTGAACCTGATAGAGAGAAGAGAGCCTAGTCCTATACCCACGTAGAATGAGAAGAGCATGACTCAGATCAGAGGCATAAGGTAAAGGAATAAAAAGAGCCTTACGTTCCCTCCCACAATCAATTCCCCTACATATAACTAAAGCATTTCTAGACTCAACATCGACTAGTTTGGCTTAGCGAACCTACAGGCAGCCCTGCTCTGATGCCAACGCTGTCAGGACCCCGATTCCAAGTCACATTGACCTAGCGGTAACACCTCATATCACTTTGCGGCCTCACGCACGGTATTCCCACGGTGTCGCCTTACCATGGCCCGGGACCGTTTGCGCCTTTTGGCTCACGATATGATAGTGTCGCTAGCATCCACATGACAAAGAACCCGGCCGACATGGCTAGTCGTGAACCCAAAGCGGCGCTAACCTATGGGGACAGGCATACATGAATCACATCGAGCATGTCGGTCATCAACGTATGAATTCGGGCTGTAGCTTTGGGCTAACAGGACTCGGTATCTCGGCTGTAGCAGGCTAGGCAGGACTCGAATATCACCGCGTGACATTTTCCGAAGGATGACATAGGAACGGTGAAACACATGCCGCCAGATCAAGTGTCCAAGCAGTAGTCTGGGCTAGCAGGACTCGGTGAACCGGGCTGTAGCGGACTACTATCGCCGAAGCACGAGACTACATTTCCCCATATGAGAGGCTGCCAAGGATAAACAACTAGTTTGTCGGATCCCACTCATACCAAGCATTTCAATCATACATAATATGCTCGATATGAGTACATACAACAAGGCATCACAACAAAACTCTACAACTCAAAGTACTTTATTTAAGAGGCCCGAGGAGCCATACATAACATATCCATACAGGTAGGGGTCACATGACCCAACACTCGAAGTTATACAAACATACAGCACATGCGAAGCAAACTAGTCTGAGTACTGAGACTCTAGAAAGAAAGAAAGCTTGTCAAGCCCTTCTATCTACAAGTGGCCCTTCACAAGCCTCGGATCACCACCAGGTGGCTAGTTCACTGCCGACGTCAAGGTCTACATAAAACCCATCGGAGGGGGCGGTGGTGTCGTCGGAAAAACATTAATTAAGCAAACATGAGTACGGAGGTACTCAGCAAGTCTTACCACGGAATCCTATCATACATGCACATTCTCAAGAAGGTGGTGGAGTTATTTGCAGCAAGCCAGCTTTGACTCTTGGCTAAGCTATCCTACGTGACACCACTTGAAAAGCATTTATCGCACACGAGTCCACTAATCACCATCACAATACTCCACCGTGGATCCTCTCTCGTCACCCACGAGAGGCCATCCGCGGTACTCACACTTATCTTGAGGCTTTTAGTAGTATCCATTCACTTGTCTATGAACTGATATAGGCAACCCAGAAGTCCTTCTCCGTGGACACGGCTATTCAATATATCATATTAACCTGCAGGGTGTACTTCTTCACACACGCTCACCACTTACCGCCGTTTACACGACATGTACTACGGCAACCTTCAAGCGGAAGCCCAACGTGGGTGTCGGCCACAGCCTACCTAAACACTCAAGTCCCTAGTCGGGTTTATCGCCTATTCGGTTCCATCCGCAGGAGTCCGCCGAGGTTTCCCATACAGCCCGAACGATGTGTGCAGGGTTCCCGAGATACCAAACGGGCACTTTCGGTACACGGCCACGTGCCTACCGCAACACAACCCACCCCTAAGGTCAGCGTTGCGTGCGGCCCCCAGCATGCTACAAACACCAGAAACTACTTGCAACTCCCGGACTGAGAACAAGGGTGGTTAAGAAGCCGAGAGGGTCCATTGGTTTCGGGCCCAATGTGTGGTAGTAATTGTTTCATGGATCGCAAACACAGATCTCAGTTCTTAGGGACGGCTTCAATGAAACAACCCACCATGTACTCCTACATGGCCTCTCATCGATACCTTTACCAAAACGTGTTCAACACTTTCACTCTCGAACCGACACAACCTTTCACTCCAGTTCATCATCCCGATGAGCCAGACCTGACACAACTCTAAGCATAGCAAGCATAGCATGGTAGGAATCACAAACATGGCTCAATCAACTCCTACACATACTAGTGGGTTTCATCTAGTTACTGTGGCAATGACAGGTCATGCAAAGGAAGTGGGTTCAACTACCGCAGCACACAACAGTTTGAATCGCGTTGTCTTAATGCAGTAAACAAGAGCAGAAGTGAGAACATGGGTTTGTATCGGAATTATCAATGGGTTGCTTGCCTGATGGAGTGGTGGTAGGATAGTGCCCTTCAGACGGATATTCGGGATTATCCTCGGAGGCAGAACCTATCACGAAAGACATACCGAAAATAAACACACATGGCAATATGCAACAATATGATGCATGCTATGACATGGCAATATGGATGTGTGTTGGCCTAATGCAAGCTGAAACAAAAAGGGATGAACTCATTTGAATCAAGGATTCAAATGCTAGCTCATTTAAAATAACCCTAAAGGTGTAATATCTTATTCTGCTTAAACAGCAAGGTTAACTTGCTTTATCATGCATGAAACCTGTACCAATGGATAGAATGGATTTTTCTGATCATTTTTCATATATAGATCTTTGCATTTGGAGTTACAGATTAATAGTTATGAATTTTTGAAGTTTGAACTATATTCTGGAATTTCCTGTAATAGAATAAATCCAGTAATTAATTTACTGCGTCAGCAATGCATCAGGATGACGTTAGGGTCAACGGAGACGTCCAGGTCAAACCTGACTGTGGGTCCCGTATGTCAGCATAATTAGTTTTAACTAAAAGTTAATTAAAACTAATCATATTTAGTTAACAGGGCTGGGGCCCACCTGTCATTGACTCAACAGAGTCAACCAGGGCTCACCCGTGGTCAAAGTCAACGTCGGCTGCACCGGCGTTTAGCTGCCGGCGAGCCCGACGCGGTGGTGGAAGTGGATTTGGCCATTCCGGCGACCAAATGGGCCGCGGAAGGCATCTAGGTGTAGCTGGGGTCGAGCCGCAGCTCTTGGTGGAGTTAGTTGGGGTCGGGGCGGCCGGAATCGGCGCCGGCGACGACCTAGGAGACCGCCGGAGTTCGGCCGAAGGCGAACTCGAGGCTAGGGTGTTCGGTGAGGTGCGGGGAGTAGTTGGTTAGGCTCTACGTGACGTGGTGAGTGCGATGGACACCGAGAGGTGGTCGGAGGGTGGCCAGGAGCACGTCGGCGACGAGCTCCGCGGCGGTGGGTGCGGTTGAGCTCTGTGCGGTCGCTACCTAGATCGGGAGCAAGAAAGGAGAGGAGGGGGGATAGCTGAGCTCACGGGGCACTCGGAGAAGCTCTCGGTGCGGTCGGGGACGGGCTGCTGCGGCGGCGGCGTTGAAGGGGATCTCCGGCGACGGCGGGGTCGGTCGAGGTCGGTGCAGTGGCCTCGGGCTACTCGAGCGCTTGGGGCTCGGCTAGCTCGACGTAGAGGAGGGCGGCGGAGCTCCTATACACGGCGAGACGGAGCACGGTCGACGGGGAGCGCGACGGCGTGGCTGCGGTGGCGTCGGCCAGGGCGAGGGAGCGTGAGGGAGAGGAGCCGGGGAGGAAGAGAGGTGTCTGGGGGTTCGAGGGGAGAGAATGGGTGTGATCCGCGTCGCGGCTCGGTGATGGGAGCGGCGAGGCGGCGACCAGGTGCGTGGCACCCATGCGGTGCTCGCCGCCCGAGCACTGCACACTGGCCGAGCCAAGCAGCATTGGCCTGGCAGGCTGGGCTGGGCCGGCAGGTGGGCCGGTTGGTAGGCGCCATGTAAGCATTTCCATCTGTTTTCCTTTTTCTAATTTTCTGCAACTTTGTGGAGTTTTTTAAAAATACTTAAACAGCTTCAAAATTCACCAAACTGCTCCTGGTCCATAGTTGGAATATTTCCAACATGAAACATTTTAGTTTGGAAATATTTGGGCACTTGAAATACTTATGATTTAATCCAACAACCTTAGGATGACCTAGAAAATTGTGCACCACTTTTGGCAGAGGCTCTGAACCAAAGCAAAGGTGATGAGCATTTTTGAAGGGCATTTCAGGTTCATTGAAAATAATTTTAGTAAACCCTAGTTGGATTAAAAGGGGTTCTGGGGTTTCTGTCTTCCCCATTTCAAATTTCAAATGAAAGTTAAACATGATGCACACACTAATGCATGGACTGGCTAGGATGTGACATATGATGGGACAATTGAAATTCTTCTTAGGTCTTCAAATTCGTCAACAGCGCAACGGCATCTTCATATCTCAAGAGAAATACCTCAAGGATGTGTTGAGGAAATTCGGCATGCAAGATTGCAAAGGCGTCAAAATCCCTATGCCCACAAATGGCCATCTATGCACTGATGAAAATGGTATAGACTTTGATCAAAGGGCATGTGCCATTTCTCGGACGATCCTTTGTATGTTGGTCCTCGAAGAAGCAGAACTGCATATCACTCTCTACTGCTGAAGCTGAGTACATTGCTATTGGTTCGTGTTGTGCTCAATCACTATGGATGAAGAAAACCCTCAAGGACTACGGCATCAATGTGAAGAATGTGCCACTCTTCTGTGACAATGAGAGTGCCATCAAGATTGCTCATAACACAGTTCAGCACTCGAAGACAAAGAACATCCAGATTCGTCATCATTTTCTTCGAGATCATGTGTTGAAGGGCGGCATCTCTATCGAGCACGTCAAGACTGAAGAATAGCTAGCTGATATCTTCACAAAGCCCTTGTATGAGAAGAGATTTAGCAAGTTCTGTGATGTCTACTACGCAACCTTCTCCTTGTAGACGTTGTTGAGCCTCCAAGTGCAGAGGTGTTTTGGACAGTAGCAAATTTCCCTCAAGTGGATGACCTAAGGTTTATCAATCCGTGGGAGGCGTAGGATGAAGATGGTCTCTCTCAAGCAACCCTGAAACCAAATAACAAAGAGTCTCTTGTGTCCCCAACACACCCAATACAATGGTAAATTGTATAGGTGCACTAGTTCGGCGAAGAGATGGTGATACAAGTGCAATATTGATGGTAGATATAGGTTTTTGTAATCTGAAAATATAAAAACAGCAAGGTAAATAATAATAGAAGTGAGCGTAAACGATATTTCAATGCTAGGAAACAAGGCCTTGGGTTCATACTTTCACTACTGCAAGTTATCTCAACAATAATAACATAATTGGATCATATAACTATCCCTCAACATGCAACAAAGAGTCACTCCAAAGTCACTAATAGCGGAGAACAAACGAAGAGATTATGGTAGGGTACGAAACCACCTCAAAGTTATTCTTTCCAATCAATCCGTTGGGCTATTCCTATAAGTGTCACAAACAACCCTAGAGTTCGTACTAGAATAACACCTTAAGACACAAATCAACCAAAACCCTAATGTCACCTAGGTACTCCAATGTCACCTCAAGTATCCGTGGGTATGATTATACGATATGCATCACACAATCTCAGATTCATCTATTAAACCAACACATAGAATCTCAAAGAGTGCCCCAAAGTTTCTACCGGAGAATCAAGACGAAAACGTGTGCCAACCCCTATGCATAGGTTCATGGGCGGAACCCAAAACATACATCAAGTGAATCACGTGATATCCCATTGTCACCACAGATGCACATGGCAAGACATACATCAAGTGTTCTCAAATCATTAAAGACTCAATCCGATAAGATAACTTCAAAGGGAAAACTCAATCCATTACAAGAGAGTACAGGGGGAGAAGAAACATAAGATCCAACTATAATAGCAAAGCTCGCGATACATCAAGATCGTGCCAAATCAAGAACACGAGAGAGAGAGAGAGAGAGTGTGTGTGTGTGTGTGTGTGTGTGTGTGTGTGTGTGAGAGAGAGAGAGATCAAACACATAGCTACTGGTACATACCCTCAGCCCCGAGGGTGAACTACTCCCTTCTCGCCATGGAGAGCGCCGGGATGATGAAGATGGCCACCGGTGAGGGTTCCCCCCCTCCGGCTAGGTGCCGGAACAGGTCCCGAATGACTTTTGGTGGCTACAGAGGCTTGCGGCGGCAGAACTCCCGACCTATTCTGATTCCCGATCGTTTTACGGTATATGGGTATATATAGGAGGAAGAAGTGCGTCAGGGGAGCCACGAGGAACAAACGAGGGTGGAGGGCGCGCCCTAAGGGGGTGGGCGCGCCCCCTACCTCATGGATCCCTCGTTTCTTTCCTGACATGCACTCCAAGTCTATCAGGTTGCTTTCCTTCCAAAAATAACTTCTCCAGAAGGTTTCATTCCGTTCGACTCGTTTGATATTCCTTTTCTTGAAACATCTGAAACAAGGAAAAAACAGAGGCGGCAGCTGGGCTATGGGTCAATAGGTTAGTCCCAAAAATAATATAAAAGTGCATAGTAAAGCCCATAAAACATCCAAGATGGATAATATAATAGCATGGAACAATAAAAAATTATAGATACGTTGGAGACGTATCAGCATCCCCAAGCTTAATTCCTGCTCGTCCTCGAGGAGGTAAATGATAAAAACAGAATTTTTGATGTGGAATGCTACTTGGCATAATTTCAATGTAATTCTTCTTAATTGTGGTATGAATATTCAGATCCGACGGATTCAAGATAAAAGTTCATATTGACATAAAAGTAATAATACTTCAAGCACACTAACTAAGCAATTATGTCCTCTCAAAATAACATGGCCAAAGAAAGTTCATCCCTACAAAATCATATAGTTTAGTCATGCTCCATTTTCGTCACACAAGAATGCTCTCATCATGCACAACCCCGATGACAAGCCAAGCAATTGTTTCATACTTTAGTAGTCTCAAACTTATAAACTTTGACGCAATATATGAGCACGAGCCATGGACATAGCACTATGAGTGGAATAGAATATGATGATGGGGGTTATGTGGAGAAGACAAAAAAGGAGAAAGTCTTACATCAACGAGGCTAATCAATGAGCTATGGACATGCCCATCGATTGATGTTAATGCAAGAAGTAGGGATTGCCATGCAACGGATGCACTAGAGCTATAAATGTATGAAAGCTCAACAAAAGAAACTAAGTGGGTGTGCATCCAACTTGCTTGCTCACAAAGACCTAGGGCACTTGAGGAGGCCCATTGTTGGAATATACAAGCCAAGTTATATAATAAAAAATTCCCACTAGTATATCAAAGTGACAAAACAAGAGACTCTCTATCATGAAGATTATGGTGCTACTTTGAAGCACAAGTGTGGCTAAGGATATTAACATTGTCCCTTCTCTCTTTTTCTCTCATTTTTTTGGGCCTTCTCTTTTTTATGGCCTTTCTCTATTTTTTTATTCCTCACTTGGGACAATGCTCTAGAAAATGATGATCATCACACTTCTATTTATTTACAACTCAATGATTACAACTCGATACTAGAACAAAGTATGACTCTATATGAATGCCTCCGGCGGTGTACCAGGATATGCAATGAACCAAGAGTGACATGTATGAAAGAATTATGAACGGTGCCTTTGCCACAAATACTATGTCAACTACATGATCATGCTAGCAATACAATGATGAATGTGTCATGATAAACGGAATGGTGGAAAGTTGCATGGCAATATATCTCGGAATGGCTATGGAAATGCCATAATAGGTAGGTATGGTGGATGTTTTGAGGAAGATATAAGGAGGTTTATATGTTAAAGAGCGTATCATATCACGGGGTTTGGATGCACCGGCGAAGTTTGCACCAACTCTCAATGTGAGAAAGGGAAATGCATGGTACCGAAGAGGCTAGCAATGATGGAAGGGTGAGAGTGCGTATAGTCCATGGACTCAACATTAGTCATAAAGAACTCACATACTTATTGCAAAAATCTACAAGTCATCAAAAACCAAGCACTACGCGCATGCTCATAGGGGGATAGATTGGTAGGAAAAGACCATCGCTCGTCCCCGACCGCCACTCATAAGAAGTACAATCAAAGAACTCCTCATGTTTCAAATTTGTTACATAACGTTTACCATACGTGCATGCTACGGGACTTGCAAAATTCAACACAAGTATTTCTCAAATTCACAACTACTCAACTAGCACAACTTTGATATCACTACCTCCATATCTCAAAACAATCATCAAGCATCAAACTTCTGTTAGTATTCAACACACTCATAAGAAAGTTTTTACTAGTTTTGAATACCTAGAATATTAGGATTAAGCAAATTACCATGCTATTGAAGACTCTCAAAATAATATAAGTGAAGCATGAGAGTTCATCTGTTTCTTCAAAATAAAACCACCACCGTGCTCTATAATATATAAGTGAAGTACTAGAGCAAATGACAAACTACTTCAAAAGATATAAGTGAAGATCAGTGAGTAGTCGAATAATTATGCAGCTATGTGAAGACTCTCTCTCATTTAAGAATTTCAGATTTGGTATTTTATTCATAAATCAATCAAAAAAAGACAATAAAATGACGCTCCAAGCAAAACACATATCATGTGGTGAATAAAAATATAGCTCCAAGTAAAGTTACCGATGAACGAAAACGAAAGAGGGGATGCCTTCCGGGGCATCCCCAAGCTTAGGCTCTTGGTTGTCCCTGAATATTACCTTGGGGTGCCTTGGGCATCCCCAAGCTTAGGCTCTTGCCACTCCTTACTCCATAGTCCATCGAATCTTTACCCAAAACTTGAAAACTTCACAACACAAAACTTAACAGAAAATCTCGTGAGCTCCGTTAGCGAAAGAAAACAAAACACCACTTCAAGGTACTGTAATGAACTCGTTATTTATTCATATTGGTGTTAAACCTACTTTATTACAACTTATCTATGGTTTATAAACTATTTTACTAGCCATAGATTCATCAAAATAAGCAAGCAACACAATGAAAACAGAATCTGTCAAAAACAGAATAGTCTGTAGTAATCTGTATCAAACGTATACTTATGGAACTCCAAAAATTCTAAAATAAATTGTTGGACCTGAGGAATTTGTATAGTAATCATATGCAAAAATAATCAACTAAATAGCACTCTCCAGTAAACAGTTGAAGCTAATCTCGTGAGCGCCAAAGTTTCTGTTTTTTACAGCATGATCATAAAGACTTCACCCAAGTCTTCCCAAAGGTTCTACTTGGCACAAACACTAATTAAAACACAAAACAACATCTAAACAGAAGCTAGATGGATTATTTATTCCTAAAAATAACCAAAAAGCAAGAAAATAAAATAAAGTTGGGTTGCCTCCCAACAAGCGCTATCGTTTAACGCCCCTAGCTAGGCATAATGATTTCAATGATGCTCGCATAAAAGATAAGAATTGAAACACAAAGAGAGCATCATGAAGCATATTACTAACACATTTAAGTCTAACCCACTTCCTATGCATAGGGTTTTGTGAGCAAACAACATATGAGAACAATAATCAACTAGCATAGGAAGGCAAAAAAAGCATAACTTCAAAATTTTCGACACATAGAGAGGAAACTTGATATTATTGCAATATGTAGAAGCATATGATCCTCTCTCATAATAATTTTCAGTAGCATCATGAATGAATTCAACAATATAAACAGCACCTAAAGCATTCTTTTCATGATCTACTTGCATAGAACTTTTACTACTCCCCACATAAGCGAATTTCTTCTCGTGAATAATAGTGGGAGCAAACTCAACAAAATAACTATCATATGATTGAAAATTAAAATCAAGATGACAATTTTCATGGTTATCATTATTCTTTAAAGCATATGTGTCATCACAATAATCATCATATATAGGACGCATGCTTTCATCATAGTAAATTTGCTCATCAAAGCTTGGGGGACAAAAAATATCATCTTCATCAAACATAGCTTCCCCAAGCTTGTGGCTTTGCATATCATTAGTATCATGGGTATTCAAAGAATTCATACTAACAACATTGCAATCATGCTCATCATTCACATATTTTATGCCAAGCAATCTATGTAATTCTTCTTCTAGTACTTGAGCACAGTTTTCTTTCCCATCATTTTCACGAAAGACATCAAAAAGATGAAGCATATGAGGCACCCTTAATTCCATTTTTTTGTAGTTTTCTTTTATAGACTAATCTACTGATAAAACAAGAAACTAAAAGATTCGATTGCAAGATCTAAAGATATACCTTCAAGCACTCACCTCCCGACAAGCGCGCCAGAAAAGAGCTTGATGTCTACTACATAACCTTCTCCTTGTAGACGTTGTTGGGCCTCCAAGTGCAGAGGTTTGTAGGACAGTAGCAAATTTCCCTCAAGTGGATGACCTAAGGTTTATCAATCCGTGGGAGGCGTAGGATGAAGATGGTCTCTCTCAAGCAACCCTGCAACCAAATAACAAAGAGTATCTTGTGTCCCCAACACACCCAATACAAGATAAATTGTGTAGGTGCACTAGTTCGGCGAAGATATGGTGATACAAGTGCAATATGGATGGTAGATATAGGTTTTTGTAATCTCAAAATATAAAAACAGCAAGGTAACAAGTGGTAAAAGTGAGCGTAAACGGTATTGCAATGCTAGGAAACAAGGCCTAGGGTTCATACTTTCACTAGTGCAAGTTCTCTCAACAATAGTAACATAATTAAGTCATATAACTATCCCTCAACATGCAACAAAGAGTCACTTCAAAGAAACTAATAGTGGAGAACAAACGAAAAGATTATGGTAGGGTACGAAACCACCTCAAAGTTGTTCTTTCCAATCAATCCGTTGGGCTATTCCTATAAGTGTCACAAACAGCCCTAGAGTTTGTACTAGAATAACACCTTAAGACACAAATCAACCAAAACCCTATTATCACCTAGATACTCCAATGTCACCTCAAGTATCCGTGGGTATTATTATACGATATTCATCACACAATCTCAGATTCATCTATTCAACCAACACATAGAACCTCAAAGAGTGCCCCAAAGTTTCTACGGAGAATCAAGGCAAAACGTGCCAACCCCTATGCATAGGTTCATGGGCGGAACCCGCAAGTTGATCACCAAAACATACATCAAGTGAATCACGTGATATCCCATTGTCAAGACAGATACACACGGCAAGACATACATCAAGTGTTCTCAAATCATTAAAGACTGAATCCGATAATATTACTACAAAGGGAAAACTCAATCCATTACAAGAGTGTAGAGGGGCAGAAGCAACATAAGATCCAACTATAATAGCAAAGCTCGCGATACATCAAGATCGTGCCAAATCAAGAACATGAGAGAGAGAGATCAAACACATAGCTCTTGGTACATACCCTCAGCCCGAGGGTGAACTACCCCTCCTCGTCATGGGAGCGCGGGATGATGAAGATGGCCACGGTGAGGTCCCCCCTCTGGCAGGTGCCGAACAGGGTCCCGATTGGTTTTGGTGGCTCAGAGGCTTGCGGCGGCGGAACTCCTGATCTATTCTGTTCCCCGATCATTTTAGGGTATATGGGTATATATAGGAGGAAGAAGTACGTCAGGGGAGCCACGAGGGTGGAGGGCGCGCCCTATGGGGGTGGGCGCGCTGATACGTCTCCAACGTATCTTTAATTTTTTATTGTTCCATGCAATTATATTATGTGTTTTGGATGTTTATGGGATTTATTTTACACTTTTATATTATTTTTGGGACTAACCTATTGACCCGAGCCCAGTGCAGTTCTGTTTTTCCCTTGTTTGATGTTTCAAGAAAGGAATATCAAACGAGTCGAAACGGAATGAAATCAAGCTGGAGAAGTTATTTTTGGAAGGAAAGCTACCGGAAAAACTTGGAGTGCACGTCAGAAAGAAGCGAGGAGCCACGAGGTAGGGGGGCGAGCCCTCCACCCTCGTGGGCCCCTCGTGGCCCCCCTGCCTCGTGGACAGCCCGGAAGTCCACCGACGTACTTCTTCCGCCTATATACTTCCATATACCCTAAAAACTTCGGGGAACAGAATAGATCGGGAGTTCCGCTGCCGCAAGCCTCTGTAGCCACCAAAACCAATCGAGACCTGTTCAAGACTCCCCGGAGGAGGGAACCTCACCGTGGCCATCTTCATCATCCCGGCGCTCTCCATGATGAGGAGGGAGTAGTTCACCCTCAGGGCTGAGGGTATGTACCAGTAGCTATGTGTCTGATCTTTCTCTCTCGTGTTCTTGATTTGGCAGGATCTTGATGTATCGCGAGCTTTGCTTTTATAGTTGGATCTTTTGTTGCTTCTCCCCCTCTACTCTCTTGTAATGGATTGAGTTTTCCCTTTGAAGTAATCTTATCGGATTCAGTCTTTAATGATTTGAGAACACTTGATGTATGTCTTGCCATGCGTATCTGTGGTGACAATGGGATATCACGTGATTCACTTGATGTATGTTTTGGTGATCAACTTGCGGGTTCCGCCCATGAACCTATGCATAGGGGTTGGCACACGTTTTCGTCTTGATTCTCTGGTAGAAACTTTGGGGCACACTTTGAGGTTCTATGTGTTGGTTTAATAGATGAATCTGAGATTGTGTGATGCATATCGTATAATCATACCCATGGATACTTGATGTGACATTGGAGTATCTAGGTGACATTAGGGTTTTGGTTGATTTGTGTCTTAAGGTGTTGTTCTAGTACGAACTCTAGGGCTGTTTGTGACACTTATAGGAATAGCCCAACGAATTGATTGGAAAGAATAACTTTGAGGTGGTTTCGTACCCTGCCATAATATTTTCGTTTGTTCTCCACTATTAGTTACTTTGAAGTGACTCTTTGTTGCATGTTGAGGGATAGTTATATGATTCAATTATGTTATTATTTTTTAGAGAACTTGCACTAGTGAAAGTATGAACCCTAGGCCTTGTTTCCTAGCATTGCAATACCGTTTACGCTCACTTTTACCACTTGTTACCTTGCTGTTTTTATATTTTCAGATTATAAAACCTATATCTACCATCCGTATTGCACTTGTATCACCATTTCTTCGCCGAACTAGTGCACCTATACAATTTATCATTGTATTGGGTGTGTTGGGGACACAAGAGACTCTTTGTTATTTGGTTGCAGGGTTGCTTAAGAGAGACCATCTTCATCCTACACCTCCCACGGATTGATAAACCTTAGGTCATCCACTTGAGGGAAATTTGCTACTGTCCTACAAACCTCTGCACTTGGAGGCCCAACAACGTCTACAAGAAGAAGGTTGCGTAGTAGACATCAAGCTCTTTTCTGGCGTTGTTGCCTGGGAGGCTAGGTAAGCGGCACTCACACCCCGTCTACTAAGCTCTTTTCTGGCGCCGTTGCCAGGGAGGTTAGTGCTTGAAGGTATATCTTTAGATCTTGCAATCGAATCTTTTTGTTTCTTGTTTTATCACTAGTTAGTTTATAAAAGAAACTACAAAAAAAGGGAATTGAGTTTGTCTCATACACTTCATCTTTTTAATATCTTTCGTGAGTATGATGGAAAGGAAAATTGTGCCAAAGTGTTAGAAGAAGAATGCATTAAAATGTTTGGCACTAAATCTTTGAATGATGAGCATGATTGCAATGTTGTTAGTATTAACTCCTTGAATATCCATGGTACTAATGATGATTGCACTATTTATGATGAAAATGTCTCCTATAAACATGTCAATTTTTGTGGAGTGCATTGGGTTTGCAAGTATACACCAAATAGGGAAGATAGATATTGCAAGAGGCATAAGTATTTAGAATCTAAATTGTTTCAAGAAAGTCTTGATGATTGCGCTGAAAGATTCAATATTTATTGCGCCCCTTGTGAACTTTGCAATGAACATGGTCATTTAAAGCTTCAATGCTATTTGTTTCATGACCAAGTCGTGTCCAACTATTGTGATAATTTGACTACCCTTGAGCATCATAAAGAGCTTAGTCTTCTTTTGGGGTATGAAGAAATGAAACGTATAACTGAGGGTATTCCGAAATTCAATCTTGATAGATTTCTTGATTTTGATCTAGAGAAGATTTATATGTATTGTGCTATGAATTGTATTGAAAATCCTTATATTTCCAATTACATAAAGAAAATAAAACAAATAGAAGATGAAGAGAATACTAACGAAAGGGAAGAGACTTCCCAATATTCTCCTATTATTTCTTATGATGAATCAGGTAACGAGGAGGAGCCTTCTATTCAACCAATCTCATTAATAAGGAGCTCCAAAAATAGGATTGAACCCACACATGAGGTGAAGAAGAAGAGAAGAAAAAGGAAGAGAGGTAAAAAGGTATCCCTCCCAAATAATGGTGCTCCTATTATTGTTGTGCCTCATGAAAATGAATCAAAAATAATTGTGGAAGATGATGAACTTGATGATGATCTCGTTATGCCTATTGCTTGTTGTGATGATTATGATTGGGAACATAATGATACTTATTATGATCTTGAAAATCTTTTTGGCACTTGCTTTGAAGAATATGATAATTGCTATACTATTGGTGCTATCCATACTATTAATGATTGGAGTGATTATGCTTATGATATGAAAAGGCCCAAGCTTGGGGATGCTATGTTTGATGAAGATGATGTTTTTGAGAATATATTTGCTGCAATTAATGTTTGTCCCAAGCTTGGGGATGCTACGTTTAATAATGATGATATTTTTAGCCTCCCAAGTATTGATATGCAAAGTTGTTATGATGATAGCATGCCTTCTACCTATGATGATTATATTGATGAAAGTGGGTTTGGAAGAGTGTCAACTTTAAGAAGTAGTGATCCCACAATATTGGAGGATGTTGAATCTTATGATATTTATGAAAGTGGATTTGGAGAGGTCATGACTTTATTTAGTGATGTATCCACTATTTCGGAAGAGGTTTCAATCGATTATGATGAGAACAAAGTTGCTATTTATGATGATTATTGTGATAAAACTTACGCTATAAAGAGTAGTGATGATTATATTTATAAAACTTGTCATGATTATGAGTACCCTTTCTCTGAACATTACTCTTTTAATGTGGAAACAATTTATAGTATTCAAGTGTCTTATGATACTCCCACTATTTCGAATGAGAAGAATTTTGCTTGTGTGGCGAGTAGTAAATTTTCTATGCATGCAGATCATGAAAAGAATGCTCTAGGTGCTGGTTATATTGTTGAATTCATTCATGATTCTACTGAAAATTATTATGAGGGAGGAATATACGCTTGTAGGAATTGCAATAATATCAAGTTTCCTCTCTATGTGCTTAAAGTTTTGAAGTTATGCTTGTTTTGCCTTCCTATGCTAGTTGATTATTGTTCCCATAAGTTGTTTGCTCAAAAAATCCCTATGCATAGGAAGTGGGTTAGACTTAAATGTGCTAGTCATATTCTTCATGATGCTCTCTTTATGTTTCAATTCTTATCTTTTATGTGAGCATCATTGAAATCATCATGCCTAGCTAGGGGCGTTAAACGATAGCGCTTGTTGGGAGGCAACCCAATTTTATTTTAATTTCTTACTTTTTGGTTCTGTTTAGGAATAAATAATACATCTAGCTTCTGTTTAGAAGTGGTTTTGTGTTTTAATTAGTGTTTGTTCCAAGTAGAACCTTTGGGAAGACTTGGGTGAAGTCTTTATGATCATGCTGTAAAAAACAGAAACTTTAGCGCTCACGAGATTTGCTTCAACTTTTTACTGGAGAGTGATATTTAGTTGATTAGTTTTGCATATGATTACTAGACAAATTCCTCAGGTCCACCAATTTATTTTAGAACTTTTGGAGTTCCATAAGTATACGTTTGATACAGATTACTACAGACTGTTCTGTTTTTGACAGATTCTGTTTTTCGTGTGTTGTTTCCTTATTTTGATGACTCTATGGCTAGTAAAATAGTTTATAAACCATAGAGAAGTTGGAATACAGTAGGTTTAACACCAATATAAATAAAGAATGAGTTCATTACAGTACCTTGAAGTGGTGTTTTGTTTTCTTTCGCTAACGGAGCTCACGAGATTTTCTGTTAAGTTTTGTGTTGTGAAGTTTTCAAGTTTTGGGTAAAGATTCGATGGACTATGGAATAAGGAGTGGCAAGAGCCTAAATCAGGGATGCCCAAGGCACCCCAAGGTAATATTCAAGTATAACCAAGCATCTAAGCTTGGGGATGCCCCGGAAGGCATCCCCTCTTTCGTCTACTTCCATCGGTAACTTTACTTGGAGCTATATTTTTATTCACCACATGATATTTGTTTTGCTTGGAGCATCATTTTATTTTATTTAGATTTGCTTGCTGCTTGAATAAAATACCACAAATTCTTAAATGAGAGAGTCTTCACATAGTTGCATAATTATCCGACTACTCATTGATCTTCACTTATATCTTTCGGAGTAGTTTGCCGTTTGCTCTAGTGCTTCACTTATATCTTTTAGAGCACGGTGGTGGATTTGTTTTATAGAAACTATTTATCTCTCATGCTTCACTTAGATTATTTTGAGAGTCTTAAATAGCACGGTAATTCACGTAAATAATCTTAATGTGCTTGGCATACAAGATTTGTAAGAATTCTTATGAGTGTGTTGAATACTAAGAGAAGTTTGATGCTTGATAATTGTTTTGAGATATGGAGGTAGTGATATTAAAGTTGTGCTAGTTGAATAGTTGTGAATTTGAGAAATACTTGTGTTTAAGTTTGCAAGTCCCGTAGCATGCACGTATGGTAAACGTTATGTAACAAATTTGAAACATGAGGTGTTCTTTGATTGTTTTCCTTATGAGTGGCGGTCGGGGACGAGCGATGGCCTTTTCCTACCAATATATCCCCCTAGGAGCATGTGTGTAGTGCTTGGTTTTTGATGGCTTGTAGATTTTTCCAATAAGTATGTGAGTTCTTTATGACTAATGTTGAGTCCATGGATTATACGCACTCTCACCCTTCCATCATTGCTAGCCTCTTCGGTACCGTGCATTGCCCTTTCTCACATTGAGAGTTGGTGTAAACTTCGCCGGTGCATCCAAACCCCGTGATATGATATGCTCTTTCACACATAAACCTCCTTATATCTTCCTTAAAACAGCCACCATACCTACCTATTATGGCATTTCCATAGCCATTCCGAGATATATTGCCATGCAACTTTCCACCATTCCGTTTATCATGGCACATTCATCATTGTCATATTGCTTAGCATGATCATGTAGTTGACATAGTATTTGCGGCAAAGCCACCGTTCATAATTCTTTCATACATGTCACTCTTGGTTCATTGCATATCCCGTACATCACGGAGGCATTCATATAGAGTCATACTTTGTTCTAGTATCGAGTTGTAATCATTGAGTTGTAAATAAATAGAAGTGTGATGATCATCATTTTCTAGAGCATTGTCCCAAGTGAGGTATATATAAAAAAATTAAAGGCCATAAAAAAGAGAAGGCCCAAAAAACAGGCCATAAAAAAAGAGAAGGCCCAAAAAAAGGCCATAAAAAAGAGAAGGCCCAAAAAAAGAGAGAAAAAGAGAGAAGGGACAATGCTACTATCCTTTGCCACACTTGTGCTTCAAAGTAGCACCGTAACCTTCATGATAGAGAGTCTCTCATTTTGTCACTTTCATATACTAGTGGGAATTTTTCATTATAGAACTTGGCTTGTATATTCCAATGATGGGCTTCCTAAAATGCCCTAGGTCTTCGTGAGCAAGCGAGTTGGATGCACACCCACTTAGTTTCTTTTGTTGAGCTTTCATATACTTGTAGCTATAGTGCATTCGTTGCATGGCAATCCCTACTCACTCACATTGATATCTATTGACGGGCATCTCCATAGCCCGTTGATACGCCTAGTTGATGTGAGACTATCTTCTCCCTTTTTGTCTTCTCCACAACCACCATTCTATTCCACATATAGTGCTATATCCATGGCTCATGCTCATGTATTGCGTGAAGATTGAAAAAGTTTTGAGAATGTCAAAAGTATGAAATAATTGCTTGGCTTGTCATCGGGGTTGTGCATGATTTA
The DNA here is from genome assembly GCA_021605205.1 of Aegilops longissima. NCBI lineage: Eukaryota > Viridiplantae > Streptophyta > Magnoliopsida > Poales > Poaceae > Aegilops > Aegilops longissima. Next base: position 390,579,909 of record CM038682.1, read on the forward strand.
AATACTTTGTGTGGTGAAGATGGAGCATGACTAAACTATATGATTTTGTAGGGATGAACTTTCTTTAGCTATGTTATTTTGAGAAGACATAATTGCTTAGTTAGTATGCTTGAAGTATTATTACTTTCATGTCAATATGAACTTTTTTCTTGAATCTTTCGGATCTGAATATTCATATCACAAGTAAGAAGAATTACATTGAAATTATGCCAAGTAGCACTCCACATAAAAAATTATCTTTTTTATCATTTACCTACTCGAGGACGAGCAGGAATTAAGCTTGGGGATGCTGATACATCTCCAACGTATCTATAATTTTTGATTGTTCCATGCTATTATATTATGTGTTTTGGATGTTTATGGGCTTTATTTTACACTTATATATTATTTTCGGGACTAACCTATTGACCCAGAGCCCAGTGCCAGTTCCTGTTTTTTCCCTTGTTTCAGTGTTTCGAAGAAAAGGAATATCAAACGGAATCGAAGCGGAATAAAATCAACTGGAGAAGTTAACTTTGGAAGGAAAGCTACCGGAAAAACTTGGAGTGCACGTCAGGAAAGAAACGAGGGAGCCACGAGGTAGGGGGCGCGCCCACCCCCCTAGGGCGCGCCCTCCACCCTCGTTGGCCCCTCGTGGCCCCCTGCCTCATGGACAGCCCGGAAGTCCGCCGACGTACTTCTTCGGCCTATATATCTCCATATACCCTAAAAACTTCGGGGAACAGAATAGATCGGGAGTTCCGCCGCCGCAAGCCTCTGTAGCCACCAAAAACCAATCGGGACCATGTTCCGGCACCCTGCCAGAGGGGGGAACCCTCACCGGTGGCCATCTTCATCATCCCGGCGCTCTCCATGACGAGGAGGGAGTAGTTCACCCTCGGGGCTGAGGGTATGTACCAGTAGCTATGTGTTTGATCTCTCTCTCTCTCGTGTTCTTGATTTGGCACGATCTTGATGTATCGCGGGCTTTGCTATTATAGTTGGATCTTATGTTGCTTCTGCCCCTCTACTCTCTTGTAATGGATTGAGTTTTCCCTTTGTAGTAATCTTCTCGGATTCAGTCTTTAATGATTTGAGAACACTTGATGTATGTCTTGCCGTGCGTATCTATGGTGACAATGGGATATCACGTGATTCACTTGATGTATGTTTTGGTGATCAACTTGCGGGTTCCACCCATGAACCTATGCATAGTGGTTGGCACACGTTTTCGTCTTGATTCTCCCGTAGAAACTTTGGGGCACTCTTTGAGGTTCTATGTGTTGGTTGAATAGATGAATCTGAGATTGTGTGATGCATATTGTCACACCCTGCATTTTGTCACATTTCATTTTGCATTAATAAAGCATGAAAATTTGGACCAACAAAAACTTTTGCATTATTTGGCTTTTATTTGGAGTTGGTTTTTCTCTGTGTGTTTTCAAGTGCTCTTTAAAGTCAACACAACTCCACCTTATATACTTCATCTCCTTGCCCCAAACTTCGGCCCAATGATCATTCCATGTGTATAGTGCAATATAGTATTTTCTTACAAAAATAATTTGGCCAAATAGTATTTTCAAAAATTAGTTTTCCAAAAACCCCTGAATTGAGGTTTGCACTACAAGTACTTGATTTGGGGTATGAAAAATATTTCAAAGAGTATATTTGAAACCTATTAGATATAGGACTTCCATAAACCACAAAATATAATTTTAAAAGTTATTTTCCTATTTTATTTAAAAGCTTTTTCTTAAGGCCAGAAATGGTCTTTAATAGGAAAATTTGCTTTATTGTTTTAAAATATTTGACAAAAATCAGGAAACTCAGTGGGCATATATTTCCCATATATAAGAGTTTCAACACATGGTCATGTTCAGAATATTGGTCAAATCCTCAAAAACCCTTTCGTATATTTCAAGCTTTTGAAATATTTACAAAAAATATTCTCCAAAATTCCAAGAAAATTCTAGCATGTCACATATGACATGTTTTGATGATCTTGGAAAGTATCATGTCAAGGAGAATAATATAACCCCATGAAATTCCCCCAAAACCCCCTCTGGCCAGAATCAAATTTGAACTACTTTGTACTACCAACTTCCTCTCCTTGATCCCAACTTTTGTGAGCATGATCACACGACCAAATGAGGCCACCACACCAAGTGATACATCAAGGAGAAGTGATTTACTCAACTAGATCTGCACAAGTCCATTCCTGCCAGTTTCTAGGGTTTACAAAAGTTGCATTGGCAACTTTGCCCACATAAGCTCCAAATTGGGGGAAGGCCCTAATTATATGTGAAATTTCACCCTGTGGAGTCTCATGACAAGTGGAAGTCATCTACTTGCCCAAACCATCATCAAACACCTTCTGGCAGAATTTTAAAATGAAAATTCCAGCCTCTTCCACTAATCTCCTTGAGCCCTGCTTTTTACCACAACCCCTCCTAGTTCCCCTCTATCACCAGGATGCTTCCCTGCCCGAGGAAGCAATGATGAAGGGAGGGGGAACCCCATTTTTCTTCTCTGGACAACGGATTTCCCTCTCTCTCTCAACCTCCTTCTCTCCCCTCAGCTTTCCAGAGCATCCTAGGCTCTCCCCAACTTTTGCCCACGCCCCCTGCAGCCTCCAGACACTAGTGGACATGCACGGACGCGGGAAAACTGTGGATGCCGGCCAAAGTCACGCTCTGTAGCGCCTGGCAGGGCACCCGACCGTTGACGCCGCGTCTCCCGGCCACCTCGATCCTCCCCCGCGCGCCAGTCGATGCCCCACGACGTTCGCTCCACGCCAGCAGGCCGCCCACTTGCTCCCGCGCCCTCCTCTCTCTCCTGCAGCTCGCGCCAGAGCGCCGCCCCGCTCGGCCAATACTCGCGCCACTCCTGTGGCCCGCGTGCAGCTCGTCCCGCCCCTCTTTTCTCTCCCTGGCACCCTACACCACTCCCACGAACACCCCCGAGCCCTCCATTTACTCTCTAACGGCCACACGAGCCGATCCCGCGGGAACCCGTAGACCGCGCCCACGGTGGACCTCGGCCAGCATATAAAAGGTGACCCCGAGCCTCTCTCTCACCTCCTGTCGCTCCCCCATGCTCCTAATCCACCTCCCGCACCACCCAGTTGCCTCCAGAGCCGCCCGAGCTCGAGATCGAGCTCGAGCCCCGCTGCCTCGGCTCGTCGGCGTTCGCGCTGTACAGGCCTCCTCCGCCCTTGTTCTCTCTCGATCTGGAACTGCAAGGCTTCACTGACCCTTTTCCCTCTCTTTCCCACTCTTTTTGCAGCGGAGCAGCCGGAACCATCGGCCTTGAAGCACCTCCGCCGCGTGACCTCGTTGCGGCGCGAACCAGGCTGCTCGGCGACCATCTCCACCACCACCCGAGCGGCGACATCCTCCCGAGTCCAGCGGTACCAGCCACGCACCCTCCCGCGCCTGTATCGCCGCCCGGCGGCTTCGCTGTGCCTTTGGGCGGAGGTGAGCGACGACGGCCGTGGGCCCTGCCCGTCGACCTCGCATACGGCGGGTGGGATCCACCGTCGAGTTTAAGCATAGCCTTGCGCCCGGTTCGTCGTCGGCTGAAGGCGTACTTCGCCGTCGGCTGAAGGCGTACTTCGCCTTTACGCCTTCGACGTTGCGGCCTCGCGCGAGCTGATTTCCCTCCGGGCCTGTTGCCCCGTGGCCTCAATGGCCCAGTGGCACAGTGCCGCTTTTCTTTTTCTTTTTCTGCCTGTTTTACAAAAATTCCACAGGAAAAAATACTTATCCAAATGAAATAATTCCAACTCCTAAATTCTTGTAAAAATCCCACCTATTTAATCGTGCAACTTTCATTCAAATCTAACAACCTTTTCTTCACTGTAAATATTCAAATGTGATTTTAAGCATTTAAATATACCTTTGTAAATCCATTCCTCCTGTTCTGCTACTCCAAATCCAAAACTAGGAATTTTCCCCTTCTTAGTTTTCAACCTAGTATTTGAGTTGACATTTTCTGAGCACTTTGGTTTTTCTGTTTTATTATTGCCTTATTTTCTCGTTATTATTTTGCGACGATAGATTGCGTTGCTGACGAAGGAGTTGGACCAGAAGACTTTGAAGACCCAGAAGACTTTGTTGAGCCAGGCAAGCAGCCCTTTGACCATGCCCATGAAATCCTTTTTATGCATGTCTTATAGCACTTATTATTGTTGCAACAGAATCATGATGAGATGGTAATCCATGTTGGTTGGTTGCCACCGTTACTTCCTCGTTGATACTTGCATTGTGCATGACCCTACCTTCTTATGAGGGTTATGCCGGTGGAGTAGATAGGATGCTAAAGTAGTGCTACGCAAAGGGATGGGTATATGCATGGTGCAGGAGACAAAGTATTTTTCAAAGGACTTTTCGAAACCCTGACGGGTGCCACTTATGCCCAAGGGAGATGATGAGTTGGGTAACCACTTGATGACGAAGTGGTGTACCGAGGCAAGTGTGTGTTGTTTTCGAAAACGGATTAGATTTAAGATTTGTCGACTGTCCCAACCTTACATGCGCAACCACTCTACCCTTATATGGGAAAGGGCATTATTGATTACCTAGGCCGATACTAGCTTGGAGCTCGCATTACTAGTGATGGGGGAGAGTTGGTGCTCTCTCTCGGGACAGGGTCGTGCCAGGTAGGGCGGCCATGACTGTCTTTCCAGGGCACCGGATACACCGTTGTGTCCCCTCTCGGATGTTACAATCTCGAGTGAGTCTCGTATGATGTACATTGTGAGGATACGGAACACCGAGTGGACTCCTTGTTAGTGTCGTCTAGGGAAAGGTAGTGATCGGGTGCTTACCCCGGGTACTTGAGGCATCGCGGGTCGTGGATGACACGGAAGTTCCCCGGATCTTGTGGGTAAAGTGTGCAACCTCTATAGAGTGTAAAACTATTCGAATAGCCGTGTCCACGGTCAAGGACAGTTGGGCGGTGCTGCTTAAACTACGTCCAGAGTTTTGCAAACCAGTGTGTGTGTGTTGATAAAACTACTTGGGTCAAGTCAAAGGACTTGACATGATTGAGTTGGGTTGGTGCCCACTCTATTTATGTTGATATCTATAACCTGTTCTCATGGTTACTTGAATCCTCTTGATGCATGCTATGCAAGTTGTTGAACATGTCATTGCACTCAAAACTAGCTTTCTGCAAAAATTTACCTATATCATGCATTGTTGAATCTTGAACCAAAACATGGGTTGCTTGCGAGTACATTCAAAGTACTCATTGGCTTGCCACTGGTTATTTAATTGGCCAGGCATGGAAGAACCGGAGTTCGAAGAAGAGTTCTATGGAGACTAACATGCGAACTAGGACGTTTCCCAGTCAGAATGCATGTAGGGTTAAGGCAGATGGCATGGGTTCTACTTATCGACGAAGATTTCCGCTGCTTGTGTTTTATTTGATGTTCAGCCCTTAAGGCTTTATCAATGTAAGACTTGACCACAATGGTCATAATTTGTGTAAGACGGTATGTATGGATGTAAGACTCTTGTTATTCAGCTTTTGTGTGTTCAGTGAGCATTGATCTCTGGGATCACTGTACACGTGCATTCGGTGATCACGACTTATGAGTCGGGGTCCCCACAGAGCTGGTATCAGAGCCATCCTGACTGTAGGAAGCCTTAGTTAGCATGGACGTTAGTTAGAGTGAGACTATCTACAAAAATTACCTATATACCTACGTTTTCTAAAAATATCCTAAACATAGGTAACATTCCTCTATTGAGCCTTTCCCTTCCACTTTTGTAGATGGCCGTTGTACCCGAGGACCTCCTGACCACCGGGTTTCCCGTACTTCTCGAGGACAGCCTCAAGAAGTATAAGTTTACTCGAGCCCCCACCTTCTCCTACCACGAGCACTGGATCAACAGTACTAAGAAGGAGTATCACGTGGAGGTAGTCGTTAGGGCGAACGACACCCCGACGAGCTGGTTCTTTGAGGGATCCCAGATGGCGACCCTGCTTCTCGCCGTTGAGACTGCTGCCCTCAAGGCGCTGACTCGCCTTCGGGATCTTCTGCCCGAGATGGCAAGTGAGCCAGCCACTCGCAACCTGCCTTATCGTAAGGAAGGAGATGACGAGAGCAGCGCACCAGCCCCACCCATGGACGAAGGACTTTCTCTCCGCTTCTAGACCTATTTCAGCCTGTGTGCCGACAGCCTGGCACAGCACCTGGCCTCGGAGTCGATGGAGCTTCAGAAGGAACTCCACGAGACCTAGGAACTCCTCCGCCTAGCTCAGACAAAGGCGGACAGGATCAAGAAGGATGGTGCACCCCCTGGACAACCCGTTGTAGCCTATCGAGGCGGGCGACCCCCACAGGACACGCATGCCAAGGGATCACCTCAGCCGCACCGTATGACGGCGAAGGAGTATCGCAACCTCTTCACAGCGCCACCGGCGAAGCAGCGCCGTGTTCAGCTCCTCCACTCCCCCACTCCCTCAAGTGACGAAGATACTGAGACAGATGAAGGTGAGGAGGAAGACCCGGAGGAGCCGGAATACGCGACCGAGCATTCCACCACTTAGACACCGTTCAGGACTAGGGTAGGCCGGTCTGTAACCCTTAAGGTAGGATAGGTCGTGTACCCCTTATGCGAAGTCGAGTCCGTGTAATGGTTCAAATGAAACCATGTTATGTTGTGCTTGCTTTCAACTTGGTTTGATGAAGTCGTACTATCCCTTCGGGAACTTGTAAACGACTACATCCCCCATTTGGTTTTAATGCATGAGTTTGGCCCTTCTGGCCCTTGTTTAACTTAAAATTGTGTCACGTCCACCCCCTTACTAGGCACCCCACCTATATTGCTTTCCCTCATGAGCCCTTGACCGCTCCAACAGGATGCCTGTTGTAACACGTACTGGTACCTCTACCCAGCAGCAAGAAGCCGGAGCAGGAGCCACTCAGGACCAAGCCCAAGGACAAGCTCCACCACCGCCACCACCTCCAAACATGGACATGGCTCAGCTCCTCCAAGCCTTCCGAGAGGAATGCCAAGCCAACACAGCAGCCCTCCAGATGATTGCTCAGGCTGTCAACCGCCAACCGGCGGGGAACGGCAATGGACGTACCACATTGGCAGAGTTCAAGAAGCATGCACCACCCACCTTCATCGAGACTGTTGAACCCACGGATGCGCACGATCGGGTCCGCACCATTGAGGACCTGTTGGAACTAGTCGTCTGCTTGAAGACCGTGAGAGGGTAGCATATGCTGCCCTTGTCTCGGGGTACCGCCGAGCTTGGTGGGATGGATTCAAGGTCATCTTGGCTGGCAAGACATCACTTGGAATGACTTCAAGGCAGAATTCCATAAGGCCCACATTCCTACGGGATTATGGCCATCAAGAAGCGTGAGTTCCGAGCCTGAAGCAAGGTAGTAGCACTGTCAAGGAGTACATGCAGAAGTTCAGTGTTACGTCAAGGTATGCCCCGAGGATGTCGAGACTGATGCTGCCAAAGGGGCGCTTCATGGAAGGCCTTAACGGACTCTGATGCTCGCTTGTTGTGTGTGACTGCCCAACCTTTCCGGATCTGGTGAACAAGGCACTCATGCTTGAAGACAAGCGACGCGCTTTGGATGATACCCGTAAACGCAAGATGATCAGAAAGGGTAGCTCCAGCAACCAGAAGCCTCGCCCGTGGCAGCCAGCCCCGGTCAAGCCAACCTATCAACAGCCAAGAGCTCATGCACCCCGCACCAACTATCCACCTCAGCAGTATGCCAACCCTAGGCCAGCTTACAACAACCCCAATAACAATGCCGGCAAGAGCATCAACCCCAACCAAGTTACTTGCTTTGGATGTGGTCAGCCAGGACACTACTCCAAGAATTGCCGCAACAAGAAGCCTGACGCCCTGCGCCCCAATGCGCAGAACCCAGGACAAGGCCATGGAATGCCACCAAGGAACCAAGCTCCCCGCAACCCGCCCAACAATGGCAGGGGTCGTGTGAACCATGTCACTGTAGAAGGAGCCCAGGAAGACCCGGACGTCGTGCTGGGTACGTTCCTTGTCAACTCGGCACCCGCAACTGTTTTGTTTGATTCTGGAGCCACGCATTCATTTGTCACCCAAAAGTTTGCATTAAAAAGTGGCATGACCCCTACACCCCTGAATAACCCTATGGTGGTACAAACCCCCGGAGCAGAGATGAGAGCCAAGATAGGATGTAAAGGAGTCGGGATTGTCATCGATGAGGTAGGCTTCCTAGCAGACCTTATCGTCCTAAGGTCACAAGGCTTGGATGTGATCTTAGGAATGAATTGGCTCATCAAGCACCAAGGCTTGATAGATTGCGCCAACCGGGCTGTCATTGTGACCAATGAGCAAGGAGTCGAAGTTAAATTTGCCTCCAACCCCTCCTCTGCTCGAGCCAACCAAGTCAACTGTCTGACTGAAGTTGGATTGGAGCAAGTGCCGGTAGTATGCGAATACCCCGACGTTTTCCCTGATGAGCTACCGGGAATGCCTCCTGACCGAGACATTGAGTTCATCATCGAGCTCATGACGGGAGCAGGACCCATCTATAAGAAGCCTTATAGAATGGGATCCGAAGAGTTAGCAGAATTGAAGAAGCAACTGGAAGAGCAGTTGAGGAAGGGATTTATCCGCCCTAGTGCCTCCCCTTGGGGATCTCCTGTTCTGTTTGTGGCAAAGAAGGACGGTACTATTCGCTTGTGCATTGACTACCGCTCCCTCAATGAAGTTACAATCAAGAACAAGTATCCACTTCCCAAGATTGAAGATCTGTTTGATCAACTTAATGGGGCCAAGGTGTTCTCCAAGATCGACCTCAGATCTGGGTATTACCAGCTGAAAATCAGACCCCAAGATATTCCGAAGACGGCATTTGTAACCAGATATGGCCTGTATGAGTGCATGGTCATGTCCTTTGGATTGACCAATGCCCCAGCTTACTTCATGTACCTCATGAATAAGGTCTTCATGGAATATTTGGACAAGTTTGTCGTCGTCTTCATTGATGACATTCTTGTCTTCTCGAAGACGGAAGAAGAGCACGAGCAACACTTGAGGATGGTCGTAGACAAGCTTCGAGAGCACCAACTGTATGCCAAGTTCAGCAAGTGCGAGTTTTGGCTGCGTGAAGTTGGATTCTTGGGTCATGTATTGAATGCCGAAGGGTTGACAGTGGATCCCACCAAGATCCAGGCCGTGACTGAATGGCAAACCCCGAGCAATGTGAAGGAAGTCAGGAGTTTCCTCGGACTCGCGGGATATTACCGCAAGTTCGTTGAAGTATTTTCAAGCATTGCCCGACCTATGACCCAGCTCCTGAAGAAGGACAAGAAGTTTGAGTGGACACCAAAATGTGAAGAGAGCTTCCAGGAGCTAAAGAAGAGATTAGCCACCGCCCCGGTGCTGGCCACACCTGATATTCACAAGGAATTTGTGATATATTGTGATGCGTCGAGAACAGGACTGGGAAGTGTTCTGATGCAAGAGGGTAGAGTCGTAGCTTACCTTTCAAGGCAACTACGGCCTCATAAAGAGAACTATGCTACTCATGATCTTGAGTTGGCAGCAGTGGTTCAGGCCCTGAAGACCTGGCGACATTACCTTCTAGGGAAGCGATGTGAGATATACACGGATCACAAAAGTCTGAAGTATATTTTCACTCAGAAAGAATTGAACATGAGGCAGAGAAGATGGCTAGAGTTGATCAAGGATTACGACCTCAGTGTTCGATACCACCCTGGGAAGGCTAATGTGGTAACAGACGCCTTAAGTAGAAAGTCTTGTTCCTTGAACGCTTTCATTAAGGAAAGACTACTCGCCTTATATGAAGAACTTGAAAGCTTCGGATTGGAACTGGTTGCACCAGGATTCTTAGCCAACCTCGAAGTTAGGCCTACCCTGATGGGTGATGTTAAGGAAGCCCAGAAGGGACACGAAAGTATTGAAGGCATCAAGAGGAAGATCAAGGCAGGCAAAGCCCCAGGATTCTCAGAGGATGAGCAAGGAATTGTGTGGTTTGGGAATCGCATTTGCGTACCTAACAGGGTTGAGCTCAAGAATTTGATCTTGCAAGAAGCTCATGACACCCCGTATTCCATCCACCCCGGAGGAACCAAGATGTATCAAGACCTGAAGGAAAGATTTTGGTGGCACGGGATGAAAAGGGAGATTGCCACCTATGTTGCAAAATGTGATGTATGCCAAAGAGTCAAGGCTGAACATCAGCGACCCGCTGGATTGCTCCAACCACTCAGGGTTCCCGAGTGGAAATGGGATAAAGTCGGAATGGATTTCATCACTGGGTTACCTAGGTCAAATAAGGGTCATGACTCCATCTGGGTTATAGTCGACCATTTGACTAAAGTAGCCCATTTCATTCCTGTTAAGACTACCTACGATGGTAACCAGCTAGCAACTCTGTAAATCAACAAAATCTTAAGTCTTCATGGTGTTCCTAAGGAGATTGTGTCAGATCGAGGAACCCAGTTTACCTCAAAATTTTGGAAGAAGTTCCAAGAGGCCATGGGAACCAAGTTGTCTTTCAGCACTGCTTTCCACCCACAGACCGGAGGTCAGACAGAACGAGTAAATCAGATACTTGAAGACATGCTCCGGGCCTGTGTCCTAACATATGGAGCTAGGTGGGAAGATTGCCTCCCTTTTGCCGAGTTCTCCTACAACAACAGTTATCAGTCAAGCCTCCAGATGGCACCATTTGAGGTGCTATACGGACGGAAATGCCGCACGCCCCTCAATTGGTCACAGGCCGGAGAAGGACTAGTCTTTGGGCCCGATATCCTCCGTGAAGCAGAAGAGCAAGTCTAGCTTGAAAGAGAGCGTTTGAAGACCGCCAAGTCAAGGCAGAAGAGCTATGCTGACACTCGTCGCCGACAAGTAGACTTCCAAGTCGGAGACCATGTGTACCTGCGAGTAACTCCTCTTCAGGGAACCAAGCGTTTCCACATTAAAGGAAAACTTGCACCAAGATTTATCGGCCCCTTTGAGATCACCACACGACGAGGTGAAGTGGCTTACCAGTTGGAACTACCACCTGAACTATCCGATGTGCACAACTTATTCCACGTGTCACAACTCCGGAAATGTCTCCAAGTTCCAGACAAGCCTGATCTTTACAAGGACGCCAGTCACCAAGCCATTGACCTTCAGCCTGATTTGACTTACCGTGAGGGGCCCATCCGCATTTTGGATGAGGCTGAGCGACACACTAGAAGCCGCACCATCAAGTACTTCAAGGTCCAGTGGAGCAACCATACTGAAGCAGAAGCAACTTGGGAACGTGAAGACTACCTTAGATCTGAGTTTCCGTATCTCTTTAAAGCCTAGTTTAGGAATCTCGGGGACGAGATTCTTGTAAGGGGGGTAGGTCTATCACACCCTGCATTTTTTAACATTTCATTTTGCATTAATAAAGCATGAAAATTTGGACCAACAAAAACTTTTGCATTATTTGGCTTTTATTTGGAGTTGGTTTTTCTCTGTGTGCTTTCAAGTGCTCTTTAAAGTCAACACAACTCCACCTTTTATACTTCATCTCCTTGCCCCAAACTTCTGCCCAATGATCATTCCATGTGTATAGTGCAATATAGTATTTTTCTTACAAAAATAATTTGGCCAAATAGTATTTTCAAAAATTAGTTTTCCAAAAACCCCTGAATTGAGTTTTGCACTACAAGTACTTGATTTGGGGTATGAAAAATATTTCAAAGAGTATATTTGAAACCTATTAGATATAGGACTTCCATAAACCACAAAAATATAATTTTAAAAGTTATTTTCCTATTTTATTTAAAAGATTTTTCTTAAGGCCAGAAATAGTCTTTAATAGGGAAAAATTGCTTTATTGTTTTATAAATATTTGACAAAAATCAGGGAAACTCAGTGGGCATATATTTCCCATATATAAGAGTTTCAACACATGGTCGTGTTCAGAATATTGGTCAAATCCCTCAAAAACCCTTTCTGTATATTTCAAGCTTTTGAAATATTTACAAAGGAAATATTCTCCAAAAATTCCAAGAAAATTCTAGCATGTCACATATGACATGTTTTGATAATCTTGGCAAGTATCATGTCAAGGAGAATAATATAACCCCATGAAATTACCCCAAAACCCCCTCTGGCCAGAATCAAATTTGAACTACTTTGTACTACCAACTTCCTCTCCTTGATCCCAACTTTTGTGAGCATGATCACACGACCAAATGAGGCCACCACACCAAGTGATGCATCAAGAAGAAGTGATTTACTCAACTAGATCTGCACAAGTCCATTCCTGCCAGTTTCTAGGGTTTACAAAAGTTGCATTGGCAACTTTGCCCAAATAAGCTCCAAATTGGGGGAAGGCCCTAATTATATGTGACATTTCACCATGTGGAGTCTCATGAAAAGTGGAAGTCATCTACTTGCCCAAACCATCATCAAACACCTTCTGGCATTATTTTAAAATGCAAATTCCAGCCTCTTCCACTAATCTCCTTGAGCCCTGCTTTTTACCACAACCCCTCCTAGTTCCCCTCTATCACCAGGATGCTTCCCTGCCCGAGGAAGCAATGATGAAGGGAGGGGGAACCCCATTTTTCTTCTCTGGACATCAGATTTCCCTCTCTCTCTCAGCCTCCTTCTCTCCCTCAGCTTTCCAGAGCATCCAAGGCTCTCCCCAGCTTTTTCCCAAACCCCCTGCAGCCTCCAGACACTAGTGGACATGCGCGGACGCGGGAAAATAGCGGATGCCGGCCAAAGTCACGCTCTGGAGCGCCTGGCAGGGCACCCGACCGTTGACGCCGCGTCTCCCGGCCACCTCGATCCTCCCGTGCGGCGCGATCGATGCCCCGACGTCCGCTCCACGCCAGAGAGGCCGCCCACTTGCTCCCGCGCCCTCCTCTCTCTCCTGCAGCTCGCGCCAGAGCGCCGCCCCGCTCGGCCAATACTCGCGCCACTCCTGTGGCCCGCGTGCAGCTCGTCCCGCCCCTCCTTTCTCTTCCTGGCACCCTACACCACTCCCACGAACACTCCTGAGCCCTCCATTTCCTCTCTAACGGCCACCCGAGCTGATCCCGCGGGAACCCGTAGGCCGCGCCAACGGTGGACCTCGGCCAGCCTATAAAAGGCGACCCCGAGCATCTCTCTCACCTCCTGTCGCTCCCCCATGCTCCTAATCCACCTCCCGCACCACCTAGTTGCCTCCAAAGCCGCCCGAGCTCGAGATCGAGCTCGAGCCCCACCGTCTCGGCTCGTCGGCATTCGCGCGGTACAGGCCTCCTCCGCCCTTGTTCTCTCTCGATCTGGAACCGTAAGGCTTCACTGACCCTTTCCCCTCTCTTTCCCACTCTTTTTGCAGCCGGGAACGGCCGGAACCATCGACGCCCGAAGCACCTCCACCGCGTGACCTCGTCGCGGCGAACCAGCTGCTCGGCGACCATCTCCACCACCACCCGAGCAGCGACATCCTCCCGAGTCCAGCGGTACCACCCACGCACCCTCCCGTGCCTGTATCGCCGCCCGGCGAGCTTCGCCATGCCTTTGGGCGGAGGTAGAGCGGCGACGGCCGTGAGCCCTGCCGTCGACCTCACGCATACGGCGGGTGGGATCCACCGTCGAGTTTAAACGACGCAGCAGCGTGCGGTTCACCGTTGGCTGAAGGTGTACTTCGCCTTTACGCCTTCGACGTGGCGGCCTCGCGCGGGCTGATTTCCCTCCGGGCCTGTTGCCCCATGGCTTCAATGGCCCAGTGGCCCAATTCTGCCTGTTTTACAAAAATTCCACAGGACAAAATACTTATCCAAATGAAATAATTCCAACTCCTAAATTCTTGTAAAAATCTCACCTATTTAATGGTGCAACTTTCATTCAAATCCAACAACCTTTTCTTCACTGTAAATATTTAAATGTGATTTTAAGCATTTAAATATACCTTTGTAAATCCATTCCACCTATTCTGCTACTCCAAATCCAAAACTAGGAATTTCCCCCTTCTTAGTTTTCAACCTAGTATTTAATAAAAATGAGTTGACATTTTTCTGAGCACTTTGGTTTTTCTGTTTTATTATTTCCTTATTTTCTCATTATTATTTTGCGACGATAGATTGCGTTGCTAACGAAGGAGTTGGACCAGAAGACTTTGAAGACCCAGAAGACTTTGTTGAGCCAGGCAAGCAGCCCTTTGACCATGCCCATGAAATCCTTTTTATGCATGTCTTATAGCACTTATTATTGTTGCAACGGAATCATGATGAGATGGTAAACCATGTTGGTAGGTTGCCACCGTTACTTCCTCGTTGATACTTGCATTGTGCGTGACCCTACCTTCTTATGATGGTTATGCCGGTGGAGTAGATAGGATGCTAAAGTAGTGCTACGCAAAGGGATGGGTATATGCATGGTGTAGGAGACAAAGTATTTTTCAAAGGACTTTTCGAAAACCCCGACGGGTGCCACTTATGCTCGAGGGAGATGATGAGTTGAGTAACCACTTGATGACGACGTGGTGTACCGAGGCAAGTGTGTGTTGTTTTCGAAAATGGATTAGATTTAAGATTTGTCGACTGTCCCAACCTTACATGCGCAACCACTCTACCCTTTTATGGGAAAGGGCATTATTGATTACCTAGGCCGATACTAGCTTGGAGCCCGCATTACTAGTGACGGGGGAGAGTTGGTGCTCTCTCTCGGGGCGGGTCGTGCTGTAGAGGCTGCCATGATTGTCTTCTGAGGGCACCGGATACACCGTTGTGTCCCCTCTCGGATGTTACGATCTCGAGTGAGTCTTGTATGATGTACATCGTGAGGATACGGAACAACGAGTGGACTCCTTGTTAGTGTCATCTAGGGAAAGGTAGTGATCGGGTGCTTACCCCGGGTACTTGAGGCATCGCGGGTCGTGGATGACACGGAAGTTCCCCGGATCTTGTGGGTAAAGTGTGCAACCTCTGCAGAGTGTAAAACTATTCGAATAGCCGTGTCCACGGTCAAGGACAGTTGGGCGGTGCTGCTTAAACTACGTCCAGAGTTTTGCAAACCAGTGTGTGTGTGTTGATAAAACTACTTGGGTCAAGTCAAAGGACTTGACATGATTGAGTTGGGTTGGTTCCCACTCTATTTATGTTGATATCTGTAACCTGTTCTCATGGTTACTTGAATCCTCTTGATGCATGCTATGCAAGTTGTTGAAGATGTCATTGCACTCAAAACTAGCTTTCTGCAAAAATTTACGAATATCATGCATTGTTGAATCTTGAACCAAAACATGGGTTGCTTGCGAGTACATTCAAAGTACTCATTGGCTTGCCACTGGTTATTTAATTGGCCAGGCATGGAAGAACCGGAGTTCGAAGAAGAGTTCTATGGAGACGAACATGCGAACTAGGACGTTTCCCAGTCAGAATGCCTGTAGGGTTAAGGCAGATGGCATGGGTTCTACTTATCGACAAAGATTTCCGCTGCTTGTGTTTTATTTGATGTTCAGCCCTTAAGACTTTATCAATGTAAGACTTGACCATAATAGTCATAATTTGTGTAAGACGGTATGTATGGATGTAAGACTCTTGTTATTCAGCTTCTGTGTGTTCAGTGAGCATTGATCTCTGGGATCACTGTACACGGGCATTCGGTGATCACGACTTATGAGTCGGGGTCCCCACACATATCGTATAATCATACCCACGGATACTTGAGGTGACATTGGAGTATCTAGGTGATAATAGGGTTTTGGTTGATTTGTGTCTTAAGGTGTTATTCTAGTACGAACTCTAGGGCTGTTGGTGACACTTATAGGAAAGGAATAGCCCAACGGATTGATTGGAAAGAACAACTTTGATGTGGTTTCGTACCCTACCATAATCTTTTCGTTTGTTCTCCACTATTAGTTTCTTTGAAGTGACTCTTTGTTGCATGTTGAGGGATAGTTATATGATTCAATTATGTTACTATTGTTGAGAGAACTTGCACTAGTGAAAGTATGAACCCTAGGCCTTGTTTCCTAGCATTGCAATACCGTTTACGCTCACTTTTACCACTTGTTACCTTGCTGTTTTTATATTTTGAGATTACAAAAACCTATATCTACCATCCATATTGCACTTGTATCACCATATCTTCGCCGAACTAGTGCACCTATACAATTTATCTTGTATTGGGTGTGTTGGGGACACAAGAGACTCTTTGTTATTTGGTTGCAGGGTTGCTTGAGAGAGACCATCTTCATCCCACGGCTCCCATGGATTGATAAACCTTAGGTCATCCACTTGAGGGAAATTTGCTATTGTCCTACAAACCTCTGCACTTGGAGGCCCAACAACGTCTACAAGAAGAAGGTTGCATAGTAGACATCACGCGCCCCCCTACCTCGTGGCTCCCTCGTTTCTTTCCTGACGTGCACTCCAAGTCTATCAGGTTTCTTTCCTTCCAAAAATAACTTCTCCAGAAGGTTTCATTCCGTTTCGACTCAGTTTCATATTCCTTTTCTTCGAAACACAGAAACAAGGGAAAAAACAGGAACTGGCACTGGGCTCTGGGTCAATAGGTTAGTCCCAAAAATAATATAAAAGTGCATAGTAAAGCCCATAAAACATCCAAGATGGATAATATAATAGCATGGAACAATCAAAAATTATATATACGTTGGAGACGTATCATTGCGGTGTGAGCTAAATATCTTAGAATCTTCGAATGTTCTTTGAAAAGGACACACATCCTAACACTTATGCAAAATTGATGACTTAGATGTGCAACACACGAAGTAACGTTTTTCTTCAATCAATGAAGACTAACCCTCTAAGTGTGAAGAAATTAATGAAGAATTCGATTCTCAGAGCCCTACGACAATTGTACATGGCGTCTGAAATCATCATTCTTATATGGCGGGTCACGCCACCAACTAAAAGTTAAAAATCTTCAATTTGAGTTTTTTTTGTTTTTGAAACTCCTTAGTTGTTGAAATTCTTCAACTTTGCATAGTCTCCACTCTTTCCGACTGTGTTCTTCATTGACTATATATATAGTTGAGTTTTCAGTCCTCTATAGTATTCACTTATTGCTAATTCTTCAAGTTGGCTTTTCTGCTAAGTGAATGTGATCGGACCCGTCCCCCTCTATGCTAAACTCAACCCAGTCTGTTCAGAAATTCTTCATGTGCATTCTATTTGAAACCCATTCAAAATATTCACTACGTCCTTGTCATCTGAAGAATTTGCGAACGAAACTTTAAAAGATTCTTATTTGAATTTTCGGCTTTTGCAGCAGCCGATGTACAAAAGAGGGGTATGCTTTTTGTACCCCTATAAGCTGTGCAGGCGATCTGAGCCACGGACACCGCCACCTTGAGCAAGGCAAGGGAGGTGAGCCAAGGTAAGGCCAAAGCTCAAGAGGAGCAGAACAACGCCAAGACCAAGACCACAAAGAGCAAAGGGGACGGGCGGGCTCCCGGCAAGATCCTTGCGGGGAGAGTTCTAGCAAACCCAGCAAGACCCTTGCAGGGGCAGCTCGCCCACCTCTGAGTGAATCACCCTTGAGTCCACTACCCCATGGTGCAAGGATTAGGAGACATCCCGTGGTGGCATGCAGATCTTTGTGAAGACATTTAAGATCAGATACACACTATAGAAGACGACGACCCTTGGCGGGATCCTAGCCAAGGAGGACCACAAGGCCCCCGGCAAGAGCCCTGCCGGGGATGATAGCAGGCGCCACGGCAAGACTCTTGCTGGGGTCAACGGCAAGACCCTTGCCGGGGCTATGATGAGGCCCTTGCCAAGGGCACCCGTAGGGCTACCATCGGGCCCACGCCAGTCAAACCTTCACCGCCATTCGCATACAGTTTCCGACCCGACCAGTTGGGCAGGCACCTGCGTGGCGGCAAGCAGATCTTCGTGGAGACCCACCATTGCGCCACCTCAGCTGCCTGCCTGCCTACATGGCACCTTGAGCACCGCTGGCCAGTAGCGTGTCAACCACGAGAGGGCGGCGGCAGAGCGAGATAGGGCTCTCCCGTCCCGATAAAGCAAGGACACCTAAGCAAGGCGCATTAATGGCACCTGTCATGTAATGCAAGGGATAAATCGCTGCTGTACCCTTTCCACCTCCTGTGTGCCCTTTGTGGCAACCCTTTCCCTATAAAAGGAGGCCCAAAGGCGACCAGGAGGAGGATTCGACTTTGGAGCTCCTCCGCCCCTTTGCTAGCTCAAGAACACAGATAAACAAACCACCAAACCAGGAGTAGGGTTTTACGCATCCCGCGGACCGAACACGGATAAAGAGCGTGTGCTATCTGTTTGATCCGCTCTTCTCACGACCCCGCGCCCCATAACCGTGGTAAGGATTCTTGTGATCCCATAGGTGTCGTTCCTACACCGACATCTTTGGCGCGCCAGGCAGGTGCACAGTGGTGAGAATCGGCTCAAGCAGTTAGTTCGACGCTTCTTCATCGTCATGGCGCCCAAGAAGAAGACGAGGTGGCGGTTGGCTGTCGGAAGCCGAACATCGGACGGTCGCGAAGGACCCTGGCGCTGTTCGCGAACACCAACACCATCCCGGCAGCGAAGTTTGGGAGGCAGCGATGTTCGGCGCTGATAACGGGCCGCGCCGCTAAATCAAAAGGCGGGCCAGGCCCTCCGCGGGTGGCGTGGTCCTTCAAGATCGCTGCCACCCGCCCATGAAGCGACGCGAGGGCTTCAAGACTCCACGCCGGCGCCCGGCGTGCTCTTCTCAAGCGGCGCACGACGAACGGGGTAACCATGCCGAGGACCCCGGGCGTCGTCGCGGAAAGAGCCACGAGCGCCATTCCCGGGATTTACAAGAACTGCCCGCTCGCCGAGGCGCTGGTGAGGTGGCATGCGACCGCGGGATCGTGATAAAGCTCCTTCTGACATGGTCAGAAGTCGAAGCGCGTCGCGATCCGTGCAGAGTTCGCTCCCTGCGCCAGCGAAGCCTGGCGCGCGCAGTTGCTCCTCGATTTTCCTCCCACCACGGGAAACTCGGCGAATGGAAACCACTATCCGGAGCCTTGTTGCGGTGGCCAACAAAGACGAACCAAGTCCGACGAAGCCCCGGTCGGCGTTACAGCGGACTCCACGCGCGATGGCGGGAGAACCGGTGGCGCCGCAACCACGGTGCACTCGCCTCCTCCTCGCCCGGTACCGCGGGCGCCAGCCCATCGCGATGTTACAGGCGACGAGGTCTCCATAGCATCGTGCGACCCACAGGCCCACCGTGACCAGCACCAAGTTCTTCCGGAACGAGAACATGAAGACGCTCGAACCACTATCGAGCACCGGCGCGGAGCGCGCCACCAATCAGATAGGCGAGCAGGGCCTGCTGTGAGCCACCCGGCACCGGGTAGCCCTGGAGGCCTACTTTACGAGGTAGGCTGTCCGGCTTTACCCGTGAGTTCGGCAGTTCGATGGCCCCTCACCGCACCTTCAAACCCGGCGTGGGCGAAAATGCGATGGCAAGACCCACCGTCCGAGTTCCTCGGCGTCTACACCATCGCGATGCAAGCTGCGGAGCCCGCGACGATAAGGTGCTTGTGAATTACTTCCGTTGGCTCTTAAACCCAATGCCATGTCGTGGTTGATGCACTTGCGGTGAGACTCTATTTCCTCTGGTCGGTTGTGCCATGAGTTTGTGGGCGCCTTCTTTGGAGGCCACCAAGCCCATGGCCAAGCAAGCGACCTGCGTCATTCCCGAAGGGAGGCGAGAGTCTCGCAAGTATATTGAGAAGTTCAGCGGGTACAATACAATATCCACGATGTTCAACCTGCTGCCATCATCGGTAGCGTTCCATCGAGCGTGCGTGTCGCAAGATCGCGAAGAGCGGCAATGAACAACGTAAGAGATGTGGCGGAACTTTATGTTCGTCAGCGACAAATGTGCCCGGGCTGAAGAGGAAGGAAGTACCCGGCGAAGATGCCGGCGTGGAAACTGACTCCTCAGATGAGGATATTGCCGCCCCGGCGAAGAAAGGCCGGCGCCGCAACAGGAAGCGCAAAGGAAAAGCCGTACTTTCCGTCAAGCGATCTGATGACACCGGCTCCACCAAGAAAACCAAGGCAGACAACCTCGGCAAGGAGGTTGCCGGATGTGTCGCCTGCCGGGCCTTGGCGGCTGCCGAGAAGCCAGGAAACTCCAACAAGCGATACTGCAAGATCCATCGCAGCAAAGGCCAAGCTCTCCAGGACTGTCGACAGGTTGAGCTCCTTGCTGAGAAGCGGAGGGCTGAATATGAGAGGCGGGACAACGAGAAGGGCCAGACGGTCTTGAGGGTCTAGCAAAAGCGTGGCGACGAGGCGGGCCATCGCGGCAAGGATAAGCAAGGAGAGGCCTGCCCGGGCCATGACAGAAAGCCGAAGGCAGCGATCATGAAGAGGGCGATGAATCCGGCGACCAAGAGTTTGAAAGCTCTGAGGCCATGTGCGTCGGCGGCGGCGCCTCGCTGCATACTTCTCACCGCCGGCTTAAGCGAGTGGGGCGAGAGATTACAGCGGCGAGCCGTCGTTTGATGCCCAAAGGCTGCTGAAGTGGTCGGCACTCCTATCATTTTGACGAGGATCACCACGATCGCACTACAGCGGTCGGTGCTTGCCGTTGTTGGTTTCACCAACAATCGCAACCTCAAGGTGGCGAAGATGGTAGTCGATGGCGGGGCGGTCTGAACCTGATCTACTTTGCCGTGATCGGCGCAAATTCTGATGGAGACCTCGAAGAGGCAGGCGCGTTTGAGGCGGTCAACCGGGAAGAAGCCAACCCAAGGAAAGGTCACGATGCGTGACTTTTGAGCGACCTGAACTTCAGGGCGGAGAGGGTCGTGTTCGATGTGGCCAAGATCCCTTGCCTTGGCAGGATCCTTGGCCGCCCAGCCAGCCAAGTTCATGGCGGCCACACTCGCCTACAACACCACGAAGATGCGGGACTGTGGCGATCATCACCATCCCTCCGACAAGAAAGAGGCGCTGATCTGCGCTGACCAATTATACCAGCAAGCAGTTGCAGCAACTGCCGCTGCTAGGGCACTTGCTCCTGCCGCTGGGATCCCGGGAGGAAGGAAGAAGAAGAAGACCGGTGAGACCTCGGACACCCACTCCGGCAAGCGCACCTCTTCGGAGTGTAGCGCTGCCGTCGAGGACGTGCCAGAGAGCTCCGCCGGAGAAAACAAGAAGCCCAGGGCCAAACCTCCGGGAACCAAGAAGGTTTCTGTCAATGAGGACGGCACGGGAGGAGCTTTTACCATAAGCTCCACCCTTGACGGCAAATAGGAAGACGCGCTCGTCACCTTCCTGCGGGGGAATGTCGATGTGTTTGCATGGCAAGCTTCCGACATCCCCGGTGTTCCCAGGGAAGTGATTCAGCACCACCTTGTTGTCTGCCCTCATCGCGGCCCGTCAGCGAAGGTCGAAAGCAAGCTTTGGAGCGACAAGAGTTCATCACGGAAGAGATCCGAAGCTGGAAGCAGCGGGTTTGGTAAGAGAGTGCTCCATCCAACGTGGTTGGCCAATCCGGTCGTGGTGCGCAAGGCAAATGGGAAGTGGAGGCTGTGTATTGATTACACAGATATTAATAAGGCTTGTCCTAAAGATCCCTTCCCGTTGCCGCGCATCGATCAGATTGTTGACTCCACGGCTGGGTGTGATCTGTTGTCATTCCTCGACGCCTACTCCGGCTACCACCAGATCTTCATGACAAGGCAAGACGAAGAGAAGACAACATTCATCACCCCATGTGGTACGTATTGTTTCATACGGATGCCTTTCGGGTTGAAGAGTGCTGGTTCGACATTTGCAAGGGCGGTCCAGATTGGTTTTGAACCCCAGCTCCATAGAAATATGGAAGCTTACATGGATGACATAGTGGTCAAAACCAAGGACAGGGCAACCCTCATACCAGATTTGCAAGAAACATTTGCAAATCTGCGCAAGATCAATCTCAAGTTGAACCCTGAGAAGTGCATCTTTGGCGTCCCGTCTGGCAAGCTTCTCAGGTTCTTGGTGTCCTGGCGTGGGATAGAGGCCAATCCGGACAAAATCAAAGCTATAGAGCAGATTGAAGCACCCAGCGAATCAAGGATGTGCGTTGGCTTGCTGGTTGCGTCGCCGCCATGGGCAGAGTTCATTTCAAGTCTGCGGAAGCGCCCTTCCCTTTTCAAGATCTGAAAAAGCGGGCCCAATGGAGTGGGCGCTAGGAGCGAAGCAGCATTGCAAGATTTGAAGAAATACCTCTCTTCGCGCCAATACTAGTTGCGCCCGAGCCACAGAACCGTTCTTTGCTATACTGGCGGCAGCGGACCAAAATCTGCTTCGCCTTAGTGGCACGAGAGAGTGGTTGATAGCGAAGAGATGGCAGCGGCGAACTGACACCACCAATGAGAGCGACACAGCCGGTTGGAGTCCGCCGAAGAAGAAAATGATGCAGCACCGGTCTACTTTGTCGGTTCCCTCCTGCGAGGCTAGAACAAGGTACTCGGCGTCTGAAACTACTCTTGACCTCCTTATGGCCTCGAGGAAGCTGCGTCACTACTTCGGCGCCGCGAGATCACGGTCGTCACTCGCTTCCCTCGCAGCGGATATTGCACAATCCGGATGCAGCGGGAAGAATTGTGGAATGGGCTTTGGAGCTGTCCGGCTTTGGCCTCAAGTTTGAAAGTACTTGACGATTGAGCCGAGTCTTAGCGAAGTTCATTGCAGAATGGACCATAGCGCTGACGAAGAAGTCAAGAGACCGCTCTCCCGGCAAGGAGGCAAGTTGTGATTGGATCATGTACTTTGATGGATCTTTCTCCTTACAGAGCGTCGGGGCTGGCGTCTTGCTTATCGCGCCACCGGAGAGCACCTCAAGTCGTGATCCGGATGCACTTCCCGAGGAGGTGTCGACAAACAATCTGGCCAGTCTGAAGGGCTGCTTGCGGTCTTAGGATCATGGCGGACCTCGGAATCAGAAACTCATCGTCACGGGAGACTTGCAGCTTGTCGTCAAGCAAGTCAACAAGGATTCTGAGCCCGTTGATGAAGGCCTCGTCGATGAAGTGAGAAAGCTGGAAGAGCATTTTTGACGGTATCTGGCTGAACACGTTCCCGGCGGAGAACAATATCGCCGATTACCGTCAAAAGCGCTGCCCTCAAACTACATGGAACCAGGTACCTTTGTGCCGGTGACTCAGCCATCTGTTGATCCATCGTGAGAGAGAATAAGAGAAGAAATCAGGGCCCGGCAAGTATTTTCCGCTTGAGCTCCCGGAGCCGCCGGCAAGGATATTGCCGGGGATACTGAGCCCGCCACGGAACGGCTGTCTCCGGCGGAGCGTCAAGCTTTTGCCGTCGAGACAGCCGATCCTGTAGTGGAGGAAATGCCTTTAGCCCTCACCGTCAAGCCCCAGGTTCCGGCATGGGCACAGCATACCGTCCGATTCCTCCAAACAGGGGAACTTCCTGAGGAGCAGGAAGAAGTGGAAAAAGTAGCCCGTCGCTCTATCATGTACCAGTTCATCGATGACGTCCTGTACAGAAAGAGGCCAAACGGTGTGAAATTGAAGTGTATCCGTCGAGAGGAAGGACTGGAGCTGTTGGCAGAGATACACGGAGGCATATGTGGATCCCACATTGGGTCAAGGGCCCTTGCCGGCAAGGCATTCCGGCAAGGCTTCTTCTGGCCCACCGCCCTCCAAGATGCGATGACACTAGTCACCAGGTGTGAAGCGTGTCAGTTCCATTCAAAGAAGCTTCATCAGCCAGCTCAAGCCCTTCAAACCATTCCTCTCTCCTGGCACTTCTTGGTCTGGGGGCTCGACATACTGGGCCCTTTCCCCTGCGCTGCCGGGGGCTTTGAGTACTTGTACGTTGCCATCGACAAGTTCACAAAGTGGCGGAGGTGGAAGCGATGAGGAAGGTCACAGCTCGGTCGATCGTCAAGTTCTTCAAGGGACTAGTGTGCCATTTTGGCGTACCAACAGGGTTATCACCGACAATGGCACACAGTTCACAAGCCGCACCTTCATGCAATATACCCAAGACCTCGGCGGTGAGTCATTTCGCTTCCGTTGCTCACCAGCGAAGCAATGGTCAAGGCTGAGAGGGCAAATCTTTGAAATCTGCGAGGATTAAGGACCAAGACCTTTGACAGGCTGCACAAGAGTGGAAGGCGCTGGATTGATGAGTTGCGGCGGTTCTTTGGTCGATAAGGGCGGCGCCAAATCGAGCCACCGGCGGATGCCTTTACTTACGATATCTGGGTAGAAGCAGTTCTCCCCGAACTCATATCGGGTCACCTCGAGTGCTCGCTTATAGCGAGCTCGAGCAAGAGCAACTGCGGCAAGATGGCCTTGATGCTCCTTGAGAAAGATCATCTTGAGGCGGTTGTGAGAGCATGCTACCCGACAAGCCTTGCGCCGCTACCATAACCGCAAGGTTCGTGCTGAAGCCTTGAGGAAGGCGACCTTGTCCTTGGCGCGTTCAATCGGCCAAGAATTCCAACAAGTTGGCGCCAAAGTGGGAAGGCCCTTATCGGGTGTCTGAGTCACTAGGCCCGGCGCGATCATCCTGGAGACCGAAGATGCTATTCGGTGAGTAACTCACGGAACATTGAGCATCTTCGCAAGTTTTACCGTAAAGGCGCCTTCGCCGGGCCCCGGCAAGCCACCTTTATCGAGCATTGCCGATGATGCATGTAACCCTCTGTACAAAGCGGTATGAGACCACGAGCATAAATAAATGAAGCTGGCGCCCTAAGTTATAGCATGCATGCTAGGTCGAGTCTAAATCCTTGGTTAGGGTTGATAGTGCTCGGCAAGCGGCTAACCCCTAGCTTAGAGGTCGAGTCTGCGTCTCTTTGTCGTCCTTTTGTCTTCTTTGGTTCGTAGGACTCACGAGATATCCTTGCGGATCGCTTGAGGGCGAAAAAGAAAAGAGGGACGGGTGGCATCTAGACCCGGCAAGCCAGTATTACGGGGGGCTGCTAGTACAGAGATTCACCCACGGCAAACCAGAATTGCCGGGGGCTACAACTTCAGATAAGCCTTTCATCCCTTGTCATGCATTTCCTTATGGGTGAGGTATGTGAAACCTCGTTTTTCCCAAAGCTACCGTGCTCCCTGAAACTCTAGGCCCTAGGGCCCGTTCACAGGGCCTGGTTTGAGTCGTGGTCGCGGCAGCAAAAGGATGAAAGCGAGAGCCTAAACCCACCTCATCCCTGCCTCCATGAAAGCGTGAGAAAGGTCGGCGAAGTGAGAAGGCGGCGAGGGCTTGTTGCGGGCAAGGAATTGTTTATCTTATGGATATCAAGGATTTACTCCTTGTCGTGGGTTCTACCATAAACAAATGACCCGCAAGCATCCATGTTCATTAAAACATTCCACTCAGGTATAGTCCATAGGGGATGAAAAACATGAATGATGGGATTACAAGTTTTAAATTCAGCTAAGGCCCGAAGGCTTACAAACTAAAAAGAGATAAGGTGCCCGTAACCCCTCTCTTGCCCCTCTCTTCAGGAGGCAGGTCAAGGAGGAGAAAAGGGCAAAAGGGGCTCCTAGACGAGCTACGGGTGGAAGAAGACACCAAGAGAACATCTCGGTGCCGTCCGAAGGCTGGATGGTGATGGCGGCGCCGGAAGCAGAGCTCGAAGACGAGGCGGCAGGACGTCAGCATGCGTTGAAGGCGTCGGTGCCCGCGTGCTCTGATTTAACGGCCTTGCCGCCCGCCCTCTTCCTCTTCCGTAGCCTCCCAACGCCAGCCGCCCAAGGAGATGACCGCGAGAAGTTCAGGAAGCAGGCGACACGGATGATGGGATCGCCGGTGCCGCATGGAGCGGCGCCCGACACCTAGTCGGACCCGTCATCCTGCCGCCTGCTACCCTCGTCGTCGCTGCCGCTGTCCTCCTCGCCACTCCTGCTCGAGGAGGAGCCTTCGCTATCAGAACAGCTCTCCACGCAGCACCTTGCCCGAGTCCCGATGCACCCGAAGACCTTGACGGAGAGGAGGCCACCCTCCATCAGCTTTTAATGGAGAGTGAGCCCCGTCGTCAAGCGGTGGATGTGAGCGAACGTCTTCCACCCTCGACCAAGGTACATCACGTGAGGGGCTGGAAAGTCGACGCGAACTTCGCGTACCAGCGATCAACAGCCCCTCATGTGCAACGCAATGACTCCGGTGGATCCAGCTCCATCTCGCTCGCGAATGGAGTCGGGATCTGAGGCGGCGACAAGGTGGCGGCGCAGCCTAACGAAGAACTTCGCAGGATCATCACCAACATGGCCCTCCGTGGGAGGAGGAACTCTTGGCGGAGGCGGGACGGCGCGCCACCTGTTCTCCTCTTCCTGGCGCCTCGGCCTCGTCCACGGCCTCGCATGCGGCCTCCCCTTCCCCTTCCCTCGCGGCTGGCTCTGCCACGCGGTGAAGGAGAAGGAAGGGCGCGTTGTCGGCGGCGACCCTTACCGCCACCGTTGAAGAACCATGATTCCCTCTCTCCATGGCGGATGGAAGGAGGGGGCGCAGGCTGAAGGAAGGAGAAGATGGAAGACTGCGGGGCGCGTCCCGTCCCCGCTCCTTATAAAGGAGCGGGGTGGGGGCACAACCGCCCGCTCAGCCAATCAAGGCGCGGAAGGCGCGAGGCCAGGACCAACCCGCTGCCCGACCCGCGACAGCCCGTTCCCGCCTCCACCGTTCGCCACCCGCTCGCATGAGAACCACGTAGCGGGCATGCGGGACCGAGGCGACGGGTGAGGCGACCTCTCCCCACTCCGTGATCGTGGGGAGTGGACGCCTTGAAGACCATGCCCCGGCCCCGCTCAGTAAATGGGTCGCGCCTCCATGCCTCCCTCCGTTTATGGGGAAGGCGCGAACCGCCCCCTTTTACTACGATGTGACGCATGCGCGCAGAGCTCAGCCCCGCGCATGCCGCCCATGTCACGCACGCCTCCCCATGCCGAGCCACGCGCAGGAGGCACGGGAAGCGCAGCACGCGAAAAGACTTACCGCGGTAAAAACTACCCCGCCTGCCCGCGCACCATTTTTGGGCCTAGCCCAACGACGCGATTGCACTTACGTGTGGCCCAGGCCAGGGGGCTCCTGTCGGTGTACAAAAAGAGGGGTATGCTTTTTTGTACCCCTATAACTGTGCACGGGCAGTCTGAGCCACGGACACCGCCACACTGAGCAAGGCAAGGGAGGTGAGCCAAGGTAAGGCCAAAGCTCAAGAGGAACAAAACAACGCCAAGACCAAGACCACAAAGAGCAAAGGGGACGGAGCGGACTCCCCCGGCAAGATCCTTGCCGGGGAGCAGTTTTAGCAAACCCGGCAAGACCCTTGTCGGGGCAGCTCGCCCCACACCTACAGAGTGAATCACCCTTGAGTCCACTACCCCCATGGGGCAAGGATTCGGGAGACATCCCCGTGGTGGCATGCAGATATTTGTGAAGACATTTAAGATCAGATACACACTATAGAAGACGACGACCCTTGGCGGGATCCCAGCCAAGGAGGACCACAAGGCCCCGACAAGAGCCCTGGGGATGACAAAGAAGCGAGCGACAAGACTCTTGCAGGGGTCCCGGCAAGACCCTTGCGGGGCTATGATGAGGCCCTTGCCAAGGGCACCCGTGGGAGCCACCATCGGGCCCACGATCAAACCTTCACCGCCATTCACATACGATTGCCGACCCGACCAGTTGGGCAGGCACTGCGTGGCGTGGCAAGCAGATCTTCGTGGAGACCCACCATTGCGCCACCTCATTTGCTTGCTTTGCCTACATGGCACCATGAGCACCGCTGGCAGGTAGCGTGTCAACACGAGAGGGGGCGGCGGACAGACGAGACAGGGCTCTCCCCGTCCCGATAAAGCAAGGACACCTAAGCAAGGCGCATTAATGGCACCTGTCATGTAATGCAAGGGATAAACTTCGCACCTTGTACCCTTTCCACCTCCTGTGTGCCACTATGGCAACCCCTTTCCCTATAAAAGGAGGCCCAAGGCGACCAGGAGGAGGATTCGGCTTTTTGGAGCTCCTCACGCCCCTTTGCTAGCTCAAGAACACAGATAAACAAACCACCAAACCAGGAGTAGGGTTTTACGCATCCCCGCGGCCCGAACCTGGATAAAGAGACCGCGTGCTATCTGTTTGATCCGCTCTTCTCATGACCCCCGCGCCCCGCAACCGTAGTAGGGATTCTTGTGATCCCATAGGTGTCGTTCCTACACCGACACCGCTCAAACCATTCCGCATCCCACGACGAGATTATTCTATTCACGCACGATCTAACACGATCTCCACTTCACAGTACGTGGGTGAAACATGTCGCTTGGATGAGGAGGGTCAGGGGCACATTCGTCCATTTTCCTCGGACGAGCGGTTTTTCACCTCGGCTATAAATACTCCTCACCCTCCTAAGACCGCATTTACCCCGCTCGACCTCACTCCCCTCGCTCGAGCTCTCTGACCTAGCACCGCCGCTACTCTCCATAAATGCTTGGTGAGAATAGCTTCCTTGCCTCAACCTAAATCCTTTGTCGTACTCATGGCGGCGCTGAAATCTTCACTCTGTCGCTGTCGTAGTTGTCTTCCGCCGCCAAGTTAGGGCGTGGAAGATCTAAGCGGACGAACTTCTCAAGTTCTATTCCTAGTTCATTTGTTCTTCGTCAAGGGTAAATAAAATATATTTTACTTCCCTTGTTGATTCTGATGAATTCCACAAAATCTTCAAAAGGTGTTTATTCTTCAAGTGCTACACTCTTAAACACAACACATGCATCTGTTCTTGATTTGTTTCTCTAAGCAACGTTTTTCTTCAAGATTCCTCAGTTGTGTGGATTTTTGATCTATACAACTCTGGAACCTAAGTTAAAGACTGCTTAGTGAAATTCCTCAAGACACTCCTGGTCAAATTCCTCAAACTTTATTCTTTTGAAAACTTCTGAGAACGCATATGACCTCTCCAAATTCTTCGCACCTATACTCTGTTCACAGGTACACATGTCCGCTGCCGAATCTCTAGGTTCTCATCAACTTACCTCATTTGCAGCGTTCCTTGAAGACAAATTGCATACCTCGTCTGAAAATTCAATTGTTCAAAATCCTCAATTGAAGAAAATGGCTGATGGAAAAAGACCTCATAAGGGAGGCAAGAGACCAAAAGTGAATATTGTTTTCGAGATCCCTGATGACATCTATGCAGGGTATTGCACTCCTGATGAAGCAATTCATGGCAAGGAGACGAAGAATGAGCGCAAAGTGCACATTCAGAGGATAGAGAGGAGATGGGCCAGAGAATGGAGGGAGTACAGATATGTGACTCCCAAGTACATGAAGAAATTCGCAGTACACCCTCCATGCCCAAGACTTCCATTGGCACCAGGCCAAGAAGCTGATTTCTCTAGCATCAGAAGAGGTGAGGAATTTCCCAAGGGGTGGGCAAAGCGGAAAGCCAAGTTGGCCAAAATGGCCAAAGAAGCAGTGAAGAAATTCAATGAAAATTCTGCTGCTGCCGTTGCTAAGGCCTCTGCTAGCAAGTCCAAGAAGGCTATGCCCAAGAAGCCTGCTCACAAGCCCAGTTCCTCAGCAATGCCCTCACAACCAAGTTCCTCAAAGCCCTCACAGCCAGTGCCTCACGCCACCTCCTCCAAAGCAGCTCCAGTTCCCATTGCAAAATCCTCAGCTGCTGCTGCTGCCAAGTCCTCGGCATCTTTGCATCTCGCCTCTTGCCAAAGGACCACTAGCATGTCAATTGCTTCAGGAGTTTCTGCAAGTTCTTCAGCTCCTCCACAGTCTTCAACAGTTCCGACCTTGCTGAAGACAAAGGCCACTACTGGACGAGGCACAAGGCCAAGTCCTCACAAGAAGCAGATCGCCTTTCAAGAACCGTCTAGTGAAGGCGAAGCTGATGATGAAGAATTGGCTGAAATCATCAGAGACAGACATTGAAAGGCCGCTAGAGCCAAAGGCAGTAATGTGCCTCTTCTGTTGGATCCCAAGTTGTCCTTGACTTCATAGATCTCTGGCACAAGGACCCTAACACTCATATGCCTGATTTCAATCTCACACCTAGCCAAAGTCATATGTTGACGGCCTTTATTGGCGAAGAAAAATGGAAGTTTGAAAGGGCCAGGCAACTGAAGAAAGCTCAGTACAAGAAGGAGCGTTTTCTGAAGAAGAATGTTGTCACTATGACTCCTGATGAACTTGTGGCCATGCAAATTGAGATCAAAGCACTCAGTGATGAATTTGACGCATACTGTGCAAATTGGCTAGGAGCCAAAGTCAGATTCGTCATAATGGTGAAGGGGTTTACCTCAAATGTTGCAGCTACAACGCAACGTGAAATTCCTTAGGCTGAGGCATCTGCTCAGTATACTAAAGAACATGCAAGCACAGCTGATGAAAATCAGGCTGTTGAAGAAAATGAAAGCACCAGGGCTGATGAAGAAATTCCAGCCACTAAAGAAATTGCCAGGGCAACCTCCACTATTGCGCCTGATGAACAACCCAGGCCAGTTGAAGCATCTGCTTCTGAGCCTGAGGAAACTAAACATGCCAGGGCAACTGCATCAGGTGCGCCTGAACAAATTGCTCCAATTTCCTCTGCTCCTCCTGCACACACGACAAGTACTAATCTTCCTTCTGCATCAGAAGCGAAGAAGAGGAAAGCATCTGCAGAGAGGCACATTACTGCCTTTGGCTCTAGCAGAAGGAAAGCATCTGCATCCGCAGAGTCTTCAGCTCCGAGGAAAGTGAAGAATTTGACGAGCTCTTATACGAACCCAATAGATGATGTTCCAATATCAAGCATGCCATCAAAGGAGATTGTTCCCTTTGGTGAGGAATATGTGATTCCTAGTGAATCAGTGAAGAAGATCCTTCTGCTGCTACATCAGAGCAGTTGGATGAAGAAATTGAAGTGGATAATATCCCTTCAACTTTGCTGGTATCATTGCACATGCCTTAGTTCACAACTGAAGAGGTAGGCGTTGAAGAAATTGATGAACAAGACGAGGATGTGGATATTGGGTCAACAAGTCCAATTCAGAATGATGACTACTGGGAAAGTCATCACCCTAATTCACCACTGACCACACCTCTGCATCAACTTCCTCAGTCCCCAGTCCAAACTGAAGAAATTCATACGGGCCCTGAAAAAGATCAAGCTTCACTTCTGTCTATTGCAGAAGAAGTTCCACCCACTAGCGCTGATGAAAATGTTGCTGAAGAAATGGAGGCCAAAGCTGCTGATGATGACACTGCTCCTAAAATTCCTCAGCCTGTGGCTCCAGAGACTGTGCTTCAAGAGGCTGTGAAGACTTCCACTGCAAATCTTCATCCCAAGCCACAGAATCCTCAAACCAAGAAGCAGAAGTTCAAGGCTGATGACTTCTTTGCTGAGCATCATTTCTTCTCTGACTACAATCCATATGACTCTGCTAAGCGTTTTTTGGACAGCCAGCCAGATAAATTTCTATTCCTCATTGATGTTTGATAAGGACAAAGTTTTTGACCATGAGGAACTTCCTCATGTGGATATGGAGTCTCTACCGTGCTTCACCCCAGTCCTTAGCGTTCTTCATGACGCTGGGCTGCTCAATTTCTGCACCGACACCTGCGGTTAGAATGAAGAACTCATTCTTCAATTCTTCGCCACGCTGCACATTACTGGAAATGTTGAAGATGTCAATTCATGGGTGATGCACTGGATGACTGAAAATACTCACTACAAAGCTCCGGCCTCTGAATAGCTTCACGTCGTCCTAGTCAGTCCTCCCACTCAAGGTGCAAGGCTCATCTATGCTGAACCTGAGCTCTCCAACCATCTGATGCAAGTGCCGATGAAGCCTTTGAAGCCAGGCCAAGCTCCAAGGACCACATTCCTAGTCAAGGAATTGCTTTATGTGCCAAGGACGATCTACAGAATATTGACCAAAACCCTCAGTCCAATCAAGGGCCACAACTCTGATGAAGAAGAGGTTGTTGGCATAATGAAGAATCTGTTGTTCAATATCATTTATGGTATTCCTATCAACTATCACGATTTCTTCATGAGGACTTTGGCCAATGCTGCTTTGTCACCTTTTGAGTTGAAGCCTTACGCTCCCCGGATTATGAGATTCATCAGAACAAGGTATCCAATTCATTACAAGGCTGACTTTCAAAATCATCTCAGCTACTTGCCGCCAATAGAAGTCCTCAAACGGATTATTTTCTCAGCTGAAGAGAAGGGCAAGGCTGCTGTTATTGATGAAGGCACCCTTCCATTGGATGGACAATTTCGCAAAGCTGCATATTATTCCACCAATGATGACTCTGCCACACATGATTCTGCCGCAAATGCTATAAAGCAATTTCCTCAAGCCACTGCTCCGCGTGTGATGACTGATCGTGAACTTCTCCTCAGTCTTCATCAGAAGGTCGATCACAACCACAAGTGGGTCAAGCGATAGTTCGGTTCAATTCTTCAGAATATGACGATCACGCAAAACACTATGAAGAAGAACCATTACTACCTACATGAAGTTTTTGATCGCACCTGGGCTGTATTGTCTCACCTCTACGGTGATGAAGATCCCAAGCAGATGGGCTTCCAACAGGACTTTAACTGGTCACAACCACCTTCGAAGAAATTCACGAAGGTCAAAGTTCCTCACCTAGTCGCCAGTTCATATTCTTCATCGCGCGAGACAGACGAAGCGGGAGACTTGAACGACGCCATGGCAGGCCCTACTCCAACGGATGACCCCAAAACACTAGCGCTCCTCCATTGACTTCATGATGATATTCTTCAGGGGCGTTAGTCCTCATTTTTCGTCCCTTTTGGTCATTCGATGCCAAAGGGGGGGGGGATTTGAGTTAATCTTCAAGCGGGTCTCTTATATGGGCGTTTTCTTTGTTAAGTTACAACTCTCGCTCTTCTGAAGTGTTTGTTGATCGAGTTGTAAACTTAAGTCCTATGGTGGTCTGATACTTTTGCTCTATTTTTCTGCATGCTATTTCCTCAGATATGTCAATGCACGCATGTTGAATTACATCAGACACCATATTTCATCATGAATTTCAAATTCTTCATATCATATGTTAAATGCGTGTATGAATTACAAGATATAGGAGGAGATCTCCATGATTCTACTCTACAATGTGCATTTGTTCTTCAAAGCAAATTCCTCAAATATGCACATCTTCAGGGGGAGTTCTTATATATCTTGCAATCAAATTCCTCAATATCAGTATTTACACTTTATATGTTTATCCCCGTTGAAAACTTAACCTATATTGTCATCAATCACCAAAAAAGGGGAGATTGTAAGTGTATCTAGTGCCCCTTAGTGATTTTGGTGTACTGAAGACTTATAGGTTAAGGGATTAATGAGTTTACGAGTGTACACAGGTCTATAAGTCTATGAGGAGTTTGATATTTAAGATGAAAGTCGACCCCTAAAAATGTATGTCTTCAACTGAAGACTTTGGTTTTCTTGAAGACTTTGAAAGTGAAGAAATTGGTGTGACCGTGAAGACTTGGTATTCATGTAAGGAATATGAAGGGTGAAGACTTCTGTTTTCGTAGTTTCATTTTCTCCTTCTTGAGTCATAGGAAACACCGTACTGTTAAAGGGGGTCGAGGTAAAACTAAGGAAAAGTTTCCAAGTGATGCTCATCTCAAAATCCCACACCTACCAATCCTTTCAAGTGAAGCCATTGGAAATATCATACAGTTCAGTCAATTTCTTCAGTGACAGAGACGAAGATCTTCTGGTTTCTGAGGAATTTGTTCTGACTGAGGAGTTAGGAATGAGCTAGTGCGGATTGCCTACAAGTGAGGAACATGATAGCCCTTAGGAATTTGATACTCAAATATCCAACCGTTGTTATGCTACGAGCTAGCTGTCCCAAAATATCTACCCACCTAACGGTCATATCATTGAAGGGCATTTATGTCTTATCATGTGGGGCTGCTCCCTAGGCTATAAATAGCCGCCCCCTACAACCACTAGCTGGTTGGCTGCTCCGAGAGAAACTGACACTTGTCAATTGAGAGCATGCCATCCTCCAAGGACTTTGAGTGAAAATCATCAGTGTGGAAAACCCAAACCCAAACACCTACAAACCCAAAGTGATTGAGCATCACTGAAGAGATTGTTCCTGTGTGGAACCGACGCTTGTTACCTTTGAGGACTGTGCATCCTCCAGATGGTTAGGCGTCATGGTCTAGAGCATCCAAGAGCAAATTGTGGATCGCCGAGTGACCGAGTCTGTGAAGGTTTGGAAGTCACCTGAAGACTTACCACGAGTGATTGGGAAAGGTTTGTGTAACCTTAGCTCAAGGAGAATATGGTGAGGACTGTGTGTCCGGGATTGTGTGCCCTCAGGTTTAAATACCTAGCTGCTCCAAACAGACGTACGACTGTCACAACAGTTGGAACTGGTCTACCAAATCATCATCGTCACCAAGCTAGTGGTTCTATTTCCTCAACCCTTTCATTTCCTCATTCTTGTGTTGAAGTACTTGATCGTTACTGTTTGAAGATTTTGACTGGAAACTTTCTCAATTTCC
Organism: Aegilops longissima; assembly: GCA_021605205.1. NCBI lineage: Eukaryota > Viridiplantae > Streptophyta > Magnoliopsida > Poales > Poaceae > Aegilops > Aegilops longissima. Next base: position 390,614,418 of record CM038682.1, read on the forward strand.
TCAATCCTATTTCTTCAGTCGGTTTGTCTTCAGCCTGCTTATCCTGTGTTCACGCTACTTGAACTCTATGCTTGTTTCCATTTCATCATGATGACTGTGCTACTGCTTTATTACACTTGCATCTGAGTACTTATTCCGCTGCTAAGTAGTTCGTTGCTTAGGAATTTCCTCACCTTGAAATTCCTCAGTGACGAATTTGTAAAAATCGCATATTCACCCCCCCCCCCCCTCTAGTCGATATAACGCACGTTCACAAGTATTAGCAGCTGAGTTGCCAATTCAACCACACCTGAAAGACTTAATATCTGCAGCAAAGTATTTAGTAGCAAAGTTGTATGGAAGTAACGGTAACACTGGCAAAAGTAACAGTAGCAGTTTAATAGCAATCGTACCAGTGGCAACGGAAAAGTAACGAAGCGAAGATCAATGTGTGAAAACCTCGTAGGAAATCGATCAATGATGGATAATTATGTCAGATGGCATTCATCATGCAACAGTTATAGCATAGGGTGAGATATAACTAGCTCCAATTCATCAATATAATGTAGGCATGTATTCTGAATATAGTCATACGTGCTTATGGAAAAGAACTTGCATAACATCTTTTGTCCTACCCTCCCGTGGCAGCGGGGTCCTTTTGGAAACTAAGGGATATTAAGGCCTCCTTTTAATAGAGAACCGAACCAAAGCATTAGCACTTAGTGAATACACGAACTCCTCAGACTACGGTCATCACCGGGAAGTGTCCCGACTATTGTCACTCCGGGGTTGCCGGATCATAACGCGTAGTAGGTGACTAACTTACAAGATAGGATCAAGAACACAAATATATTCATGAAAACATAATAGGTTCAGATCTGAAATCATAGCACTCGGGCCCTAGTGACAAGCATTAAGCAAAAGTCATAGCAACATCAATCTTAGAACATAGTGGACACTAGGGATCAAACCCTAACAAAACTAACTCGATTACATGGTAAATCTCATCCAACCCATCACCGTCCAGCAAGCCTATGATGGGATTACTCACGCACGGTGGTGAGCGTCATGAAATTGGTGATGGAGGATGGTTGATGATTACAATGGCGACGATTTCCGCTATCCGGAGCCCAAAACGAACTCCAGATCTGCCTTCCCAAGGAAGGACAGAAGGTGGCGGCGGCTCCGTGTCGTAAAATGCAATAAATCCTTCTCTCTAATTATTTTCTCCCTGAACGTGAATATATGGAGTTGGAGTTGAGGTCGTTGGAGGTATGTGGGACCCACAATATAGGAGGGCGCGCCCCAGGGGGTGGGCGCGCCCTCCACCCTTGTGGACAGGTGGTGGGTCCCCTCCGGTTGATTCTTTCGCCAATATTTTTTATTCATTCCAAAAATAATCTCCGTGAAGTTTCAGGTCATTCCGAGAACTTTTATTTCTGCACAAAAGTAACACCATGGCAATTCTGCTGAAAACAGCGTAAGGACGGGTTAGTTCCATCCAAATCATGCAAATTAGAGTCCAAAACAAGGGCAAAAGAGTTTGGAAAAGTAGATACGATGGAGATGTATTAACTCCCCCAAGCATAACCCATTGCTTGTCCTCAAGCAATCCAGTTGACCAACTGAAAGTGATAAAGAAGAACTTTTACAAACTCTATTTGATCTTGTTGTTGCAAATATGTAAAGCCAACATTCAAGTTTTCAGTAAAGATTATGAACTAACCATATTCACAATAACATTTAGGTCTCACATTTACTCATATCAATGGCATAATCAACTAGCGAGCAATAATAATAAATCTCGGATGACAACACTTTTTCAAAACAATCATGATATGATATAACAAGATGGTATATCTCTAGCCCTTTCTGAGACCGCAAAACATAAATGCAGAGCACCCCTGAAGATCAAGGACTGACTAGACATTGTAATTCATGGCAAAAGCGATCCAGTCACAGTCATACTCAATATCAATTAATAACAACACATACAAATGACAGTGGTGCTCTCTAACTGATGCTTCTTATAAGAGGATGATGACTCAGCAATAAAAGTAAATAGATAGGCCCTTCACAGAGGGAAGTAGGGATTTGCAGAGGTGCCAAAGCTCGAGTTTTTAAAACAGATATAAATAATATTTTGAGCGGCATGCTTTCAATGTCAACATAACAACCAAGAGATCTCGGTATCTTCCATACTGGATACATTATAGGCGGTTCCCAAACAGAATGGTAAAGTTTATACTCCCCCACCACCAACAAACACATTCCATGGCTGGTCCGAAACAATGGGTACCGTCCAACTAACAACAGTCCTGGGGGAGTTTTGTTTGCAATTATATTTTGATTTGATTTGAGCATGGGACTGGGCATCCCGGTTACCAACCATTTTCTCGTGAATGATGAGAAGAGTCCACTCATCATGAGAATAACCCACCTAGCATGGAAGATATTGATAGCCCTAGTTGCTACATGAGCGATTTGAGCATACAAAACATATTATCATTTGACGGTTTAGAGTTTGGCACATGCAAATTTACTTGGAGCGGCAGGTAAATACCGCATATAGGTAGGTATGGTGGACTCATATGGAACAACTTTGGGTTTATGGAAGTGGATGCACAAGCAGTATTCCCACTTAGTACAAGTGAAGGCTAGCAAGATATTGAGGAGCGACTAACTAGAGAGCGACAACGGTCATAAACATGCATAGAGATTAACCAACATTGAATGCAAGCATGAGTAGGATATAAATCACCATGAACATAAATATCGTGGAGGCTATGTTGATTTTGTTTCAACTACATGCATGAACATGTGCCAAGTCAAGCCACTCGAATCATTCAAAGGAGGATACCATCCTATCATACTACATCACAACCATTTTAAAATCATGTTGGCAATCATGGTAAACCATTATAAACTCCTAGCTAATTAAGCATGGCATGAGTAACTATAGTCTCTGATTGTCATTGCAAATATGTTTCATTCATAATAGGCTGAATCAAGAACGATGAACTAATCATATTTACAAAAATAAGATAGGTCGAGTTCATACCAGCTTTTCCTCATCTCAATCATTTCATCATATATTATCATTATTGCCTTTCAATTGCATGACCGAACGGTGTGGATAATAATAATAGTGCATGTGCATTGGACTAAGCTGCAATCTGCAAACATTTATTCAAAGGAGAAGACAAGGTAATATGGGCTCTTTGTTAGATCAACAATAATGCATATGAGAGCCACTCAACATTTTCATCGTGGTCTTCTCCTCTCTACCCCCAAAGAAAATAAAAGAATCTCAAAGAGACAACTAAAATGTTTTTGGAGTTTTTGTTTTCTGAAGAAAGTAAAACAAGAATGAGAAAAACTATATACAAGGGGAAGCTCCCAACAAGCAAAAGAAGAATGAGAAATCTTTTTGGGTTTTCTTTTAATACTAATACTAAGTGAACATGGAAAGTAAACTAAACAGAATCTACAAATAATTTTTGGTTTTTCTTAAGGTTTTTCAAACACACAAGAAGAAAGCGAGAAAAAGAAATAAACTAACATGGATAATACAATGAAAAAGTATGAACACCGACAACTGGAATGAATGTGTGAACATGAATGTAATTCGGTGAGAAATACGTACTCCCCCAAGCTTAGGGTTTTGGCCTAAGTTGGTCTAAGGCCACGACTGGCCCGGATTATGTCTGAAATCATAGTTGGGGTTGTACTGTGCTGCGGCAGCTACCGCTTAGATAGGTGCTTCCTAGAGGCGAGCCGCCTCCGCTGTTCTCTCATACTCGTTTGCCTCCTCTCTAGTTATAAAATATCTCCCATTTACCTGAAGGTTAAAGAAGGCAGGAGCACGAAGGGTAACATGGATGGCACGCCATCTGTCAAAGATTAGTCGGTACTGGAGGGACTGTTCGTTCCACTCAAGAAACTGGTAGCGCACCATAGCATTATAATCTAGAAAAGCGGGTGGCAACTAAATGTCATTCCCTCTTATGGTTACACCAAGATGAGTAGCTAAACGAGTTGCATAAATCCCGCCAAATAAATCTCCATCTTTAGCATTAAGATGTAACCTCCTTGCAATAATAGCCCCCAAGTTATAACGCTTATCACCTAACACCGCACACATGAGGACACTAAGATCTGGAACGCAAAGGTGGCAATGATCATGTTTACCATTAATGCATCTACCCATAAAGAGAGCAAAATAATGTATGGCAGGAAAGCGAATGCTCCCTATGGTAGCTTGTGTGATATTTCTAGTTTCTCCCACGGTGATGCTAGCAACGAAATCATTGTATTCAGATTTGTGAGGCTCACTAAGAAGGCCCCACTATGGGATTTTGCAAGCAGTATTAAAACTCTCAAGGTCTATGGTATATGATTCATCATAAGGATCAAATAAAACATTATAGGTATTACGCTGAGATGAAAATTCAAACCTCCACACAAAGGAATCGATGAGGTAATAGTATTGTCGGCACTTGTGTGACACGAAGTCCTCAAGGCCGGCATTTTGTACGTATGCATAAAACTCATCCTTGAAACCTTCATGAACCATGAATTCATCCGATGGCCATTCACAAGGCCACACTTGAGCTTCCCGTGGTGGTTCAAGGTCCGGCTCACGTATCGCGAGCCTCGGTGCTTGCTTGCTTGAAGAACCACCTTGGTACATTTTCCTGGACATTTTTTTCCTCTGAAAAATTTCTGAAATTTTTAGTGACACAAAATAAAAGTAAACCAAACTCAACAAAATTGATAGCAACTACTCCTACAAGTGCCTAGAGGCTATATCATGCATTAAAACTACTTTGGACCATATAAATTTGACATGCAAGCTCAAGAACAAGGTCACCACAGCAGCAAAAATTTGCAATAAATAAAGCACTGGAACAAAAACTAATTGGACCATTGGAGGAGTCACATACCGAAGAACAATCCCCCAAAGCAGTTTTACGAATGGAGCTTTGAGCAAGGACATCGAAAATGGCAGAAAAATGAGCGGGAACATGGGTTTGAGCTATGGGATGATTTTTTCTGGAGGAAGATGAAGTGGATGGGTGCTGGAATAAGTGGAGGGGACCCACGTGGGACCCACAAGACAGGGGCGCACTCAGGGCGTAGGGCGCGCCCTCCACCCTTGTGGTCCACTGGTGCACCCCCTGGTGTGTTCTCAGTAACAGAAATTCTCAAATATTCTATAAAAAATCATACTAAATTTTCAGGGCATTTGGAGAACTTTTATTTTCGGGACATTTTCTATTGCACGGATAATTCAGAAAACAGACAGAAAATACTATTTTTGCTTTATTTAATCTAAATAACAGAAAGTAAAAGGTGGGTACAGAAAGTTGTGCCTTCTAAATTCATCCATCTCATGCTCATCAAAAGGAATCCATTAACAAGGTTGATCAAGTCTTATTAACAAACTTCTTTCGAATGACATGAAACCGGAGAACTTTCGAATAACACTAGGTTACCTCAATGGGGATATGCATGTCCCCAATAATAATAATATCATATTTCTTTTTGACAGTAGGGAGAGGGAATTCAAAACCTCCAATAGTAATAGTTGAGATTTTTTCAATAGAATTGATACTATGAACTTGAGGTTGTTTCTTCGGAAAGTGTACCGTATGCTCATTACCATTAACATGAAAAGTGACATTGCCTTTGTTGCAATCAATAACAACCCCTGCAGTATTCAAAAAGGTTCTACCAAGGATAATCGACATACTATCGTCCTTGGGAATATCAAGAATAACAAAGTTTGTTAAGATAGTAACGTTTGCAACCACAACAGGCACATCTTCACAAGTACCGATGGGTATAGCAGTTGATTTATCATCCATTTGCAGAGAAATTTCAGTAGGTGTCAACTTATTCAATTCAAGTCTACGATACAAAGAGAAAGGCATAACACTAACACCGGCTCCAAGATCACATAAAGCAGTTTTAACATAGTTTCTTTTAATAGAGCATGGTATAGTTGGTACTCCTAGATCTCCAAGTTTCTTTGGTATTCCACCCTTAAAAGTATAATTAGCAAGCATGGTGGAAATTTCAGCTTCCGGTATCTTTCTTTTATTTGTAACAATATCTTTCATATACTTAGCATAAGGAGGCATTTTAAGCATATCAGTCAAATGCATATGCAAAAAGATAGGTCTATTCATTTCAGCAAAACACTCAAAATTCTCATCATCCTTTTTTCTTGGATGGCTTAGGGGGAAAGGGCATGAGTTTCTGAACCCATGGTTCTCTTTCTTTACCATGTTTCCTAGCAATGAAGTCTCTCTTATCATAACATTGATTCTTTGATTGTGGGTTATCAAGATCAACAGCAGGTTCAATCACTACATCATTATCATTACTAGGTTGAGCATCAACATGAACATCCTCATTAACATTATTACTAGGTTCATGTTCATTACCAGATTGTGTCTCGGCATCAGAAACAGAAATATCATTAGGATTCTCAGGTGTATCTATAATAGGTTCACTAGAAGCATGCAAAGTCCTATCAGTTATCTTTTTCTTTTTATTAGAAGGACTATGTGCATCAGTATTAATTCTCTGAGAATCTTGCTCAACTCTCTTAGGATGGCCTTCAGGATACAAAAGTTCCTGAGTCATTGTACCACCTCTAGTCATAACTCTAACAGCATTATCATTGTTCTTAGTATTCAACTCATTAAGAAAATCTTCCTGTGCCTTAAGTACTTGTTCTACTTGAGTTGTAACCATGGAAGCATGTTAACTGATAAGCTTAAGATCATTAACGGTTCTACTCATATAATCACCCAAGTAGTCAAGCATGTAAGCATTACATTTCCATTGTCTACTGACATAAGCATCGAAGTTTTCCTGTTCAACAATAAAATTACCAAACTCATCCAAGCATTGACTAGCAGACTTATTATGAGAAATACCACCATCATCAAATCTATAAAGAGAATTTACCTTTACTACCTGTGCCGGGTTATCAAGACCATGTATTTCTTCAATAGGCGGTAAATTCTTAACATCTTCAGCTTTAATACCTTTTTCTTTCATAGATTTCTTTGCCTCTTGATCTTCAGGACTTAGAAATAGAATACCCCTTTTCTTTGGAGTTGGCTTAGGAGTTAGTTCAGGAAGTGCCCAATCATTATCATTACTCAATATATTATTCAATAGCAATTCAGCTTGCTCAACAGTTCTTTCCCTGAAAACACAACCAGCACAACTATCCAAGTTGTCTCTGGAAGCATCAGTTAGTCCATTATGAAAGATATCAAGTACTTCATTTTTCTTGAGAGGATGATCACGCAAAGCATTAAGTAACTGGAGAAGCCTCCCCCAAGCTTGTGGGAGACTCTCTTCTTCAAATTGCACAAAGTTAAATATTTCCATTAAAGCGGCTTGTTTCTTATGAGCAGGGAAATATTTTTCAGGAAAGTAGTAAATCATATCCTGGACGCACACAACCATGAGCAAGAGAATTAAACCATAGCTTAGCATCACCCTTTAATGATAAATTTAAGAATATAGTAATAGTGAATTTTTCCTCATGAGCAAATAGGGTGGCTATATCATTCAATTTAGTAAGATGTGCCACAACAGTTTCATATTCATAACCATAGAAAGGATCGGATTCAACCAAAGTAATTAACTCGGGATCGACAGAGAATTCATAGTCCTTATCAGTAACAAAGATAGGTGAAGTAGCAAACAAAGGGTCATATTGCATTCTAGCAATCAAAGACTTTTCATTCAGCTTAGCTAACAGTTTCTTAAGATCATCTCTATCATTACAAGCAAGAAAGTCTCTAGAAGTTTCTTCATCCATAATATAACCCTCGGGTACAACAGGCAATTCATATCTAGGGCGAGAATCATAATCTTCAGTTTCAATAATATCATCAGTTTCAGTAATTTCATTCTCTCTAACCCTAGCAAGTTGTTCATCAAGAAATTAGCCTAGTGGCACAGTATTATCAAGCACAGAAGTTGTATAATCATAAGCATCATGCATAGCAGAAGTGGCATCATCAATAACACGCAACATATCAGAATCAATAGCAGGTGTAGGTGTCGCAAGTTTACTTAAAATAGAAGGTGAATCAAGTGCAGAGCTAGATGGCAGTTCCTTACCTCCCCTCGTAGTTGAGGGAAAATCTTGGTTCTTTTATCTTTCAAATTCCACATAGTGATCAATAGATATAAATCCCAAGTGACTCAGAGAATAGAGCTATGCTCCCTGGCAATGGTGCCAGAAAAAGGTCTGGACATACTGAGGAAATTTGATGGGTGGGGATGTGGTGGGAGGAATAAATTCTGAAATCGCGTGCCTAATGAAAATTTTGCTATGAAACTTAAAACTTGGGTGGGGGAAACACACAACACAGACGAAGCACGTAAAATACTCGTGTGCGAGAAAAGACAAAATCAGCAGATCCCGTCTCCAAAAAAATGTACACGTGTAGTTGATTTTTTCCGGTCAATGGTACGCTTGGTTTATAAGGAAACATCGCACAGGTAACTAACTTATCGATCATCAACGCAAAAAAAAACGTACACGGGTACGCCATAGAAATCGTATGTTTTGTGATCTTCTAATAATTCTTATATCTATCAGCATCTCCAACCGCACCAAATTTCAAAATTCTCTTTCATTGTATCAGGATTATTCAATGTACATGAACGAGGCAAGGTGACACTCGATGAGCAATCATCAGTTTATGAAATGCTATCGAGTGTCAACCTACCTCGCTCGCATAGCCAGATTTGATCCTATGCAACATAAGAGAAGCTTGCTGCCATCCGCCGACGTAGCAATTTAAGCCGGTGTGTGGCTAACTCGCGTGGCGAGGTGGGACTAAAAGCCAGCCGCGGCCAGCTCTAGTCTCCGGTGGCTGCGGGCGGACGTTTCTGGAGTATTTAGGGCCGGGGTGCTGATACAAAACTTTAGTGAACACATGCTAATCAACGCTCAAAGCCCTCAAAGGATGCGCTTACTGACATTGTACGTTAATAATAGATAGTACCAACTTAAAGTACTACTGGTAATTTACTCTAAAACTAGTACGTATGTAGTACTGGTAGATGCTCGTAATTAATTATACAAACTTACGGGCGACACACGCACTAACTACTTCTTACACGTTGTCGTCAGGGCATGCTGGCCAGACGCCATCGTTCTCCTTCCCGGACTTGTAGGCAGCAGCCCACCGTGCTTCAATCTCCGCCGAGCTCTCGTCAGCATGGTGTGCGGTCTCTTCTTTCTTGCGGCAGCGGGACTCTCTTTTCATGGCTTCTTTTTGCCTTTTCCGCTCCTTATGTGCTGCTTTGGCCGCCTCTAATCCACCGCCCATTCGGCCATGGCAGCATCAAAGTCTTCCCACGTAATTGTGTGGCCGCTGGAGGCGATGAACTCGGCACGGCGAGATGCCATCGCTTCTTTGCCATGTGTGTGGTCGCGGGCGGCGAGGAATGCGGCGGCGGCATGCCAGCGCTTCCTTACCAGTTACTATGCACCGTGGTGCCATGAACGATGCTTGGAGAGAGCTCTGGGACGGAGTGGCCGGACAGCCGTACAATGCGGTGGATTTTACGAGCTCAATGACAAACGACGAAGGAAATTTGGCTTCCCTTACAATTTTGCTTGTTCATTATCGCACACGGTTCATCTCCGTCGCCTCCGGAAACAGTGTGCGCTGAGCCTATTGCGTCTTGCGTTATGATTGGATGGAACCCCAGCCACGTGGATCGCACGTGTGCACCGTAGGATGCGCCGCGACCGAACGGCAATCCACGTCCCTCACATCATACACGTGCAGCTGTAGCTGGATTGGATTTATATGCGCTAAATACCTAGAAAATGCACATAGTCCCCCAAATATGGTAAATGAGCCCGGAAAAATGCCAAATTTGAACACTGTGATTTGCATGGTGTATGTTCATCGTAGAAAAAACTCCATGGCAAATAAAAAATAAAATTTAGATTCCCCTTCAATCTTCATTGGTACACATTGGTGCTATGCAAACGGTTTTTAACCCCTTTCGGCGATGGCATTCGGAACCGTCACCAAGTGAGTGACGGCGATAGGGGGGTCCTTCCCACAAGACCCAGAAACCGTTAGGGATACTCCCTCCTGGCACACACGCTCGGGAAAATGAGGTCGTGTGCGACCGGCGAGCGCTCAAATACGGAAATACGTACAGTAGAGCTAAAAAATACAATTATACAGGCAAAATTGTTTTCGGTCGCAAGTACATCCCACACAGTCAGTCCCCGCTAAATGTTTCCGTTCTTTGTACATCCCACACAGCCGCTCCAAGGAAAACGTTTCCGTTCACAGGTACATCACACACAATTTTCCCTGTTAAATCGTTTGTGATAGCGTTGCCATTGCACACGATATTAACAATTTTATCATTTGCGTTATTGAATGCATCACACACAGTGCTTAGAAGAAACTATGTGGCAAAGGTTGTCCATCACACACAGTTTTTATGTGGTAAACGTTTGCGCAAGATGGCCTAACGCAAACAGTTTTCAAGAAAAGGTCGTGTGTGATTGTTCATTGATCCAACACGGTTTATTCCTAGAAACTGTGTGCGTTGCCTGAGGTCATCGCCCATGGTATTTTCTGAATAACCGTTTGCAATAGCAAAACCCAATTAGCAGGCTAATTGCCCTATTATTAATAATCCATTAATTAATCTAATTGACATTCATATTAAGCACATAATATATTTCATTTCCATATTAAGGAAGGAGGATTTCATAATTGAAATACATCAGAGTACAACATGATATAGCTTCAGCACTCAGCTACCCCATTACACAATTGCACCAGCACCAAGTTTCACATGCAACATGTAGAACCTTTCGAAATTAGCATCATAGACGGTATGTAGACAGATGCATCTCATCTGGAAAACTGCTGAAGCGGAAGGCGAATATTGAGCCTTCATTCATGTTGACCGTCTTTGCAACCTTAGGCCAGTGCCTTTGGATGATTGACCGTCTGTCCTTTGTCCTCTTCAGGAACACTTCAATATTGAACTATGGGTGTTGCCTGAAAACCTTCCTCGCCTCCTGACCATCGAGGTGGTTTGTGAGGTAATCATCAGTGAACTGCTTTGGAAAGGCCTGAAAAAAAGGATGTGCATAAATATCTTCTCTATATTGGAAATGAGGCAAAGGAATTAAAAAGGCAAGGTATAATAGTTAGTACCATCTTGTAGTGAGCTGATGTCTTCTTCATTGTGCAGACAAAGATCTTGTTGTTTTTGTTGCTAATTTCTTTATCCTAACAATCTTTCTGAGTTCCTTGACTTGATTGATATTCATGGACAACTCATTTCCCCATATGCAAAAAGGGTCGAACAATGGGTCAAAACCTCTGACAGCAGGACCCACATGTGCAAGACCAAATAGTTAAAAACCTAAATATTAGAATGGTTCCTGCAATTGCACAATAATGTGCTATTAGACAACGGACCATGCACGTGCTAGCCTCGATTGTAAACCTCAGTGCTTCCCATTGTTTCCCTGCAACACATATAAGGTAGTTAGTCATCAGGTTAAGTAAGGGTTCGCATGCTATCAGTAAAATATGTTGATGAAAAATAAGCACATTGCAGATTCATCAGATTAATTCAAGCCACATGGAAAACCCATTTATCCAAACCAAGCATGATTAAGAACTAGGAAATATAGCACTTGTATATGTTTCTCATGTATTAAGTGCAGCCAAATTCGATTTATTCCTAACATGCACAACAATACAAAATTCTACCAACGACAATTGGACATCGCATTGCAGAATTGAACCAAGCAGTTAACTAAACACCACAACAAGTGAAACAAACATTAACTGAGCACCACATTGCACAATATAACATACTCCTAATAGAAGATCAGATAGTTAACCAAACCAAGCATGCTTAACAACTTGGAAATATAGCAATTGTATCTGTTTCTCATGTATTTACTACAGCCAAATTCAATTTATTCCTCACATGGTATACAATAAAAGAATGCACCCACAACTATTAAACATCGCATTGCAGAATTGAACGAAACAGTTAACTAAACACCAAAACACAAATGAACCAAACGTTAACTAAGCACCACATTGCACAATGTATAACCAAACCAAGCATGCTTGACAACTTGGAAATATAGCAATTGTATTCGTTTCTCATGTATTTTGTAAAGATAAATTCGATTTATTTCTCACATGGAAGACAATACAAAATTGCAGCTTGAAGAATTGAACATCACATTTGCAGAATTGAACCAAACAGTTAACTGAAGACGACAACTAATTAACAAAACAGTTAATAAGTGAGTACCACACTTCACGACATATAGAACATATACACTAGAGCAACAGATTGCATGTTAAAATTAGATAGCACAATTCACTAGAATTTGTGAAGGAAAGGCAGGAGCAGCACACGCAACAGGTAAATCGAGCATGCTTAACCGGAGTAGCTAGCAAATGGCAAGGTGCTCCTCCAAGATCTGGGGGTCAGCACGAATGGCAGCCATCGCGACCTCATCCGCGCGTGCGGCCGCGAGTTGCTTCTCCGCTGCCAAATGCTCCTTGAGATCCTAGCTATACTACGTGCACCATTTCTTAGGGCGGCTCTTATTTGGTGGAGGGGTCGGTGATTTGGGTGGAAGGTGTCATGCTGGCAGTCGGGGCATGTGGGATGTGGAAGGAGGAGGATGGGGGTCAGGTGTGGATTACCTGCCTAGATGACGAGGCCGAGCAGCGTGAAGGAGGGTCGCCGGCAAGGAGGTGGCACTGCAAGCAAGGATTGAAGGTTTCAACTTGGAAATGAAGGCGGAAATAGGGGAGATGTGGCTTTTGGTAAGGGGGACGGGCGGGGAGGTAGATATTTCCGCGGAAGCCGAAAAACTGGAATCGCTTCAGTGAAAAAACTAGCGCGCAAAGTGTCATCAGACACGGTCCCTTATTCAGAACTGTGTACGATATGTGAACATCACAAATGATTCAGATAGCATAACCCGTGTGTGATGAGTTTGAACTTCAAAATTTTTAGTTCGAATTTCCCTGGTTATGGTGGTCATCCATGTCATTGCATAATTTGGGTACACAAAGGATACTACAGCACACCCACACTTCTTAATCGATCAAGTTCAGCAATTAAGCTGAGCTAGCTAAAATAAACATTACTCTAAAGAATTAAAGATCGGTGCTCTTCATTAAACAAAATAAAGAGTACTACTATGGCCGGTGCTCGTCGATCTCCGCCTCCGCCTCCATGTCCAGCTCGCGCTTGACGGTCTCCTAGGGAAGGGGCTCCATGGCATCCATCGCACCATACTCGGCAAGCATCTCGCCATCCGCATCCGCCATCTCTTTGGAAAAGGCTGCCACGAGCTGGGCATGGGCGGCCGTGATCTGGGCTTGGATGGTGTCGTGGTTTTGTCACGGCAGATGTCCTCATGAAAGGACTTAGTCATGGAGCCATCGCTACGGGTTAGCTTAAAGGGGTTAAAGCGGACACAAGGACGCAAGAGAGTTTATACTAGTTCGGCGCCTTCGATGAAGGTAAATGTGACACTCCAAAAATTTTGTTTTGGTTTTCAGCAAAAACTTTGTTGGTTTTGAAGGAGGTCATTTAAACCCTTCCAAAAATCTCCTTCTCTCAAGAATTTTCCCTTTGACAAAAGATTTTTATTTTGGCATCTTCTTCAACTCTGGTGTTGGTTACTAAAAATCTTTCTTCTGATTTTTCCCCCTTCTCAAATTTGTTTTTGGGATTTATTTTTCTTTTAGAAGAAAACCCTAGGGATTTTTGGGTCTTCTCTTATTTTGGAACCATCCATGGTTTTAGCATGCCTCATGTGGAAAATCTTCCCAAAACCCCTCCTTCCACTTTGGGACAACCCAAACATTCTGTCCCAACTAATAAAATCCATTTTTGGATTTTATTCCATTCATTTCTTTCCTCAAAATAATTATGTCCTTTATTTTGAGCCTAGGTAGTTTGCAAAGCAAGTACCTTAATGCCTTTGATCTTTGATCTCAATTCAACTCCTCTGGATAGTCCTTAGCACCCACAACCTAGAACCATCAAGATCCACTCTTCCTCTTTTCAAAATTTTCAAAATTCACCCTCTGCAAGTTTGGACCATATTTGTCAAATTTGGTGAAATTCATATCTCCACTCCTCCAAAAATTCCACCAAAATTCAGGCAACCCCTAGTTGCAATGAGAGACCACTCCACCAAAAACCAGCTCAAGGAAAAATCCCCACATGCCAAAATCATTCTGTCGAACACCTGGCATGCACTGTTACCGTACATCTTCAGTAAAATTCAGAATTCAGTGTCGTTTCTTCGTCAGAGATTCAGTCACATGTAAACTGTGCACTTGGCACGTTGCTCACAACCCGTCCTCCCTGTCAGGAGCACCACACGTGCGCTTGGCTCGTTCCTGGCGTTGGTGGCGCCCTGGCCCGCCTGCGCCGGCGTGTTCCACGGCGGCAGAACCCCCGTAGCGGCCGACAAGGGGGCACCCTGCGGCATAACGCCGTTCGGCACTGCCCAAACCTTGTGAGAGATCCGCGTGGCCATCTCCTTGCCAGCGCACGCATGCAGCACCGTCGCCGTGGCCTGGCACGCGTAGAGCGCGTTCTCTGCCGCCGACGTGCCGTACGGCCGTTCCGTCGAGGACAGGCCGTAACCACCCCTTCCTTGCTGAGTTGGACACTGGGATGGCACCAGTGCTTCATCTAGATGATGCTCAAGCCCCTAAGCCGACCGTCCAGCCACAGCGTCGCCGTAATCGCTCGCCGGACTTATCCGTTCACGGCAACCGCCTCGGGCCGGCTATAAATAGCACCCCCGAGCTTGCTCTCGCCCGAGAACTCCACCACCTCACCAAACCCGCCTAGCCTTTGGAAGAGCCTCGAGGGGCCCTTCTTCCTCAACTCCGGCCACCTCCGTCCGCCTCGGGCTCCGGCAACGTTCTCTTCGGTGAGAACTCCTCCACCGCCCTACTCTTTCCCGTAGCCTCGTGCCACCCCTAGGAGACTAACCCCCACTCCAATTTGACCCCAGCAGCTCTCTCCGACGAGGCCCACGACCACCCGAACCACCGTCCGCCGGAGCAAGGGCCGCCATCGACCACAGGTGCTGCTTGGCGACCACCACCACCACCCACAGACGCGGAAGGGCGTCGATCACGGAGGTACCATCGATCCCCCACCTCGCCGTGGATCGCCGTCGGCGACCACCGCATCTCTCGGGCGCCGTCGCGCCCCGTTTCCCTCGTTTGAATTTTCAAACCTGACGGGTGGAGCCCGCCTGTCAGTCTCTCATTCTTTTCTTTTAAACGAACCGTTTTCTGGACTTTTCTGAGAACCCCCTGGGAGTTTTCTGTTTCATTACAGAAAGGTCCCTGGATCAAAACCCTTATATCTTTTAAACAGAAAAGTATTTTTGTGTGATTCTTTTTCTGTTCTCTTTAAAATTTTGTCTAGTTTTGTATCAGATTTATTTGAAAATTATTTCGTTTACTTTTTGTGCACCTCGTGGTATTTACGTTACGTGTGTATTCTTCTTATACCATAGATACCGGAGGAGGTGACGGAGCCGCAAACTTCACCCAGTTAGACTCCGACTACTCCGAACCATGCAAGCATGTTTGAACTCTTGATATGAGGAAGTGTTTGTTGCATGTTTGTACTTAGGAGTTTTCATGGCATGGTTATGAACATTTCTTTGAATGTTATATTTCATGCACAAAAGTGGAAAGTAAGTTTCGGAAAGCCAAATGTTGTTGGATACATATTGGCATGGCCATGTGATGGCATGAGGATGGGTAAGATGGCAGTGTTGTAGCATGCCAGTCTTATGCCAGTCCATTTGACTTCAGTATCATCGTGAATCAAATCACATTCCCATTCATTTCATTTCCTGTACTGCCACATGTTTTCCATAAGGAATATGGCTTAATAAGTTGCAAACCGTTTTCTGGTACACACCAAATAGAGAGGCGGGATGAGGGTTCCATGGCCTGGATTAAAGCCCGTCATCCGGTCGGGGGCATGGGTGTTTCGGTTGGGACCGAGAGGGGCACCCTTAGAGCGTAGCGATAGAAATTTGATCCCATGCTATTCGAGGTTGTGACCTCCCGTCTCAAAGTTTTTCTTGGACATTGCCTAGGGTGATTCCTGGCACCGTGAGGTGGAATGGGTGTGTACTAGTTAAATGTGTTTCTACGAAATACCAGAACGGAACTAGTCCTTCGTGACTACGAAATCCGTTGGCTGTGGTCGATTAGTACAACTCTGCGAGTCACAAATCCTTTAAATCATCTTGTACTTGTCCGTCATTGTATTCATCTTATCTTGTCAGATATCAGCCTCAGTGACAAAACTCCAGTGGACTACATGTGTGTTAAATCCGGTTAAAGGTTTATTCTTGTGGATGGACTAACCTGTTATTTACTTTTGTTATAAGCCCTGTCTGTGATGTCGCTCAGACATCCGACGGTGGCATACTTGTTATTTACATTTGTTATAAGCCCTTTCTTCGATGTCACTTAGACATCCGACTGTGGCATTTCTTTTATAAGCCCTTTCTGTGATGTCGCTCAGACGTTCGACTATGGCATTTCTTTTATAAGCCCTTTCTGTGATGTCGCTCAGACGTCCGAATGTGGCATTTCTTTTATAAGCCCTTTCTGTGATGTCGCTAAGACGTCCGACTGTGGCATTTCTTTTATAAGCCCTTTCTGTGATGTCGCTCAGACGTCCGACTGTGGCATTTCTTTTATAAGCCCTTTCTGTGATGTCTCTCAGACGTCCGACTGTGGCATTTCTTTTATAAGCCCTTTACGTGATGTCGCTCGGACGTCCGATCGTGGCATTTCTTTTATAAGCCCTTTACGTGATGTCGCTCGACGTCCATCGTGGCATTTCTTTCATAAGCCCTTTACGTGATGTTGCTCGGACGCACGATCGTGGCATTTCTTTTATAAGCCCTTTACGTGATGTCGCTCGACGTCCGACTGTGGCATTTCTTTTATAAGCCCTTTCTGTGATGTCGCTCAGACGCCCGACTATGGCATTTCTTTTATAAGCCCTTTTTGTGATGTCGCTCAGATGTCCGACTGTGGCATTTCTTTTATAAGCCCTTTATGTGGTGTCGCTTACGCCTCGATCATGACATGAATTTTATTTGTTTACCTTTCGAGGCGTCGCTCCAGACACCCGATCGGTTTTCAGTTATATGTTTTATTTGTCTCATCGTGAATTTTTTTTTATTGGAATGAGCATCATTATTTTTGCTCATGACGCATGCATGCATGCATTTGTTATATCTCTTGTTCATACTGTCTTGCGAGTACTTTCAAAGTACTCACCTGGCTTGTTGATTAGGCCAGATGTTGATGAAGGCGATCTCATGGATGAAGAGTTCGATAGCGAGTCCGACGCCTAGAGCAGTCCCAGTCAGTCCCGTGCGATCCTGCATTTTTTCACTGTATTATATCCGCTTCCGCCACCCCAGAATAAATTCATCGAGCCTCACCTCGACGCTCGATGAGCTGCCAGTTAGGAGTCAAGTTATCCACCACCACTTTTATCTCGAGCTAGTAGCATGTCACCACACCCCTGTGTTATAACCACCCTTATGTAAGATATTGGCGAGTTTGTAATAAATGTTGAGCAGCCTCAGCTCAACCCTGTAATATATTTAATGCTCTGGTCCTCTGTTTATCAAGTATTTGTCTACGGTGAGGATAACTTTTCCTTCTTTGGGATCAAAAGACCGATTTTCTCAATAAGTATTTTATTGAAAACCGGTCATGACGAATTTAGTACCGAGCGGCTGATCAGTAGGAAGCCACTAGGTGCGATCGCTAATCGGTTATTATCATATAGAGCTATTAATTAATTTTTACAAACATAGTCAATTTACGGCGATCAAGCATAAATTTATGATTTGACTATCGAGGATTTTTGCCTACTTTTGTAGATGGTCGGCAACATTGCGAGTCACAGATGTTCGCCAACATGCCCGATGGGTTCGTCAAGCTTCTCTCCTTCATCGTCCAAGTCGCGATGGGGCCATCTGCGCCGCCTTCTCTCTCTCTCAGCACAAGGTCAATGACCGTCTAACCATGCACCAAGCCGCGGTGCAATTCAAGGGAGGGCGAGTTGAGCGTTTCCGGTTCTTGGGGAGAGCCATGCCCACGGAGAAGCATGCATTGCAGATGGCAGCCCGTGAGGCGATAGCTTGTCTCAGGGATATCCTTCCTTTGATGAAGACTCGTCGTTACCGCTACCTGCCATGTCACGTGCCATACACCTGCCACTACGCGTTCTCTTGCCCCAGAGGAGAACGAGGCGAAGCTTTTGAGATGCTTATCGAGTATCTCCGGGCTTTGGAGGCAGCCTTCGACAACCTGGTGGATGACTTTGTAGCTGCCCGCATGGACTCAGTCCATGGCTGTGCCGCCAACAGGAGGGAGCTCTTGCGCGCCGCACCGCCGCTGACTTTCGTCTCATCATCAACATCTTTTGCTCCTACTGCTCTCACCACTACTCGTCGCCTGCCTACCACGGAGGAGTTCAACCATGTCATTGTGCCTACTCCGGTTCGTTCTGCACCACCCCTCGTGCCCGCTCATGTTCGAGTTTTCCCGCATAGGGCACCTGCTCCACCAACTCAGCGCAGCACTTCACGTCTGGAGCCTATCACCGAGGAGGAGGTTGAGTCCCCAGCCTCATCTTCGCCTC
This sequence comes from Aegilops longissima, assembly GCA_021605205.1. Classification (NCBI taxonomy): domain Eukaryota; kingdom Viridiplantae; phylum Streptophyta; class Magnoliopsida; order Poales; family Poaceae; genus Aegilops; species Aegilops longissima. The sequence continues at coordinate 390,633,192 of CM038682.1, forward strand.
ACCCTTGGCAGGCCAAGGGAAATCCTTACCATCTCCGATCGAGTACGCTTAGCACGCCATGCGATGTACCGACTTATGCGATATGTTTATATGTACATAGGCTATGAGAAGTAGCTTGTTTGCGCATCATGTAGGAACCGGAGGAGTGCACTAGCCTAAATAACATGTCAGAATATGTATGCATATCCTGAGTGATGTATTGTATAATTACTGCTTGCATGTAAGATATGTAATGAGCAGTCCTTCTCCGTGCATAAGCGTTTATTCTCTTGAAAAATCTTGGAGCATTTGCGACTTTTCCGTCTTCATGAATTTATTGACTTTTGCGACTCAATTTCTTTTCTTATGAGTGTTGCAAAATATATCCCCAGAGTGAACAATGTCTCGTCCTTGGACGCGCTTCCATGCCAACTCCGTCGGAGGAAAATTTTGGCACACCCCAAGCAACAATTTCACACAGGCAGTCAAGTCAACAGACGGTTGAAACGGCACTTTCCCAAATGTGCCGTCTTTATGAACAAAGTCAGCAACAACATCGGAAATGATGAACCAAGTCATCAATATGGGAAATCACCGTGGATAGTATCGTGACAATCAAAGTTATCGAGCTACGAAGACACGTCCCCAAACTTTTTCTCACACCGACAAACCTCTTGAAGCCGAGGACTGGCTTCGAGACATGGAAAGAAAATTAATTATTGCCCAGTGTTCAGACCTTGAGAAGGTGCTTTATGCTCAGCACTATCTCACTGGAGCAGCCGCATCGTGGTGGGAAAATTTTCTACACATGCACCCCAACGAAAACAATATAACATGGGAGGAATTTAAAGAAGGTTTTCGTGGGGCACATATTCCTAAGAGTCTTATGAAGATCAAAAAGAGAGAATTTGATGACCTCAAGCAAACGACAATGACGGTGTCAGAATACAACAGTCAGTTTACTCTGCTATCTCGCTATGCCAACGAGGAGCGTATGTCTGAAAGCAAGAAAATGGAAAAATTTCTAGACGGTCTGACACCCGCGCTTAAATGCCAACTGGTCGTGCACACCTTTCTAGATTTTAAGACGCTGGTGGATAAGTCCATTACCTTGGAAAATGAGAGATGCAGCTTAGAAGATTTCCGCAAGCGGAAGAGTGACCAGACTAATCATGCCCGCAACCACCGCAGCAAGACAGATGTTCAGAAAAACTGGACACCCAAACCCACGACAAGCGTCTCACGCCCAATCAAGAATTTTCATGCAAGGGACAAGGAGTTCACATACCGCCCAGGTGTTACCTGTTACGCTTGTGGAGAAGAAGGGCACTATGCCAAGCAGTGCCCCAAGCCAAGGAACTCAATCCCAAAGCCGAACAACGGAGGCAATAATTCGGCGCCAAAGCGCAACAATTTCAACCCAAATAACAACCACAGGAAGGGTCATCTGAACCACGTGACCAAAGAGGAAGCACAAAATGCCCCAGATATCGTACTCGGTACGTTTCCTGTCAACACAATACCTGCCATGGTTTTGTTTGATTCTGGAGCTTCTCACTCATTCGTTTCGAAAAGTTTTGCCTTGCAAAATAATTTTTCGATGCTTCCCTTGGAAAAATCTATGATCGTCAAGTCCTCTGGAATTAAGCAAGTTACCCAGAGTTATTGCCAGGGTGTGGTTTTCGAGTTTGAAGGGTTGAAGTTTCACGCAAATCTTATCGTGTTGGAAAATAAAGGACTAGATGTCATCCTAGGGATGGATTGGTTAACCACCAACAAAGGTTTTATCGGACTGTAATTCTCACCCATCACCACGGGAAGACCATAAAGGTTTCAGCCAAGGAAAGAAAGATATCCCAACAACCGAGATTGAACAAGGTGGATATTTCTGAATTGAGCAAGGTTCCAGTAGTGTGTGAATTTCCAGATGTATTTCCCGAAGAGCTACCAGGCATGCCACCAGACCGAGAGATAGAGTTCAGCATTGAGCAAGCACCCGGAACCGCCCCCATATACAAGAAACCATACAGAATGGCACCATCCGAATTGGGAGAACTAAAGAAGCAAATAAAAGAATTACTGGACAAGGGTTATATCTGAGCCAGCTCCTCACCCAGGGTTCACCAATTTTATTTGCCAAAAGAAGGATGGAACACTGAGATTGTGCATAGACTATCGAGCGCTAAACATGGTCACAATCAAGAACAAATATCCGATGCCATGAATAAATAATTTATTCGATCAACTCGCTCAGGACAAGGTATTCTCAAAGATTGACTTGAGGTCGGGATACCATCAACTGAAAGTGCGAACCGAAGATATTCCCAAGACAGCTTTCACCTCCAGATACGGATTGTATGAGTTCACTGTAATGCCATTCAGACTAACAAACGCCCCCGCATATTTTGTTCACCTCATGAACAAAGTATTCATGAAGTTTATGGACAAGTTTGTTGTGGTATTTATCGATGATATTCTGGTATACTCCAAGACACCAGAAGAACACGCTGAACATCTCCGAATTGTACTAGGGGAGCTCAGGAAACATCAATTGTACGCTAAATTCAGCAAGTGTGAATTTTGGCTAAGGCAAGTAGGTTTTACGGGCCGCGTCGACCCAAGAAGGTATCGCCGTGACCGGGAAAAGGTCAAGGCCGTGCTTGGTGGAAGCCACCAGCCAGCGTGACGGATGTACGAAGTTTCTTGGGAATGGCGGGATACTACCGAAGATTTATTGAAGGGTTCTCCACCATAGCAAAGCCAATGACGCAGCTGCTCAAGAAAGACATGAAGTTTGAATTGACGGAAGTTGCGAGAAAAGTTTCCAAGAATTAAAGAGGAAATTAACGTCAGCACCGGTATTAATTGTGCCGGACATACACAAGAATTTTGAGGTATATTGCGACGCATCCCGGAAAGGCCTCGGATGCGTGTTGATGCAAGAAGGCAAGGTAGTTGCATATGTCTCGGACAACCGCAAACATGAAGAAAATTATCCTACTCATGACCTGGAGTTAGCAGCGATTATACATGCACTCAAAGAATGGAGACACTTTTTACTTGGAAATCGTTGTGAGATATATCTGAGACCATAAGAGTCTCAAGTATATTTTCACACAACCGGAACTGAATTTGAGGCAACGACGCTGGTTGGAACTAGTGAAGGATTATGATGTTGGAATCCACTACCACCCAGGAAAAGCAAATGTAGTGGCAGACTCCCTAAGTCGGAACCCTAGCCCAAACGACGATGGCCTGCCAAACCTGAGGCCTGAATTCCAGCAGGAGTTTGCTAAACTCAACCTGCTGGTGGTCACTGAAGGCAGCATATCCAATTTAGAAATACAGCCCACTCTAATGGAGACAATTAAAGAGGCTCAGCATGGGCACCCCAGCATTGAAGGCATTAAACGGAAAGTGAGTTTGGGCAAGGCCCCAGAATTCATTATCGATAAGCAGGGAATATTGTGGTACGGGGATAGACTTTGCGTACCAAATATCAAGGATCTTAAGCAGCAGATCTTAGCTGAAGGCCACACCGCCCCGTATTCGATACATCCTGGAGGGACAAAAATGTACAAGGATATTCAGGAAAAATATTGGTGGCAGGGTCTAAAAAGGGACATAGCCACGTTCATCGCATGTTGTGACTCTTGTCAATGCATCAAAGCCGAGCATCAGAAACCGGCCGGACTTTTACAGCCAAATAAAATACCCGAGTGGAAATGGGATGAGATTGGGATGGATTTTATTGTTGGGCTACCTCGGTCACGTCACGGAAATAACGCCGTTTGGGTCATCAGCGATAGATTGACTAAAGTAGCACACTTCATCCCGTATAGACAACCCACACCACTCGAAGCTTGCTAGGCTCTACCTTTCCGTAAATGCCTTACATGAAGTCCCAAAGAAACTAATCTCGAGACAGAGGCACTCAATTCGTCTCCGATTTTGGGATCACTTACAACTAGCTCTGGGAACTCAGGCGGCATTGATACCGCATACCATCCCAGACGGATGGGCAAACCGGCGAGTAAACCAGATTCTAGAAGATATCTTTGAGAGCATGTGTCCTCACCTATGGGACCAGTTGGGAAGAGAGCTTACCATCGCAGAATTCACATATAACAACAGTTATCAGGCCAGCCTGCAAATGGCACCATTTGAGGCTCTGTACGGGCGAAGATGTCGTACCCCGCTAAATTGGTCGGAAATCGGAGACAGCCATATCTTCGGCCCAGACATGCTCAAAGAGGCTGAAGATAAGGTCAAGGTGATTAAGGACTGACTCAAGACAGCCCAAAGTCGACAGAAGAGTTATTACGGTCAAAAACATCGGGGAATCAGCTTTGAAACCGGTGAATTTGTGTACCTACGAGTATCCCCTATGAGAGGCCTGCATCGATTCAAGATTAAAGGGAAGCTAGCACCAAGATTCATCGGACCATTACGCATAGTAGCACGGAAGGCACGGTAGCCTACCAGCTAGACTTACGAAGATTTATCCGGCGTCCACGACATGTACCACGTCTCGCAATTGGAGGAAGTCGTGAGCAACCGGAGAAACAAGTACCTCATGAAAACATTGACGTGCAGCCAGATCTCACATATCGAGAGCATCCAATAAAAATCTTGGAAGAGTCTGGAAGGAGAACCCGACAGAAAACCATCAAGTTCTTCAAAGTTCAGTGGAGCAACCACACCGAAAGTGAAGCCACTTGCGAAAGAGAGGATTTTCTTCGGAAAGAGCACCCACATTTATTTGAGGATCAGCTGGAATCTCGGGGATGAGATTTTTCCTAAGGGGGTAGGTGTTGTGACACTCCAAAAAATTTGTTTTGGTTTTCAGCAAAAACTTTGTTGGTTTTGAAGGAGGTCATTTAAACCCTTCCAAAAATCTCCTTCTCTCAAGAATTTTCCCTTTGACAAAAGATTTTTATTTTGGCATCTTCTTCAACTCTGCTGTTGGTTATTAAAAATCTTTCTTCTGATTTTCCCCCTTCTCAAATTTGTATTTGGGATTTATTTTTATTTTAGAAGAAAACCCTAGGGATTTTTGGGTCTTCTCTTATTTTGAAACCATCCATGGTTTTACCATGCCTCATGTGGAAAATCTTCCCAAAACCCCTCCTTCCACTTTGGGACAACCCAAACATTCTGTCCCAACTAATAAAATCCATTTTTGGATTTTATTCCATTCATTTCTTTCCTCAAAATAATTTTGTCCTTTATTTTGAGCCTAGGTAGTTTGCAAAGCAAGTACCTTAATGCCTTTGATCTTTGATCTCAATTCAACTCCTCTGGATAGTCCTTAGCACCCACAACCTAGAACCATCAAGATACACTCTTCTTCTTTTCAAAATTTTAAAATTCACCCTCTGCAAGTTTGGACCAGATTTGTCAAATTTGGTGAAATTCATATATCCACTCCTCCAAAAATTCCACCAAAATTCAGGCAACCCCTAGTTGCAATGAGAGACCACTCCACCAAAAACCAGCTCAAGGAAAAATCCCCACATGCCAAAATCATTCTGTCGAACACCGGCATGCCTTTATTATCAGACATCTTGATAAAATTCAGAATTGAGTGTCGTTTCTTCGCCGAGATTCAGTCACATGTAAAGCGTGCACTTGGCACATTGCTCACAACCTCCTCCTCCTGTCCGGAGCACCACACGCGCTTGGCTCGTTCTGGCATCGGTGGCACCACAGCCCGCTTCTTGGCGTGTTCCACGCAGCAGAGAACCCCGTAGCGGCCGACAAGGGGCACCCACGACATAACGCCGTTCGCACCGCCCAAACCTTCGAGAGCTCTGCGTGGCCATCTCCTTGCCAACGCGCATGCAGCACCGTCGCCGTGGCACGCAGCGCGAGCGCGTTCTCCGCCGACGCGTGCCGTACGGCCGTTCCGTCGAGGACGGCCGTAACACCCCTTCCTTGCTGAGTTGGACACTGGGATGGCACCAGTGCTTCATCTAGATGATGCTCAAGCCCCTAAGCCGCCGTCCAGCCACAGCGCCGCCCGTGTCGCTTCGCCGGACTTATCCGTTCACGGCAACCGCCTCGGGCGGCTATAAATAGCACCCCGAGCTTGCTCTCGCCCCAGAACTCCACCACCTCACAGACCCGCCTAGCCTTGGAAGAGCCTCGAGGGCCCTTCTTCCTCAACTCCGGCCACCTCCGTCCGCCTCAGCTCAAACAGCGTTCTCTTGGTGAGAACTCCTCCACCGCCCTACTCTTGCCCGTAGCCTCGTGCCACCCCTAGGAGACTAACCCCGACTCCAATTTGACCCCGCAGCTCTCTCCGACGAGGTCCACGACCACCCGAACCACCGTCCGCCGGAGCAAGGGCCACCGTCGACACAGTGCTCGCCGGCGACCACCACCACCACCCACAGACGCGGAAGGACGTACTGATCACGGAGGTACCATCCGATCCCCCTGCCTCGTCGTGGATCGCCGTCGGCGACCACCGCATTTCTCGGGCGCCGTCGCGCCCCGTTTCCCTCGTTTGAATTTTCAAACCTGACGGGTGGAGCCCGCCTGTCAGTCTCTCATTCTTTTCTTTTAAACGAACCGTTTTCTGGACTTCTCCGCAGAACCCCCTGGGAGTTTTCTGTTTCATTACAGAAAGGTCCCTGGATCAAAATCTTTATATCTTTTAAATAGAAAAGTATTTTTGTGTGATTCTTTTTATGTTCTCTTTAAAATTTTGTCTAGTTTTTTATCAGATTTATTTGAAAATTATTTGGTTTACTTTTTGTGCACCTCACGGTATTTATGTTACGTGCGTATTCTTCTTATAACGTAGATACCGGAGGAGGTGACGGAGCCGCAAACTTCACCCAGTTAGACTCCGACTACTCCGAACCAGGCAAGCATGTTTGAACCCTTGATATGATGAAGTGTTTGTTGCATGTTTGTACTTAGGAGTTTCATGGCATGGTTATGAACATTTCTTTGAATGTTATATTTCATGCACAAAAGTGGAAAGTAAGTTTCGGAAAACCACATGTTGTTGGATACATATTGGAATGGCCATGTGATGGAATGAGGATGGGTAAGATGGCAGTGTTGTAGCATGCCAGTCTTATGCCAGTCCATTTGACTTCAGTATCATCGTGAATCAAATCACATTCCCATTCATTTCCTTTCCTGTACTGCCACATGTTTTCCGCAAGGAATATGGCTTAGTAAGTTGCAAACCGTTTTCCTAGTACACACCAAATAGAGAGGCCAAGATGAGGGTTCCATGGCCCTGGATTAAAGCCCGTCATCTGGTCAGGGGGCATGGGTGTATCCGGTTGGGACCGAGAGGGGGGCACCCCTTAGAGCGCGCGTATAGAAATTTGATCCCATGCTATTCGAGGTTGTGACCTCCCCGTCTCAAAGTTTTTCTTGGACGTTGCCTAGGGTGATTCCTGGCACTGTGAGGTGGAATGGGTGTGTACTAGTTAAATGTGTTTCTACCGAAATACCGTAAACGGAACTAGTCCTTCGTGACTACGGAAATCCGTTGGCTGTGGTCAGTTAGTACAACTCTGCAGAGTCACATATCCTTTAAATCATCTTGTACTTGTCCAAGTACTCTATTCATCTTATCTTGTCATATATCAGCCTCAGTGACAAAACTCCGGTGGAGTACATGTGTGTTAAATCTGGTTAAAGGTTTATTCTTGTGGATGGACTAACATGTTATTTACTTTTATTATAAGCCCTGTCTGTGATGTCGCTCAGACATCCGACGGTGGTATACTTGTTATTTACATTTGTTATAAGCCCTTTCTGCGATGTCGCTCAGATGTCCGACTGTGGCATTTCTTTTATAAGCCCTTTCTGTGATGTCGCTCAGACGTCCGACTGTGGCATTTCTTTTAAAGCCCTTTACGTGATGTCGCTCGGGCGTCCATTGTGGCATTTCTTTTATAAGCCCTTTCTGTGATGTCGCTCAGACGTCCGACTGTGGCATTTCTTTTATAAGCCCTTTCTGTGATGTCGCTCAGACGTCCGACTCTGGCATTTCTTTTATAAGCCCTTTCTGTGATGTCGCTCAGACGTCCGACTGTGGCATTTCTTTTATAGGCCCTTTCTGTGATGTCGCTCAGACGTCCGACTGTGGCATTTCTTTTATAAGCCCTTTTTGTGATGTCGCTCAGACTTCCGACTGTGGCATTTCTTTCATAAGCCCTTTCTGTGATGTCGCTCAGACGTTCGACTATGGCATTTCTTTTATAAGCCCTTTCTGTCATGTCGCTCAGACGTCCGACTGTGGCATTTCTTTTATAAGCCCTTTGTGTGATGTCGCTCAGACGTCCGACTGTGACATTTCTTTTATAAGCCCTTTTTGTGATGTCGCTCAGATGTCCGACTGTGGCTTTTCTTTTATAAGCCCTTTATGTGGTCTCGCTTAGACGCCCGACTGCGGCATGAATTTTATTTGTTTACCTTTCGAGGCGTCGCTCCAGACACCCGATCGGTTTTCAGTTATATGTTTTATTTGTCTCATCGTGAAATTTTTTTTATTGGAATGAGCATCATTATTTTTGCTCATGACGCATTCATCCATGCATTTGTTATATCTCTTGTTCATCTTGTCTTGCGAGTACTTTCAAAGTACTCACCGGCTTATTGATTTGGCGGATGTTGATGAAGGCGATCTCATGGATGAAGAGTTCGATAGCGAGTCGGCGCCTAGAGAGTCGATCGGTCCGTGCGATCCTGCATTTGGTCACTGTATTATATCCGCTTCCGCCACCCCAGAATAAATTCATCGAGCCTCACCTCGACGCTTGATGAGCTGCCAGTTAGGAGTCAAGTTATCCACCACCACTTTTATCTCGAGCTAGTAGCATATCACCACACCCCTGTGTTATAACCGCCCTTATGTAAGATATTGGCGAGTTTGTAATAAATTGCTGAGCAGCCTCAGCTCAACCCTGTAATATATTTAATGCTACTGGTCCTCTGTTTATCAAGTATTTGTCTACCAGTGAGGATAACTTTTCCTATACTGGGATCAAAAGACCGATTTTCTCAATAAGTATTTTATTGAAAATTCGGTCGTGACAGTAAAAGCCTACGTCTAGTTGTGATGGAATTGATGGGGGTTTCGATGACTAGGGAGCAAACAAGCTTCGCCTAAGTCTCGAGTTGTTCTCTGTCCATCTGAATCGCCGTCGGGTCGTCCCCTTATATACATGGGTGACACCCGTTGGTTTGCAGAGTCCCGAGACCGGCTCATAAACATGTCTGGTTCGGTCTCTAGTATTTCTAACTTACAATACAAGTTACATACTAAGGCCGGTTTACGGCTACAACCCTTGAACCGGTCCCGGGCCTTGGGCCCTAATTGAATATCCTCACGGGCCTCAAGCATACTTGGCTACTGATAAAGTTAACCCGACCTCTCGCGGCCGGTTTACACCCAGTAGTAATATCCCCAACATTAGGCCCCAGATTGATTTGAACAGGTTCATGTCAATCCTTAGTAAAAAACTTCGTCTTCAATCATCTTCTTAGTTGAACCGCCGTGACGTCATCTTCTCAGATTGTGGTGAACCGGCTTGACGTCATCTGTCATAAAGGATTATATCTAACATCTTTGTTTAATAGACCTGCAACAATCGAGGCGACAGCTCCGTTTCCAAACTCGCGGCTCCTTGATTCTCGCGCCTGACACATGTCCTTTGCCTTTATAAGTAGACCGAAGGGTCATTTCCTTTTCCCCCTTCGTGCCCCTCGCTTCGTCTTCCTCACGCTGCTGACTTGAGCGCCGCCGCCGTCAACCTCTGCACTAACGTTGGCCGCTGCATCACCCTGAACGCACCAGAGCACCGCGGCGACCTTCCGCTTCTTCCTCCGCTCTGGTAAATCTTCTATCCTTTCACCGTAGATCTGTTCTTAGGGTTTCCATGTTCTTCGGAGTTCATCGTTTATTTCTTGCTTATATGATAACTGTCAGTTAAATCTGTGAATCCTCTTTCTGCGTAGCGGTAGTTATTTAGCATCCGTTGTTACCTGCGCATCTCAAGATCTTAGATCTCCCTGCGTCTTTGCTCGTTGATTCAGCACTGCTCCGTTTTATACCTTGAATATTTATTTCTTTTCTGAATATGCTCCAGATCCAAAGCTGTAACAAGTTTTCGTGAAACCTGTTTTCGCACCTCCACACTTGATTCATCCATGTTTCGGACCAGGCGGTTTAACATTGTAGAAAAACTGACAACTCGGCATATACCATTAGTCCCCTTGTTGAACCGCCAAAGTTTTCCGGTTTATATATTGTCACTTTGCAGAACGCCGGTTTAACAATGAACGCACCAATCTATAGCCTTCCAATATGTTCTTGAACGGTATTCGCCTTGCGATTGCATTATGGCCAAGCAAGTGTATGAGTGTAATCGGGTCCCTTCTCGGTGATCAAACCCAACTAGAGAACTTAGTTCGCACCGGCGCTTTAGGCCAGAAAACCGTCATTCACTGGAGGGTCCCTGGTCCAGAGAGTTCTCCAGAACCTAAGGATGGAGAAGTTGTCGTTTTTGCTGACCACCTAGCCCGGGGTTTCAGTCCGCCCGGTTCAAAGTTTTATCGAGATGTCTTGGCCAACTCCCAACTGCGTCCACAAGATATTGGCCCCAACTCCATAACCAATATCTGTCATTTTCAAGTGCTCTCTGAGGTGTTCTTTCAGGAGGAGCCCTCAGTTGAACTGTTCAGAGATTGCTTCCATCTAAATCGTCGCACTGAATTTTCTGACGGTCCCAACACCGAATTGGGTGGTGTGGCGATTCAAAAGCGGAAAGAGGTCACTTACCCTCACGCCAAACTGCATAGCCATCCCAAAGAGTGGAACTCAACATGGTTTTACTGCAAAGATACCTCTCCTGAAGGAGAAAATCCTTTACCGGGTTACCGTCCGGAACGGCTAAGCAATACACACCCTCTCCCTCACGGACTGACTGCTAGGGAAAGAAGCAAATATGCACCCCAACTATCCAAGCTCCGGGCCTTCATGGCCAACGGGTTGACAGGAGTTGATCTTGCTCGATTTGGATATCTTAGAGTATCGCCTCGAGCTGCGGCCCGGTTTGATGTGCGAATATACAGAAGATGTAAAAGACCCTCTTCGGCATATCGAGATCCAACTGACAGATGATGAAGTTACTGAAGCTGTTAAGAGGATGTTGAATGAACCGGAAGCTGCTTGTGCACAAACTGGCCTGGCTCCCTTTTCTGCCATTAACAAACCGCCAGCGGTAAGATTCATATCTTATTTATTTATAAAATCTGATTATGTTCAAATACTCTTTGCTGATGTGTAACATCTTCCAACAGGGTGATGACCCATTTTGGAGCAGGAAGACTCCACAAGAGAAACCGGTGGCCATAACCCAGCCCAAGACCAAAGTTGTGAAGAAACCAGCTTATAGAAAGAAAACCACTGCCTCCTCCGATCCACCAGCGGACGATGGTGTGGGTAATCCGGACCTTGTGGTAGAACTTGACTCACTTGGTCTATTTTTTACACACCTTATTGATAATGATTATTGCCAGGATGATGCTGAAGCTAGTCATGCTGATCTTGTAGAGGTAATCGCTCTTTCTTCCGATTCAAACCCCTTACCTTCAGTACAAATTCGTCGGGTAAACCAGAAAATTAAATTTTCTCATCCTCTTGCTTACTTGGATCGAAACTTTCTTATGAAGACACAACAGCATGAAGCTCGTCGCGCAACCCGGCACAGCGGCCACGTAGTCACATCCACGGTTTACCGAACAGTCCGGTTCGGAAACGCCGTTCGAGGTCTCTAACTGCTTTTCGTCAATGCTTATCCTAAAGCGGGCTGCTTCGTCAACCTCTTAATCCATCGACTCCGGTTATCGGTGACTTCTCATTCTTCTTCCGGCGAGTCAACAGCACCCAACTCCCCCTTGAAGAGCGGTGCTTGGGTAAGCCATATTCCTGATAATGTTGTTTGATATATCACTTTTAAAATTCATTGGACTGATCCGTCTTTTTCCTTTCAGAGCCAAGCCCAGGCCGAGCAAGAAGGCTCGCCTGGATAAAACGGCAGAAGATGAAGCTCCTGAACCAGCCGAAACACCAAACCCGGAGAAACACATCCAGGAGGATATACTGAATGATCCACCATTGCAAGGTCACGATGTTACTGCTGAAGAGGCGTATGTTGATACCACCGGTCCTCCAAGTCAACCCACAAGTCCTGCCCAAGCTGACAAGGCAGCGAGTCCACCAAAGCAGAAGGATAAACCGGCGACCCCAGTGCAAACCGGCGAAGCCAAGGATGATGATGTTGTGATTACTGGCTTTGGCCATTCCGAGCGAGGTAATCCAGTCGCCTTGTCCAAGCATACTACCAAGGAGGAATTTACTGCCTTTGGTAAAGGCAAGTGGAATGCCGATTTGGCAACGTACGCTGCTTTGAATCCACAAGAGCTTCATTCCGGCTACTTGAACCGATTATATACCAGCCGTGACTATGAAGCCGGTTTCATAAACATGATGAAGGATAAATATGAGGTAAACTCCATAACTCTCGCTTGTATATTGCAAGCATCAACTCGATAGCCCCAAGGGCGGTTCAACAATGTAGTTAAACGGGACTTGAATAACATAAGAATTCTAGCATCATTTAATGATAGAGCCAATATGCATTAGCCCCCAAGTGCCAAGTTGAATACTTGTATTGAGCTTGGGACTTTATATATAAATTGTAGGATGAAAAGAAAATATGCATTAGCCCCCAAGTACCAAGGGCATAACTTGTTGTGGGGTTGGTACTTCGACTCTGCATCTCAATCCTTAAATGATTTTCTGTATGTAGGCTGATGTGAACAAGAAAGATAGTCAAATTGTTGATCTTCAAGAAAACCTGAAATCCCAGCAAACTGAAACCTCCAAAGCAAAAGAGGAATTAACCAGCGCTTTAAGCGTCATGGAAAATATTAAGGAGGGCTTCAACAAGGAGCGAGCGGATTGGGCTACTGAAAAGGCCGCTTTAACTCAGCGGGCAGAACATGCTGAAGCTGCCCTTAAACCGGTGGTAGATGAACTGACCAGCGTAAAACGGCAAGTACATGCCATGACCGCTGCTGTCTTTGGTAAGTCCTTTTTTGATTTCTGCTGTAATAAAGCTGTATCGTAAAATTTCCGGTTTAATAATCCTTTGAATGATACAGGGACACGTATTGGCCACTTAGGATCAGATGTGCGGGAAAAGTTGAAAGCTTCTTATACATTGATAGAGCAACTCTATATCGGAGCACAACGGATCATCAGCACCGCTTCTCACAACAACCCGGCCCCGACCTTGATCCAGGACACCCTTAAAAGGTTGTCAATGCTTCCTGCCCGGTTTGAAGAATTAAAGAAATCATTGCTAGAACGTAGCGATAAATGCTTTAATCCGGGAAAAAGCATGGGTGCCAGATTTTGATCCTGTTGAAGCGGCCCAAGGCTTCCCAAGATTGAAAGAAGACGGGACGGAATTCAACGAAGAAGATCTTCGAGCTATAAACCGGGAGGTGCACCCTTTGGCCTGTCAGCTAGTTGAAGAAGCAAATCTATCTCACTATAAGGCCCAGTATGATGGAGAAAACAAATGAGTGTATGCCCCAATTCCTGAAGCGGAAAACCTTAATACCGCCAATCCGTAAGCATACTTACGCTCCTGATATTGAACCGTCGTTGCTGATCAATGATGAAGCTGTATTCCAAGCATTAATGGGAATCATTGGACAACTGTTGATTTCACCCATTGGGTAGAGAATCGAAGTTGAAGCAGGCGCAGATGACCAAGAACCATCGTGCCAAGTGGCGATCAAGCATAAGCGGAGTCGGTTTACATTATCGCTTCATGTTGTTTAAAACAATTATTATTTTGGGCACTGTGTTGCCTTGTAATAGACTAGCTGCCACACTTTGTGTTAATATGCCTTCGCGCATATTTATTGCAACTTATGCTTTTGTTGAATTATCAACTTCAAACTGTTATCTGCAGCCAAAAAATCTTAAACCGCCATAGTGGTTGTACCACCAGACGGGTCATCATATCCATGTATATGAAACTAAAGATAGTACTTTAGATCAAACATATAATAAAATATGGGAATATATGATACCTGCCATTATAGGGCATGAAGTTTGACCGTGCCAATCTTGAATCGGAATCATAAAAAACCCGCTCTGCTGAAGGAGAAAAACAGCTCCTGCATATATAAGGCCGGTTTACTAGGTAAACCGTTCCGGGTTAAGATGAACACCGGTGTTACTCCATAATAGGATGTTTATTAAAAATCAAACCGGGCAAAATTGTCTCCGGATGAAAAACAAACCGCATCTCGTCAACTGACAGTCGACACGGTTTAACATTTGTCGGTTTAAGAACACAACAAAACAAATATGCAAAAAGATAAATAAATTGCAAGCAAAGGCAAAGACAAAATCTTTGCGAACAGAGGCTGCTAGAGCCGATCAAGTGGTATTACCAAGGTCGAACATGACCAAGCCCCCAATATGCGTAGCCATGGTTCATGTTAGCTAGGTCCCCAAATGATGCAGTGGCATTACGCCGATCAAGAGGTGTAGCAATGGTTCGGGTTCGACCAAGCCCCCAAGTGATTATGTGGCCTTAGGCCGACCAAGAGGCGTGACTGGTTCAGACATGACCAAGTCCCCAAGTGATCTTGTGGCTTTCGCCTGTCAAAAGGTGTTGCATTGGTTCGGACACGACCAAGCCCCCAAGTAACATAATATAAAGCTTTGTTAAAAAACTAACTCAAGGGGTAAACCGGAGACCGCTTTAAGACAAAACTCCGTGTAACCACTCATGATGTAAAAAATAACAGAGACCCCGCTTTAGCTAAGGCTCCGATTTATTGTATTGATCATAATATATACATTGTCATGATATGTACATAAGTATATCCTACGGCTTAAGTATAGTAGGGCCGAAGATGAGCTATGTTCCACGGCCTGTTGGTCTCCTCCTCTGACGTACGTGAGTCTTTATGCTCTCGAATATCAATCAGATAGTACGACCCGTTGTGCAGATTCTTGCTGACCACGAAAGGTCCTTCCCAAGGTGGAGATAGCTTGTACATATCAGTCTGGTCTTGAATAAGCCTGAGTACCAAATCTCCTTCTTGAAAGGTTCTGGTTCTAAATCGGCGACTGTGATAGCGACGAAGATCCTGCTGGTAAATCACCGAACAGGCAGCTGCAATGTCACGCTCTTCATCCAACTGGTCCAAAGCGTCTTGCCGTGCTACCTCGTTGTCCGCTTCAACATAAGCTGCTACACGAGGGGAGTCATGACGGATATCGCTGGGGAGGACCGCCTCCGCTCCGTAGACCATGAAGAACGGCGTGTATCCTGTCGATCTGTTGGGTGTAGTGTTGATGCTCCATAACACAGATGGTAACTCCTCAACCCAACAACCCGGCGTCCGTTGCAAAGGAACCATAAGCCGGGGTTTGATGCCTCGTAAGATCTCTGGTTAGCTCTCTGCTTGGCCGTTGGGTGTGGGTGAGCTCGATGAAACGTCAAGCGGATGTGCTCACGTTCACAAAACTCCTTCATAACACCCTTAGACAGATTGGTACCATTATCGCGAATGATCTTGTGTGGAAAGCCGAACCGAAAATCACCTTTTTAATTAATTGAACCGCCGTGGCTGCATCACACTTGCTAACGGGCTCGCTTCTACCCACTTTGTAAATTTATCAACCGCCACCAAAAGGTGGGTCTTCTTGTCCTTGGACCTTTTGAAAGGTCCGACCATATCTAGCCCCCAAGTGGCAAACGGCCAAGTAATTGGAATCATCCTCAATTCTTGAGCCGGCACATGAGCGCGTCTTGAGAACTTCTGACAACCGTCACATCGCCTAACCAGGTCCTCCACATCAGCATGAGCAGTCAACCAATAAAAACCGTGACAAAACGCCTTAGCCACCAGAGCTTTTGAACCGGCATGGTGACCACAATCTCCTTCATGGATTTCGTGCAAGATATCAAACCTTCCTCTGGCGATACACAACGTTGAAATGCTCCTGATACACTGCAATGATGCAACTCGCCATTGAAAATATTTATGGACTAGGATCGCCGGATTATCTGTCTGGCCAGCGTCTCATCCTCTGGTAACTCGCCCCGGTTCATGTACGCAAGGTAAGGAACCGTCCAGTCTAGAATAACATGCAGTGTTGCCACCAACTGAGCCTCCGGATCAGGAATAGCCAAATCCTCTTTGCCAGGGAGCTTGACCGACGGGTTATGCAAGACATCCAAGAAGACATTAGGCGGGACCGGTTTACGCTGAGAGCCTAGCCGGCTTAAAGTGCCCGCCGCTTCGTTCTTTTGTCTGTCCACATGATCCACCTGATATCCCTTGAAGTAGCCTGCAATAACATCCACCTCACGGCGATAAGCTGCCATGAGCGGGTCCTTAGAATCCCAAGTACCGGACACTTGTCGGGCCACAGTCCGAAGTCACGAAGCATTTGACTCGGCTGAGGTTCATCTCCTTAGCCATCCGGAGACCATGGAGTAAAGCTCAGTACTCAGCTGCATTGTTAGTACAAGGAACATTAAGCGGAGAGCGTAATGAGAACTTATCACCTCGGGGAAGTTAATCGACTCCGGCCCCGAGCCCTCAATTGCCTAGACCCATCGAAATGAATAGTCCAGTAGGTGTGATCCGGTTTTTCTTCAGGCGCTTGCAGTTCCGTCCAATCATTGATGAAATCCACAAGTGCTTGAGATTTGATCGCCATCCGAGGCACGTATTTCAAATCGTGCGGCCCAAGCTCTATAGCCCACTTGGCAATCCGGCCAGTTGCCTCTCTATTTTGAATTATATCTTCCAAAGGAGCAGAACTGACCACTGTGATGGGATGCCCCTGGAAGTATTGCTTGAGCTTCCGGCTTGCCATGAAAACTCCATACACCAGCTTCTGCCAATGCGGGTATCTTTGCTTGGACTCAATAAGCACCTCGCTGATATAGTAAACCGGACGCTGAACCGGATATTCCTTGCCTGCCTCCTTGCGTTCTACCACAATAGCTACGCTAACTGCACGAGCATTAGCTGCCACATATAATAGCAATGGCTCTTTGCCAATCGGAGCAGCAAGAACAGGTGGGTTGGCTAGCTGCCGCTTCAGATCCTCCAAAGCTTTATCAGCGGCCGGACTCCAAACAAAGGGATCCGCTTTTTTCAGCATCTGATACAAAGGTATTGCTTTCTCACCTAGGCGACTAATAAACCGGCTTAACGCGGCAATCCGGCTTGCCAAACGCTAGACATCATTGATACACTTCGGTTTAGCTAGAGAACTGATAGATGTGATCTTCTCCGGATTAGCCTCAATTCCCCTGTTGGACACCAAAAAACCCAATAACTTGCCTGCCGGTACACCAAAAACACACTTAGCCGGATTGAGCATCATCTTGTATGTCCATAGGTTATCAAAGGTTTCCTTCAAGTCATCAACCAGAGTTTCCTTCTCTCTTGACTTAACCACAATATCATCCACATAAGCATGCACATTACGGTCGATCTGCTTATGAAGGCAGTTCTGTACACACCGTTGATAAGTTGCCTGGGCACTCTTGAGCCCAAAGGGCATAGAGACATAGCAGAAGGCTCCAAAAGGAGTTATGAACGCCGTCTTCTCCTGGTCCTTAACTGCCATCTTGATCTGATGATAACCAGAATATGCATCCAGAAAACTCAAACGCTCACAACCCACCGTAGCATCAATAATCTGATCAATGCGGGGGAGGGCAAAAGGATCTGCTGGACAAGCTTATTAAGATCTGTGTAATCCACACACATGCGCCAGGTGCCGTTCTTAAGGACCAGCACCAGATTTGTCAGCCATTCAGGATGGAACACTTCAATAATGAAACCAGCCGCTAAGAGCCTGGCTACTTCCTCTCCAATAGCTTTGCGCCTTTCTTCGTTGAACCGGCGGAGAAACTGCTTCACCGGTTTATACTTAGGATCAACATTAACGGTGTGCTCGGTGAGTTCCTCGGTACACTGGCATGTCGAAGGCTTCCATGCAAAATGTCCGGTTCTCACGGATGAACTTCGATGGCGTGCTTTCCTATTTCGCATCCAAGTTGGGCGATACTAAACTGCTTGGACGAATTGCAGTCTGAAGTCAACAAGCTTGGTCTCGGTCACCTGCCGATTTGAACTTTAGAGGCGGATCATGTTCCGTGGTTGGCTTTTCAACGGAGTCATGTCACCGGATCAACATTATCCTTGTAATACTTCAACTCCTCCGTGGCACAAACCAACTCTGCATAGGCCGCATCACCTTCTTCACATTCCAAGGCAATCTTGCGACTTCCATGAACGGTTATGGTCCCCTTGTGACCAGGCATCTTGAGCTGCAGATAGATATAACAGGGTCGTGCCATAAACTTGGCATAAGCCGGCCGCCCAAACAAAGCGTGGTGCGGGCTCCGGATCTTAACCACCTCAAAACCAATGTTTCGACACGGAATCATGATCATCTCCAAAGGCTACCTCGAGCTATCTTGCCAACAGGATATGCTGACTTGCCCGGTACCACACCATGGAACACCGTATTAGACGGTTTAAGATTCTTGTCTTTTAGCCCCATACAACGGAAGGTCTCATAATACAAGATATTAATGCTGCTTCCTCCATCCATGAGCACCTTGGTGAACTTATAACCTCCCACGAGGTGCCACCACTAACGCTTAGTGACCCGGATTGTCAGCAGGCGGATGATCCTCTGCTCCATATGATTGGCTGTTCGGACCAGCGTAAATAACGAGGCACGGCCGGTTCAATTGAATTCACTGCTCTCTTGTGAAGCTTCTGGTCCCGCTTATCCAAGCTAGTGGTGAATACATGATATTGCCCACTACTCAACTGTTTCGGATGGCTCTGATAACCCGACTGCTGCTGCTGCTGGTTGTAACCACCCTGGCTATTCTGATTATTTTGATTGTTATGTCCACCCTGATCTCCATTGCGTTTCCTCCACCGTGACCCGGCCCATGGAATCCGGATCCTGAGCCACCACCTGATCCATGATCATACCGGAAAGCATTAGAGTTTTTAAACTCCTGCATAATATAACAATCCTTCCAAAGGTGGGTGGTTGGCGCTTCCTTCGTCCCGTGCTTCGGACAGGGCTGGTTTAATAGATAAGTCAGGCGGTCCGGATTGGGACTTGGAGCTCCACCATGATTTGGCGGTTTACCCTTCCGTCGTGACCCACATCTGTGCATTGGTATTGGACACAAAGTCCATGCTACCATCCGCTTTACGCTTGCCTCCGTTACCATGACCTGCCATGTTGTCTGCTGCCCCTTGGAGTTGCCGTTCTTCTTTCCTTCCTGTCTTGTCATCATCGGACTCGGGATCCTTGGTACCATCGGAATCAGCATACTTCACTAACTTGAGTCATGAGGGTTCCCATATCTTTGCAATGGCGCTTCATCCTTACCAATTTCAATTTCAGAGGTTTAAGCAGGCGGTTGCTTTCCAAAGTTATAACCGCATGAGTCGGCGTTAATCTTGATGCGAGGTGCAAAATTTCCGAGACTCGGCTTACCCAGCGGGTTGTTGACTCTCCTTCCTCTTGGACACAGGCCGCTAAGTTTACTGTCGACATGGGCTTCTTACATGTATCCTTGAAATTCTGGATAAACCGGGCTCGCAACTGGGCCCATGAATTGATAGAATTGGCTGGCAAGCTCTTTAACCAAATACGGGATGTCCCTTCCAGCATCATGGTAAAATACTTTGCGCATGCCGCTTCATCCACATCAAGCATCTCCATGTCCATCTCATAGCTCTCTACCCATGCTTCCGGAGACAAATTGGCCGTGTAATTTGGTACCTTGCGCGGACCCATGAAATCCTTGGGCAGACGCACATTGCGTAAAGCGGGGACAAGACATGGTACTCCCAAAGAACTAGAAGTAACCCCTGGCTCAGTTGTGATGGTAGGACGAACGGCGTGGTAGCGAGCCTCATCTTTGCTGCCTAACTCGGCGCCCCCTCTGGCGCTCGGGCCTGTTCCACCACTTCCTGGGCATCACCTGCCGGGTTACGGCCACGGGGCGCTTCACGGTTCCGTGCATTACTGGATATGGCCGGTTCATCCATCCGCCTACTATAACTCCGGCTTGGGCGGGGGGTGGAATGAATCTGGTCACGGCTATATGAATATGCTACCTACTGAACCAAAGCTGTTCGAAGAAGTTCCTTAACCCGGCGTGTCTCCACCGCTTGCGGAGAATCTCCTTCAATTGGGATGGCCTCCAGCCATGAAGCGGCAGCAATAAGATTGTCCATCGGATTGGAATAATGACCTGGAGGTGTCTGCACCGGCTGAGGCATGGTGTTATTTTGTCTAGGTGGCTCCATCAGGCGAGGTTGAACCGGCGCACCCGTCCCCGGTGCCTCCGCCCGGTTTAACCACGGCGGGTTACTAGTCCCTGCTCCTGGGGTGTTAAAGAGGTTTCTGCCGTCAAAGACCGTCGGCAGGCGAGACCGATTCTTCCTTTTCAGGACTTCATGCGATGCGGTCTGGTCTAGCATAAGCCTATAGGCCTGTGCATCCAAAGCGGCCCGCTCCGCGGCCATCTTGTTGTTCTCGGCTGCCAAACGGCCTTGGCCTGATTGATCTGTTCCCTCACCTTTGCAATTTCCGCATTGTGGGCGTCCTGATCCGCCGGGTTAGCTTCCGCCATAAGCACAGCCAGCGCATCAAACGTCAGATAAAACTTGAGCGGCGGCGACGCGAGCCTCTGCCCGGCCGCCGCCGCCGCCTGCTGATCGGAGAACATTGCTGCTGCGGTTGAAGAAGTAGACCGCCCGGCTTGTGTACCGGCCATGAATATCCCAAGCCGATTAGGCGGATCGAGAGGGTCGGAATCGTATCGCCATCGGAAGGCTGCCCCCAATCCGGCCGCCCCTGCGGCTGATACAATGATTCGGTTTCTCCGGTCGAGGACTCGTCGCGAGAATAAACAGCGGTCTCGCTACGGATGCCGATCCACCTTCATACTCTCCTCGTGAATGACTCCCACGAAGGCACGCTTCATAGCGGTTTAACACGGCAGATCCGCCGCAGAGCCGTTTGGCGAGGTCGGTGCAGATGTCCGCCTCGGGGCCCGGTTCACCGATTTTGCCAATGAAGGCGTGTATGCCACCAAAGGGACCGATGCAGCGTACTCAATCGAGCGGCCTCGGGGCCCCGATCTGAATCGTCGATGTAGAGCTTGCTGCGACGACTCTTGGTCATCCGCCCCTGATGTAACCCTTGAGTCGCCGAAGTTGCCCTCTAAG
Organism: Aegilops longissima; assembly: GCA_021605205.1. Lineage (NCBI taxonomy): Eukaryota > Viridiplantae > Streptophyta > Magnoliopsida > Poales > Poaceae > Aegilops > Aegilops longissima. The sequence goes on from CM038682.1 coordinate 390,654,534, forward strand.
AACTTGAAACCATCGTGCGATAGCCCACGGTGGGCGCCAACTGTCGTGGTTTTGTCACGGCAGATGTCCTCATGAAAGGACTTAGTCGTGGAGCCATCGCTACGGGTTAGCTTAAAGGGGTTAAAGCGGACACAAGGACGCAAGAGAGTTTATACTAGTTCGGCCCCTTCGATGAAGGTAAAAGCCTACGTCTAGTTGTGATGGAATTGATGGGGGTTTCGATGACTAGGGAGCAAACAAGCTTCGCCTAAGTCTCGAGTTGTTCTCTGTCCATCTGAATCGCCGCCGGGTCGTCCCCTTATATACAAGGGTGACACCCGTCGGTTTGCAGAGTCCCGAGACCGGCTCATAAACGTGTCCGGTTCGGTCTCTAGTATTTCTAACTTACAATACAAGTTACATACTAAGGCCGGTTTACGGCTACAACCCTTGAACCGGTCCTGGGCCTTGGGCCCTTATTGAATATCCTCACGGGCCTCAAGCATGCCCAGCTCTTGATGAAGTTAACCTGCCTCTCATGGCGGTTTACACCAGTAATAATATCCCCAGCAGATGGGCTCCATAAATACGCAAGGTATCTGGCGGAGGAATAAACAGCTGCTTTCGAATGCTCTCGGCGATTGACAACTCTTGACCGTGGGTTCCGATCGTTGTTGAGTAGTAACCGTTCGATTTGTGCGGTGACCGCCACAGTAGCGAGCATGGGCGGCCTCCATCGGGGCTAAGGCCGCCCGCTGAAAGCAGACGGTGTTGTGCGCTCTCGCCAGTTGCTATCCCCAAGACAGATGTTGTTGCCGCCACCTGAGAAGCAACATCAGCCGTTTGGGCTGGCTTGGCTGCCCGGTCACAGATTGCGGCCGCGCTCTCGCCGGAGTGGGCCACTGAAGTTTCCCTCACAACGCGGGTCCACGTGCCCATCTTTCACCGGCGATGGTTGAACAGTGAAATGATATTTGGGGAGCGAGCTAGTGTGCTTGAGGCGCGGTGTGGGCTATGGCGGCGCACCTTCTCGCCTAAGCCATAGGCGTACTATACACCAACGGTGCTCCAAGATATTTTATGTTGCATCTCACACGGTTGGTGATAATAAACTGTGTGGGATCTACTTGATTTTTCATCTTGATTTGAATTACATAATGAGGTCACAGCGGCAATGGACGGTGTTTGAATTGCTAGCCCTTTTATCTGAAGTGAACATGCAACTATATGTGTGTCGTGAAAGAATTGGAATTATTCAGGGTTCGTTTGAACATTTTACACATTAAATTGGTTTTCTAGCCATTTCAGATGCACAATTCAAAATTAAACTACATGCACATGCTCCGGTGCACCAACATGAGTTGCAAAATCATATATATGTCCACGGGTTTATGCTTATGTCCCATGCAAGAAATGGGGATGAAATTCAAACACCATGGCACCGTGGCTCTCCGGCAAACATCGACATACTTGCTTTTGTAATTCTAGTAAATACATCGTCCGAAATTCATGAAACTTGGCATGCTATCATGGAGCGGCATCAACATGCCATGGTAAATTTTTTGTCCCATTTGGGGCAGGTTTGGGTATAAGCTTCTCATAAACCAGAGCTTCTCACAACAAGTGTGATGGTTTCGGTAGGGAAGGTTTCACCTTTCTGGACAAAACGATATCCGTTGCCTCTTCTAGATTTCAAATTTGTTCCTAGTGTCAATATAGGACAATAGGAGTGTTGTGTCAATTTTTGGGATTTTTCGGGGTTCGCTTGGACATTTTTATACATTAACTGAGTTTTCTATGCATTCATGTGCATAATTCAAATTTGAACTACAGGCACATTCTCTAATGCATATAAATTAGTTGAAAATTCAAACATGTGTCCTTGGTTGCTGTCGGATGTTGGGTTCCGGCAGACCCTTAAGGTTCGAACACTGGGGTGCCCACGAAGATCTCTCCCCTACTGATCTACGTCTGATCGCCTCGTGAGACCTAACCTGGGAACGATGAACAACACAAGGGACGCGAGATTTATACTGGTTTGGGCCACCGTTGTGGTGTAATACCCTACTCCAGTGTGTGGTGTGGTGGATTGCCTCGGGGGCCGATGATGAAAGAGTACAAGGGAAGAACAGCCTCGCGAGAGGTGTTCTTGGGCTGATGCGATGAACTGCTTGGGTGAGTTTGATCACCTCTCTCTCTCTCTCTCTCTGGCTAGGCTTCCAAAGTCTCTCCCTCATCTACCGTGGTGGCTAGCTCTATTTATAGAGGCCCTAGGCCTCTCCCCAAATATTGAGCGAGAAGGGCGCCAATAACGGCCATTTCGAAGGGGAACATCTAGTACAGGTTATCCTGACTAAAGTTGGTCTTCAGCTGCCAAAAGCACTGGCAATGACGCTGTCTTGGGCTCCACGGTGACCTCCATCATGCTGCTCCGCTGGTCTTGGTCTCTTTGCACCAAAATGGCAACCTTTGCCTGATGCCTCGGTACTCCGCGTCTCTGCTTGGCCCCTTTGCACCAAAGAGGAAACAAGGACCTCGAGCGGGCAGGCGCGCACTGGCACCCGCCGGCCTTGATCGTCATGGCTTGCGCCATGAGCACCTC